>VXAD01008594.1:429949-543644 GCA_013399195.1 Dicrurus megarhynchus
TTAAAAAAAAAAAAAAAAAAAAGAAGCGAGGGACAGTTTTTTAACACTTATGAAAATCCTTAAGCAATTAAATATAGCATTTTTTCCAAAAGGCATAGTCTTATTTTCTACCCTAGCAAGTCCAGAGAGCTGCTAAGTGTTTGGTCTTTCCTGGAATATTTGTTTTCTTTTTAATTTAGATAAAATTCCTTTAAACTCTCTCTACTCTTTGAAAATAATTTATGTAAATCTCTGATGATTTTGTCGGTATTAATATAACCACTTGTTCAATGGCATAAATAACTGAAACCATGAGTAATCCAAAAGCTGAGAATTTAGGACAACTGAAATAATACCAGAAATTCTTGTGGTTTACAGATAATTCCTTTAAAATAACACCATTAAAATATGTCACACCAAGTAGCAGGAGGGACTAAGATGATGAGAAGCAGCACTGAGTTTTATGCCTTTGGTAGGAGCACTGGGGTGTCCAGAGGGAGGTTTTCTCTTCAGGAGATGCTCTGGTAACAAAATCCTCAGCTCAGGCTCTGTGGGGGAATACACACCATAAAAACAGAAGTGGGCTAAGACCACAACCTCTTGTTTTTTATAACAAAGCCATTACGTGGTCTCCAAGTCAAAACACTCTTTTTGGGGTTGTGATTTGTGTGAAGCCACGTGTGCACCTTGGTGTGGAAGAGAGAAAAGACAGCAAAGAGCCAACATCCAATTCAAATGTGCTTGCCTTTCATTACCCGTGTTGGAAGTGTTCTTGTCAATGACTTTAAGATGAGGAATAGCATAACCAAACTTATTTATTGCATGAATTAACTTCAAAGAGCTTGCCTCAACACGGCATTTAAGAAATATAAAGAATTTGGACAACTCCAACAAAAAAACCTTTAGAATTGCTTTTCTTAATGCATAAGGACAGTTTATAGAAGGGTTACATTTAAGGTCATGTGATTTCAGGACATTAAAACATTTCAAAAGACAAGTCTGATTTTGACTGAACATACTAAAAGAATACTCTGCAGCTGGGTCATTTAAAGTGCCCCAACTGAATTTTGATGAACTTGCCACCTACAAAAAATCTGTTATTAGGGAAAAAGCTTTGTATCTGCTAAGCATTAATGCATGAATGAATAAAAATGGCTCTGACTAATGACAAGCAAAGAGAAAAAAACTATTTTTTCTCAGAAGATGACTCATCATCTATTACTTTTAATGATACATTCCATAAATGTCAATTTTTCAGGCTTTATGCAATTAAAAACTCTGTTTACTCAATTTGTTTTCCTATTTTGGTAACTTTAAAATCAGGCAGACAGAGTCTGACAGTTTATGCCTTTTCCACTTGTCTGTTCAAGTGGAAGAAGTAGTCCATCAGCCTTTCCCTGTCCCTTACCCTTAGGTACAAGTGAAAGATCTAATCCATATACTTTCAGCACAGCCCAAATCCAGAGAGAGAAATCTCATCCAAACACAAGGACTAATTAAACACCTATCAGAACGATCTCAACTATAGGATACATTTCCACTAAAGGGGAAAGCAATCTCTCATGAACAGTTAACAGGATCTTTTTCATTATCAAATCTACACAATACAGATATTACTTACATGCTAAAAAAGGATGGTCCTAAGGAGAATGAATAGCTGAAGTGTGATGGGATTTTGTTTACTCATCTCAACATGAAGATTGAGCTCCATCTTCTCATTTGGCCCATACTCAGCCTGGATTTAGTGCAACCACTCTCATTTTGCAATGGAACACTGTACTAATTATTATTTTCATCTTATTTATAGCAAAAATCCCCAGTCATAAAGCAGAATCCACCATGCTTGGCACTAGACAAACATCAAAATAAAGCTCAGGTTTCCCCAGATTAAAATTCAGCAAGATGACAGGACCTTAACAATTTTATCAGAATAAGTCTTCCATGCTGTTACCAACAGGTACTCTGGCATTTGTATGACGGTCTTTGTTGATTCAGAAAGGGAAATAAGACAGAAGTCGGTGAAGTGTACAGCAGGAGATCAAGTTATCTTTAATTATTTTCCCAGGAAAAAGCTACATTCAAACTGACTTGGTCTTGTTTATCTTGCTTCCTCTAACTTTGATTTTCCAGCCTAGAAAGTATGTTTTCATCCCAGAAACAATTATTTATGCCTGTGAATGTTGCAGGCTGCCACACCTGCTGTCACAACAGCTCATTAACAGCACCTGTTAATGGCAGACAGATGCAGATCTGCATGGCCAGTTTCTGCTTTCTAAACCTGCTCCCAAACTTTGCCTCCCAAACTGGATAGATGCACGAAAAATGTATCTTAGGCAGAGACTTACTGTACCCACCAACATCCCTGTGCTGACCACATCAGTGGACAAGGGAAGGACTGTGAATGTCATCTCTCTGCACTTCTGTAAGGCCTTTGACACGGTCCCCCACAACATCCTTCCATTTAAATGGCAGAGAGGTGGATTTGATGGGCGAGCTGTTTGGTGGACAAGGTGTTTCTTGGACAGCCACATCCAGAGGGCAGTGGCTGGACTGAGATGGATATGAACTAAGCATTAGCATAAAGTGTGTAGTTAAAGAATGTCAGTCTGATAAAATTCTGTTTAAAAGTTTAAAGTTGGCTTATCTGTCTCCTGAACATTCCCAGCACAGCAATCATTAATTCTCTAATTGACACGTACACACATATTCAGTAACAACGAATGTTCCCAGAACTTTGTGGAGCAATGTAATGAGACAAGATCATGATTTCTTCGGTAAATTTTTATAATGTGGAGTGTGGAACTGGCAAACATAAAGTACCATTTCAAAAATGTGTGAAATTCAAGCCAGATTCAACCAGAAACAAGCATCTCCCTCTAAAAAGTAATGAAAGAATATTGAAATGAATGTGTAGGAGAATAATGTTGTGTATTTATCTAAGCAAGAGGTTAAAATCCAGCTATCAAGTTTTTACTGATATTTCCAAAACAGCCAGAAGAATGTGACAAATTCACCACTAAGTATTTCCTTCTGTTTATCACTACATAATTTTCTGGAATGCATTCTACATAATGTGAGCAGTACTAGCTATTTCATGCAGTCTTTATAGCAATACAGAGAACAAATGGAAGAATGAACTTGCCTCCTAAAATTCAGTGCATAGGAAGATATTAGGAAGGTATTACCAGATATATTCTTACTTTTTCTAAGGTTAAATAAACAAGAATAGGCAAAAAATATCAAAAGGAAAAAAAAAGATGTTTAGTTCCTTTAGTAATTTAGACATAAGAACCAAAAAACTTTTGAGTAATCTTTAGATTCTGTAATTCTTTAAATTCTTGAATGCCTGTGCAGGAGTCAACACAGTATTAAGATGGCATTTTATCATACAGAGGTATTGAAAAATTATTACTGTAATTGGTTAATTTCAATTTATTTTTCATTTCCGTACATGAAATTGGAAAATAAATTAAAATGGAGCAACTTAGAATGCAGCTGTCTTTCATGTAGCCATTTTGGCACCACTGTTAATTCCATTCCTCCTAAATTATGGCCTGCAGAAAACTAGTGAAAGAATCAAGAAAAAAATAGCAATCACTTTCAAAAAGAATTTTTCAAGCATTTCCAAATCTTCATTATCAAAGACTAAAAGTATGAATACTGATAGTCTCAGTGGTGGCAAAAAAAATCACTGGGTTTTGTTTTGTCTACCAATGCAGCTTTTGTTTAATTTTGAAGAAGCTTCCAGCTGCTGCACCCAGAGGGTGATCACCTCAACACCTTCTGGCAGCAAACTCCTAAAAACCTTTTCTTGAACCTCTGCCATATCTTGCAAATCAACAACAGGGTAAGCAAATAGATTATCCAAAGGGAATGTTCACACCTGCCTGAAAGGAGATTAAAATTACAAACTAAAGTAGCATAATTTTCACATGATGGACTGGAGCCTGACTGGCAAGAATACAGTAAAGTGGAAATGGGTAGATGTGTTTTTGTAGAAACCTTTTTTATCTTTCATGGCACTATGAGAGAAGACTGGATACTAAGCAGTAATTAATTATTTTGAATGAACTATTCTGTTGTTTAGCCAAAACAAATAGCAGATATTTTATTGCAGACCTTTTGGAACACATCACTTTGTACTTTAATCAAGGCTGTACCTAAAATTCCTGTACTACAGTAAGTGTTATCAAGGCAAAGGAACAAGGCTGCAGCCTTTTTTCCCCAGTCAGATTCCCAACATTTATTCTTTTCTACCCATTTAGTTTTATAGAAGCTTAGTGTCTCCACTGGTAGAAAATAATTTTCCCCATTCTAACAACAGTAATTGCAGCAATTTCTAAGCTATACTTACGATTTTCTGACATTCAAATCAAGTATCTCCAACAAGAAGTTTAGCATCCAGCAACAATGCAGTTGTGTAAATTATGCAATTATCACTTGATCCATGCAAGTTTTGTGTCATACTAATTCCAAAATTCGTTGATGCTGAAGACAAAAAGGACTTCAAAATTGGTTTGTCTTCAAAGACATCAAAGATCTGATGAAACATCCCTGAACGTGGTGCTCATATTCCTAAAAGGTATTATTTTTAGTGCTTCTTTTAGGATTATCACTACTCTGAGCTTCTGGTGAGATGCCTTAGCTCTCTAATCTGACTGAAAATTAACCTGGCAAGGAGATAAATACACATATAAGGTATTTTAATTAATTTTCAGCTAAATTAGTGAGACAGTCTAACATGCTGGCCATGAAATCACCGGGACCAGTGTGATGGAGGGGGTGTCTGAGAGCCTGTTGTGTTCAGGGCATAGAAATTTGTCAGAAAATAAACCCCCTGTGCTCCAGCTGGTCCTAAAAGATCAGTGGGCTGTGATTTCTGATCCCAGCCAATTCAGCACTGTAACTGTCCTCAGTAAGGACCTGCACGATCCAGATTCACAAATAATACGGATTATTGAAGGAACAGAACAGAAAAGCATGCTCAGAACTGCTGGTGATAAATGAACTAACTACAGAGATGTTAGTATGTGTTGCCACAGAAAGCACAGCAACAGAGATCCACTAACAATATAAATATGGAAATGAGTATTCCAACCTCTGCCAATGCAGTTGGAGGTGCAAAGTTCACCTAAAGGTGTCCCTTCAGGAGAGGAGGAAGGACACAGTCTGTCAACTGATCCCAAGCAGAGGTGTTTTCCCCTGCTGTCCTTTTTACCCCAAAGCCCCCCTTTTATACTACAAGTTCTGACTCTTCCCAGTGGGGTAGAACAATCACATCTTACAGCTGGAGTTTTGGTGACTTTGGTCACACACGTGTTACATGTCCTCTTCTTTTTTTTCCCTTGCATTCTAGGGGGTGTGAAACTTAATATGGAAATGGAGCCTAATGAGGATCCTGGTTACTTTCTGTCAGAATTTTTGGCTGACATAAAAGGTTGAATAAACAGTTTGGTCCTCCTCCACGTGCTGAGGTGGCAGTAAAGGCAGTCTGGCCTTCACCAGAGAGTCTTTGTGCACATCCTTAACTCCTTATCAGACCAGATTTACAACAAGGCTTGTTACACACAGGGAAGGGAGTGAGGCCAATGGCTGGTAGAGAGGTGCAGGTGCTCTTCTGTGCCTCACATTCCAGACATCCTGCAGTCCTCAACCCTTGCTCAAGCCTGGTACAAGATAAGGAAGGGGCTCAGCTCATGTTTCCCTCAACCAGTCTCCTCAATTCTTCACCAGCTTACGTTTGACTGTAGAATTCTGACCATTTACCACACCAGGAAAGGCTGGGGCAGTTTCTTCAGAGTTCCATAACTCATGGCAATGGGAGAGATCAACTTCCACTCAGGGCAGTAGAGATGTGTCAGCTCACTCAAAAAGCTTTTGAAACAGCTCCAAGAGCAGCCAGCCTGCTCAGGCTTTTGTGCATCCCGGTGGGATGCAGGGGACGCCCACGCTGATGGAGGAGGGAGGCAGGATGAGCACTCTTACACTTGGTGGGTGACTATTTTGCTCAGTGGTGCAGGAGTTACAGACCACGAGCTGAGAGTTATGAATTTAAGAACTTGTCAGTTAGAGAGGGGATGAACTAAGTGGTGAATCCCTGTGCAAAGGGGATGGAGCCTTTGTTTGTCGCGTTTTTCTTTCCCAGCGAGCTGATGAGAAAAGTTTAATTTACAGAGTATCTTGTCCTGCAGCCTTGAGAGGTCCAAACAGATCGTGACAGGTGAGCCTTACATCTCTGCAGGAAGAGGAGACTTCATTTTGCTGCATAACAGAGGATCTGCTGGGGAACAACCTCTATGTCACATCCATGAAGCAGCCAAGTTAATGCAGCCTGAGCAGTGTCGCTGTCATTACTGTGAAAGCACTTCAGCACGCTGTACCAGGCTGTGCTCCTGACAGCCAAAGAACCACCTGGAAAAAAGGAAAGCCAGGGAGTGTGACACTCAGATGGCACAGGTTTTGCATGTGAAGATTCAGCAAGGTTTGAAGGTGTACAGGAGCAGCCACGCAGCAAACCCAAGGGGTGTTTGGGCTGTCTGGCCTGGGAGAGCCTCAGAGGCTGCAGGAAAACCCTGGCATCCATTACTTCTTTTCCTGAAAATCAGTTGTTCTGAAAATCACTTGTTATTGCCAATAGCTCTGCAACAACCACTCACAAAGACTTCTTCAAGAAATCTCTTCTCCACTGGAGAAGAGAAGCACTGGAGCACGAGTTTCAGAATGCTTTTGTTTCAGAATCCAGGCCTACACTCGCACAGCCTTTGTTGTTCTGGTACTTCATCACCACTTTAATAAGGCAAAACACTCTTTTTCTTTGGAGGGGGTGCTGGTTTTGCTGCAAAAACACATAGGATTTTAGAAATGTCTTCATTTTGTAACAGTGAGGAAAACTTTTGCTCCATCGGTTCCTATAGCTGCTGGCTCATAACTCATATAAATCCATAGGTATTTATCCAGGTCATTCTTGGGATCGCCGACACAGCGGGACACTCATGAGTTATAGATATTCCTTCACATGAGTACAATACACAAAATTCAGGGGAAATCTGTAGGATTTGGGTGGATCTAGAAGCTTTGCTGCTAAGGGTGTTCCCGTTATTTTTGGTTATATACACTGAATGCACTTTTTAAAGACTTTTATGTAAATATATTTGAACTTATGTGTCATACTGGAAAACTGTCATTCCTCTTGACATTCCCCAAACAGTCCAGAGTGCCCTCCAAGTAGATTTGCAATGTTCTATGGTCAAAATTCTTTTGGAGACATTACTTCATATCCCCTAATGCAATACATTACTTTAGGAAACTCTGCATGTGTTCATTTGGAGTTTGCTGGCTTCACTTGGAGCACGTTATCCTTCAGTCAGTTTTGCAGTAATGTGATTTACCTCAGCACAAATTTCCCACACAGAGGGCAATTACCCTACCTGAATCTACAAAACATTGTGTCAGTACAGTCAGGTGTAACAAAAAGAAGTTGGAAGTTCATTTCAAAGCCATGTGGAATATTCCTGGTTACAGGTATTAACCCAGATTCATGCAACTATTTAAGCCAACAAACATAGTCAGAACTGCTTCTCAAATTAATTGCATCCAGATTCATAATAGCACTTACCATAGAATTTTTTATTCTTGAATTAGAAGTGGAGCATTTTTCATCTGAACCCATCCCAGAACAGTAGGATAATACTGAAAGTCTCAGTTCTCAAGAGCCATCCTTTGTACATGTTTCATAAACCCAAAACTTTTATAAACATAAAAATCTGCAGATCTAAATTAAGACATAGACCTTAATGGCTGGAAAATACTACTTTTTTCCCCCCAGCATTCCAATTTTCTGTGTTCTTTTAAGTGCCTAATGTTAATTACGAGTAACTCAATACAAGCTTTGCATGTAAATCTCCTGTGAGTTAAGTGGGAAAACACATGGATTTCCTGCAAGGACTTAACTATTTGTTATGTCTCTTGAGATTCCATTTTTTTAGCATGCCACTTGCAACTGATTCACCAAGCCAGATTTATTCATGTTAATGTGTTTGAAGAAATCATATTTTATTTGAGTGTAGGCATTTCAGATTAACAAATAAAGGCTTAGTCACCATTTACATCTTCAGGGAAAGCCATGTATGGTCAAATCAAGTGTGGATGAGTTAGTCCTGAGCAGAGTTTTACATTCCTTTTCAGATTTCTGACAAAAACCAGATAAAACAGGCCTACACTTCTTAAAGATAATTTTCTCATTTTAATGATGAAAAAATGTTATGATCAATAAGAAACAAGTTGAAGGCTATAAACTGAATACACTAGGGGCTCAAGAAAACTTATCAACAGATTGACTTCAAGATACTGAAGTACCAAAGAGTTTTACCTTTAAAAAATCCACTTTGGTGGGTCATCACTTCAGGGAGGATGTAGTAAAGTAACCTCTGATTATTTCAACTAAGTTTTTGCTTTATTACTGTCACCCTGAACTTCCTCTGGCTTGAAGCTTCTCCTCATGGGGCAGAGACATACTACAGACATTTTTGAAAGAAGTTAATGAACTCATTTACTGTTGGCTTTACTCAGCATTGCTACGGAACAGTTCTCACAAAAATTAACATTCACCTCTCAACTGCAAGGTTTCAATGCTGCAATGACCAGCCTCCAGTCAGATTTTGGTGCCTCACGAACCAAGGAGATAACAATAATTTGATGTCTTGGATGTCACGTCCTGCTTCATTACAGCACCAAACATGCATGTTTCGATTACGCTTATTTTTAAATTTTGGCCTGCACATAACAAGGCATTTGCAATACAGGTAGAGACTAACAAACCATGCATTTTTCAATCAGACATGCATTTTATTAGTCTCTCCATCTATTTTGCTGGCAATCGAAAAAATCAAGCATTTTGATCGACCATCAGCTGGATTTCTTATAGTGATTCCTCATAGTATTTGGTCAGCTAAGTCCTTAATAAATTATTGATTATTTTTTAGACTTTGACCAGTCAGTTTTGATCCTTGTGCCTAAACAACAGGCAGTTTTTAATGATGTTTCTATTCAAGAAACATGAATGGTGCCTTCAGCCTTCCTCAGTTTTCCTTCCTGTTTAGCTCTCCCATCTTGCTATGCTCTAAAAGTCAATGAAATGAGTGAGTCACAGTCATCCCCTCTGTATTCCCCAACGATGTTCCACCTCAGGCTTTAACAGAATGAGCTTGGGGGTGTAGCTGGAAGAAGGTCTGTCCAGATCTGTCAGAGCAGGTTCTCAGCAGAGATGTGAGATATTGCTGTTGGAGGTACTAATTACTCCTGCATGGCTACTGCTGCCACAGCTGCTTCTGTATCAAGAAAAAGTGCTACCTGTATAGAATTATCAGTGTATATGCCCCCTCGAGGCAGGATTGAAGTGTTTTGGTATCTGTCTGGTGTGGGTAAAGAGTTCATTACTTCTCATTTGGAGCTTGACACTTCCACAGTTGTGCCAACTCTGCCTGTGGACTGCCCTGATCAGACCTGGGGCACCATTGGTTGTTGGATTGGTTTGAAGCATCTGTTCTGTACTAAATAGAGTGAAGGACATGCAGGTGATGTCTGAAAGAGTGTTGACTGTGGGAATATGGTCTCCTGTTTGAGTGGCAAGAAGTGGTGAGGAAAGAGCAGCACCCTGGTCTCTTGGGACGTGGATGGGTCAAGAAGGAGAGGTTTGAAGGGCCAGCCTTGCTTTCAGCTGTCTCAACAGCCAATTCCCACAGCACTTCCCTGCTGAAACTGCTTCAGACTGTTAGAAACTTCGTTTATGAAGTAATGCTACAGGAAGGGAATGTGCCACTTCTCAAAACAGAATGTTCCCATGTTGTCAAAAAAAGTAATGTTACCAACCCTTCAGAAATAGGCTAAACTTCCACATTAATGCTAGATCAGGACTCAGCAAAACTAAACTTCCACATTAATGCTAGGTCAGGATTCAGCAGGATTCAGCAAACCTCTTCAGCACAGGCTGAAATTTAAGGTATGGTCGTGCTTGCACATCTTGCACTTCATCTTTAATCCAGTGAGCACAGGGACCTGCTGCCACTGTGGATATACCCAGATCTAAAGATCTGGGTGGGTTTGGAAGAGATCCCAGCCACTGGGATAAGACAATCCTCTTTCCTTCCATTTCCTAATTTCCAGTGGCCTGAGCCCTGACGTGCAGAGCTAATTTTGGATCCTAGAGAAATAGGATAAGGAAACTGAGCTCAAGGGATCAGCTAAGTTTGCAGCCTCATAAAATTATATTCAGCTGTTGTTTCCTTAACTCCCACAGGAATGAGCAAACCTGGCTCAACGACTTAGTACACGGAATTTCAAATCCCAGACAAAAGACACTGTAGCCAATGATTAAGCCTCTTGCAATTTGAATGTGAAGCAAGGCTAGATATTTACCTCTTTCTATTTTCTCTACATCATGCACTTCCTTTTTACATAATATACGGTAGCAACTGATGCTTCGGGCAACATTTATGCTTCTATGCACTTTGTTAACATCACTGAAAATGTAATCTTCAACACTCTTTCAGTGGTCCTTCCCAAATTTAAGTGTTTGCCTTAAATAGTTCCCAATTTTTAGAATGGAATGCAATGGATTTTTTTTTATTTTTTTTCTCTAGAGAGGAACTATTGGGACATCAGTCCCTTTTTTAGTGGGAAGTGGGAGTATTTAATTCTGTGAGACATGGGCTGTAAGCTGGTAACATATGAAATGAAGATGATGGAGGTGGAAATCCTGTCAGACACATTTCTCCCATGGCACATCTGTTCCTTGTCCACCACGAAGGTCAAATCAGAGGAAGGAGGGAGCAGCTCTTCTTGGCACTTTTAACCAGATGTCAGCAGAGAGCAGCACTTGCAAGTGGTGGGTACAGAACAGGCTGGGTTTTGCACCGAGCACATACTGAGCCAGACCCTACCCCTACTTTGGCAGATGATGATTTGCTGTAATCTATTTTGATCTATTTTTTAAAAAAATGTATATATATTTGCAGTTCATAATGAAGTTTGTAACACTTGACAGTTTTACCAGGTTATTAATTATCATGGCTGGGCTTTGATGATGCTGTGATTTGGAAGCATGTTAAGGAAATGGAAAAGGGGGACCTAAACTGGGAAACCAAACAAATCTGATATCTCAGTGATATTTGCAAATCAGGTTTGAAAACCTCCATTCTTTCTTGATTTTCAATGGTTTTTTTTTACTCTGTATTAACATTTTGGTGGTTAAAAAATAGAATGGTCTTGCTGAACTGGATTTTTTAGATGACTCTTTTTGTCTGGATTTAGGATTTTTAAAAATCCTCAAAATATCTTTTCAGACTCCTTTATACTTTCCATAGATAATGTATATAAAATATGAAGATTAAAATATTCAGAAATTCTTGCTTTTTCTTATTGACCTCCTTACAAAAATGTGTGTTCTTTTATCTAAATTGTGCTTATTGCAGTAAGTGCACTTGCCTTTATAGTTTCCCGCTATTAATTTTTTCAAAGCAGATAAATACTTAATTTGCCACTTAGTGCACAATTAACTGTTTTTAATTTGTCAACTGCTTTTAATTTGCCACACTGCAGAAGCAAATACCCAAACACCACCTGATTCCTAACGAGGCGTGCTGATCTCGAGGATGCAGCTCACACTGGGGGCATAGTGGGGAGACAGTCACTGCTGCAGATTTAATTCAATAGTTGTTTTCTTACTGTTAGGATGAAGGATATTGTCCTAGCTGTAGTTCCATCCTACTAAAAGTCTGACTGAGAGTTCACTGTTACAACCATATACTGTGCAAGTAAAGTTAAATACAAAGCACGTATGTTCCTGAAACCTTTCTAAATCTGTGTGCCCAGAAGTCCAAAATCAGATCTTTAGAAATAGTGGCCAGAATTCTGCTAATTCTGGAGGCCAGAACAAATTCAAGAAAGTGCTGCTGCATGTGCAGTTCTGGGCAGATCTCTGGGCCTGGGCAGCTGTGGCTGTTGGAAAAGCAGCACCACTGAGAGGTCAGAGGTGCTGCAGGAGTGGTCCAAAGCCAAAATATTGTAGTAAAGTACAGGAGCCTTTAGAGACTCCTTTCAAATGTTAATGTTAAATTAGTTTTTGCACAACTGTTTCTTTTTTGCCAGTGAGGGTTTGGGGAAATTAGGATGTTTTGTAAGACTGAAAATTTCGTGTTAGCCTTATGTGTAGGCAGGCACCCTTTGGTTGGATAACTTTGGTGTACATAGGACAATCCTAGATTTACAGTATTTTTATGTAGGGCATTTAAAATATTTTTTTAGGCTGGCTTCTGCCTGGGAAAGTGTTATATGAGTACATTTTGATTATTACATGTCTAATGCCTGCGCAGTGGTGGGAGTGAAAGTCTTCCTTCTAGGAACCTTGTAAGGAAAACTTCAAAGGCTGCCTTTTATTGTGAGGCTTTTTCCTGCAGGAAGTATTTGATACTGAGTAACCAGGAAAATGTGGGGATTTAGAAGAAAAGTGGTTTTGCTTAAAATCCAGCTACAGACCTGCCATTGCTGGTGGAATCTCCTTAATGAATTGTTGAATGGTGACTGTCTTGAAGGGAAACTAAAGGAGTGTTCATATTGCTCTTAAAACCTCTATCAAAAACCTTTGAAATGCCTTGACAAGGTGAAGCCCAGGATTCTGTCTCTAATATTAGAAGGAGTAGAAGCTATTTAGGGAGCTCACACAAACCTGCCTTCTGCTGTCCATCGCCTTTGTCTTCCCCTCACATCCAGAATTATGGATCATGTGTGTTTGGGACTGTAGGGCTGCTCTGTATCTGTGTGTGAACCTGCTGACCATGAACTCAGCTTTTCCCTTTTTGAACCTTCTCATACCATCATCCTCCTCAGATACCTGTGGCAGGAAGCTCCAGAAGCTCATAATCCTCAGTCTTCTGGCACAATTCATTTTTTTGATTCCTTGTTCTTTTTACAGGTGATGAGGAAGGCAAATATTTTTCTGAGGCTGAAGAGACAAGAATGATTACTTACAGGAAACCTCAAATTCTGAATTTTTTAGATTGGGTTAAAACCACACCTGGGGTATTTCAGTCTAAATTCTTTATTTAAAAAATTTGAAGTTTGTCTATCAGTTTCTTCGTAATTAATTTTGAACTAATTGATCCCTTGCATCTAAACTTACATGAGAGCTGTAGACATGAACTTCTCAGCTTGTGAAAAAGGACGTTTTGTGTAATGGAACCTCAATTTTTATCTGTTCTGAGCCATGAGAATGCATCCCATACACCATAGAGTATTTCACCAGTAAGGACCTGCATCCTGGCTTGCATCACAGTACTTGCTGCTAATAGTCTTGTTTAATTAGTAGGTGATTTGAGAGGAAGCTGAGAGGAGGAATCCAAGCATGGAAATTGAAGATGGAAGTATTTCCGGGGAGTGATTAGGGAGTATTAAAACACAGTTTAGGAAACTGCCAGTCTTCATTAGTTTCAGTACAACTTATTTTGTATTTGTGTATTTTGCTCTCTCACCTCTTTTCGGAAAGCAAAGCTCTTTTTAGCACAGAACTGTACCATCCACTTTTACAGGCTCGTTCTCCACTCCTTTTTTTAGATTTTTCTGACAAGTTTCTGTAAGAAATCTTCTCTGCTCTAACTGTGAGACTGTGAAGAAAGGGTTTATAGAGCAGCTAGCTCCTACTCCCCAAACCAACCCACAGCTTTGAAGATAAAGTCTCCATTCACAGACTCAAATACAAGATAATTATTAAATACCGCAGTCCTTCTTTCCAGGGAGGTTTTCAGTTGTCTTATATTTTGGAATAACTTTTCCTATTGGATTCCATGTTATCACACAGAAAACATAACTCATAATGAATGAGGGCAATTACTGAGGAAGATTCTACTGATCTACTGGGCTGAGCATGATGACAGCAGACCAGTTGTGTGGGGCTATGTCTGAGGTAGAGAATAGATTAGTTAAAAAAAAAAAGGAAAAAGAAAGCTGTTCAGTCTTGACCCAGGGAAGGGTAAACATGCAAACATCAAGCTTTATTCTAGTGCAAAAAATGTAATTTATGGGACCACATTAACATTTGGTCATTTTATACTTTCTCCAAGAATTCCAGATCTGAGTTTCTCAACGTGACAGTCTCATGATGGAGATGAGGACTTGCTTGTCTATTTTGGGCCATGTTGTTTCCTGCATATATGAACTGCTTTGGGACAAATTTGTCCCTGATATGTGCAAGGAAGTGACTGTGGTCTCTGCCAGATAATCAGCAAATTTATTGATACCTAGATAAAAATTATACACTGTGTTCTAGACAGCAGATAATCACTGCTCTGTTCTCAGGTCCTCTCTCAGTTTCTCCCATCTTCCTGAAAAGTGGCTGCTGTCCTGTTCTTTCTCATTAGTCCCTGAATAAAAACATGGAACTTTCATGGACATTTGAAGCTGAAGGTCTCTGGAAGAGTCATACTGAGAGTGCTGAGGGAGCTGTGACATCTGGCTCAGACTGCTGGCATGTCAGGAAAACTGCTTTTTTTTCTGTCAAAGGCCTGAAATTAGCCTTCAAAGGGGCAGGCTGCTAAATGTGCATGTACCAGGAGAAAGAAGTTATGGCCAATAAGCACCAGGAGACGAAAGAAGATATGGAGTAAAGTGACTTTTTTGCTATGTATTTTTTATATGAACAGTGCTCCTCTTGTCCTTCCTTTTGTGCAATGGAATTCTGGCCTGGAAGAGAAACTTCATGAATTGTGTATTGACCTTTCCTGCTCCTGTAGGAAGTGCATTTATAGCCTGTGTCTGCTGCTAGAGCAAAAAGAGGGTGGCAAAGATACAGAGACTTGTGAACAAAACCCTAAACATGCTGCATCAGAACTGACAAGACAGCAGATCAGGCTGTTCCCTGATCAAAATATTTGTCCTTATGGACGTTTGGCAGTACTGTTCTGCACTCCTTTTTCATTTTAACTAAATGCCATCATCATTCCTTAATGAAAGCTTTATCGAATTTCAGTGTCAGTGTGAAATTCATACAAATTAATTTCTTTTTCAGTTTGCAGGTACCAGCAGCACAGAAAATGCTCTCAGAACTGGCCTTGTCAACCTTGTGGTCAGCTCAGCTGGCAGACCATTTCCTGCTGGGACCTGGAAGACTGCCCAAATATTATACAGAGGTCAGCAACAATTAGCACTCAATATGGTAACTCTTACTAAAAAAAAAAAGAAGAAGAAGAAGAAGAAGAAGAAGAAAAGGAAAACAAAAGCCATGTAGACTGAGATTTTCAAATTAGCATCACTTAGTGATGTTAAAAATTTATATTCAATTTTTCTATTTTATGAGACCTGAGCTTTTGCCCTAAAAGGCAGAAAATCCCAATTCTTTTAAAATAAGCAGATAAGGCTGTTGATGGCCTTGCCTTTTGCAGGATTCATTTTGTCTTCTGAGTTTCCTTTAAGATGCAGCAGCAAATTCTGATGTGCATCAGCTCTGCAGACCTGAAACTGAATTTCTAGTGATCTGCAGGGCTAGTCTAGAAGACACAAAGGGAAGTCACAGGACATGCTTCAAACAGTATTACTAAAAGAAGAAAGATGAGTTTTATTTTCTTTAAAATGTGGCTTTCACAGTACTTTGCTAGACAAGCTACTGATGTTGGACTCCACTAAAATGTTCTGTGTTGCGATTTTAGAAAAAGCCAAAGGAAGAAGCACATGTTGGCAACAAATCTGCAGTCAGGTCCCTGGTCCAGCTCCTGGGATTTTTTTTCAGGAAATGCATGTGTTCCATGTTGCACTCTGAAATTCTTCACGGGAAAGTATTTTGCCAACATGTTGGGAAAATGTTGTTGGTCCACAGCTGACAATGGCTTGCTTTATTACTGAAACATGTGTAAAACAGCAAATTTAACTAACTAGCCTGAAAGCAGACAGCTTTCATTCCACAGAGCTTCAAGAGGTTCTGAAAGAGCAAACCCAGGAAAAATATGTTAGGAGAACAGGAAAAATTAATAAGTTGTCAGCCCAGGATCTTATTTTGAGAAGCCAGTATTGTAATTGTCCTATGGATGGTCATGGAGCTATTTGCCTCTATCTCTCAGCAACTCCAGGAAATCAATAGCTGTCAGAAAATGCCCTTTGCCATCTGTCATTACAGGTTATTCATAAACCTGATGCAATGCTGAGGAAGGGCCTGGGCAATCAGATGACTAAATGCCTGGTGCCTTAAATAGAAATATTAAATAATAATTAAAACTGTCAGCCATTAATGCATAAATACGAACATGCTCACAGAATTTTTTTTCTCATTTTCATTTCCAGATTGCTGAAAAAATATTGAGCTGACAAAGATATATACCACTGCCTGATTATTCATGCCCATCAATGTCCTCATTTCTCTGGGCTGGAAGACTCAAGCTGAAAGCAGTATCATGAATAATTTTTATATTCATAGAGCAAACTGTGTATTTGCAATCCAGTCGAAGGTTGCTGCTGTTGGCATAGATCATCCACAGGAAAAGGGAAGGATCCAAGGGTATCTTGCTTTTATTATCCACACACTTGCCTCGGCTCTGGTTCCTCTCCCCCGCAGCACTCAGTGTAGCTGATGTTCAGGAAAGTTCACCTTAGAGGAACTAGGAGACACCAGCAACTTTTCTCATGCAAAGAGATGATAAATAAACACCCACACATGTTCTCTCAGACAGAAACACTCGTTCATGCACAGGGTAGCACCAACAGCCTCATCCTGTTCCCCTCTCTGGATGATCAGGAGGAAGGTCCATTAGTGGAAAACATAAATATACATGTACATCATGGCCCCAGAAGCTGGCCCTTGGATCCTTCATTGTGACATAGATATGAGCCTTGAATCACATAACCTAAGACAGCCTGGTTAAAAAAAAAAACCCAAAATTAATTATGATTAATGTATTGAGAAAATTCTTATTAGATAGTTAATGATTCATAGGTGCTTCCTCTAGAAGATGTATATAAAGGTCCCTGTCTGAGATACAGTTATTTCTACCTAGAAATCTGACAGGTTCTCACTAATATTCTAGGTATGTTGTTAAAAGGATTTCACCATTTGAAACCATACAGAGGACAGGTTTTAGTATCAGGAAGTAATCCTTGAATTAGCACAACAGACCAGTTTTTCATAAAATCACCCAGTGAGAGAGCGATCAGGGACTCACTTTTCTCATCTCCCAGGAACAATGAGTGTTTATTTAATTTCTTTTGCTGACAATTTTTTTGTTCAATCCTGTCTGGGTCACCTCTTTCCCAGTCTTGATAATTACTATGGGCATTTCTAATATAAATTACATTCTGCATTGTTGAATGCAATTTCAAATCGTTGGTCTAATTAAGGAGCCTCAGACTCACAAAACATTAATGAATTATGAAGTATCTGGGCAGTGTGTGTCTATGTGCATGCTCTAAATAAAGCAGCTAGAAATTCTTTCCTTGCTAGTTGTGCTTTCCAGACAATTCATTACAATGATCACTAGTTCCCGAGTGCGAAAGTCACTGCTTTCCTGGCAAGTTTGCCCAGACAAAAAAATTCATCCAAGTGCTCTGCAGCATCACATTCCCAACAGCCAGCAGGAGAGCAGCTTTGTTAGGTGGGAGTGCTTTGTTCCTCACCCACTGCAGGGCTTCACACACACTCACACACACACACTGTGATGTGAAACACAGCAGGGCGTGCTGGGCCTGCCCTCTTCCCCTCCTTCAGCAGAATAACAGCACTCATCTCCCTGCCATCCTGGGAATATGGGAATTCTTTGCTCTGGCTATGCCCTAGCACCCTGCAAGCACAAATTTCTCCAATGACTAAGGGCTGTCTCGTCAGCCTCCAGTAACAGGCACCAGAAAAAGCAAAATGTACAGGAGAAGTGATGAACTATAATGCTGGGGAAAAAAAGACTGAGTCTGAAAAACTGCCTCTAGGCTAAGTTAAGCAGAAAAGGAAGAGTAAGTTTGCTAGAATTGACCAGGACACATTTAGCAAAGCCACAGTGCTAACTGGGTAAGAGTACAAGAAATGTGGCCAAGCTGAAAGCGAAGTTTGAGAACTGAAGTTGTACCTAATTTTCTCATTCAGTGTTGTTATTCACTGAAAATGGTAGGTTTCTCATCCAAAATCTCATCCTTATTTTATTGTTATTTTGCTCACAAAGAGGACAATATATTACTGCAACTATGCAATTAATCTTCATTAAAGATGATTAAAGTGGTTCAACAGGATGCTTTTCTTTAAAACCGAGTGCAAGATATAACAAATTATTTGGTTTATGAACACTAGTTATACAGAGACCACATTAATTAAAACAATGCACACTCCTGTACTCACATCTCATACACAAATTGGTTTTAGCCAACTGAAATTGATATCTCAGTGCAGTCTAGTGCCAAGTAAAATACAAACATGAACATGTAGAGCAGTATCAGGGGTGTGACAGCCTCTGTGCTGCCATGTGTTAACGAATTCTAAGACCAAAGGTTATTTTTACTTGAAGGACCCTTTGTATTTAAGAGAGAATGTATCATATGAAACCCATAAAATAAGCCAGACCCCTCTGAAACCACTGTATTTCTCTATCACAAATTCTTATCAGCCCTTTTCCCATCAAACAGCTTTTGGTAACAAACAGCACCAAATGCAGAGTAAGGAACTGCAGGGACTTAGGAACAGAACATGGGGGAATATTTTTAAACTGACAGAGGGGAGGTTTAGATGAGATATTTGGAAGAAATTCTTTGCTGTGAGGGTGGTGAGACACTGGAACAGGTTTCTCAGGGAAGCTGTGGATGCCCCAACCCTGGAAGTGTTCAAGGCCAGGTTGAATGGGGCTCTGAGCAACCTGGTCTAGGAAAAAGTGCTCCTGCCCGTGGCAGGGGGGTTGGAACTGGATGATCTTTAAGGTCCCTTCCAATACAAACCATGCTATGATTAATATTAGGAAATAGTTTTTACCACAAGTGACCATTATGTAAAACTAATTTCAATTACTTAATGTGTCAGGATACATTTTGCTGGTAAAAGAAAAAAGAAGGGAGTTTTATTAAGCCATATAAACATCATCAATTGATAGTTTGCATTCTGTGTTAGGGAAAAAAGACGTCAAAACTGTAAGAAGAATAAAACAATTCTAAGTCAGTCTGGGGAAAGAGAACAATAATAGGCAAAAAGTAGATAATTTCTTTTGAAGAAAAATGTTGGCTCAGCACTGCCCCTAAGGACTTAATTCCAGATTTTTAATTTTTAAAAGGGAATCTGGGATGTTAAGGCTTCTCCTCAAGAAGGTAAGAAATGGTAGCATCTAGTAGTCACCGATGCATGGAAGCACAAACCCTTCAAAGAAGTGGCCACTTCCACTGCTGAGTCCCTTCAATTCTCTGTGTAAAATTCGGGCTATGTTGAAGTCAATGAACACAAAAAACCCAACCAAACAAACAAACAAAGGAGAAAAAAGAAAAGGCCAAAAAAACCTAAGAGGCCCAAGTCTGTGCAGTGGCAGAGCTGAGCCTCATTCAGTTCTCTGAACTGTTCTTTTGCCCCAAGTTTCCAAATACAGATCTTTCTCAAGCAGGGAAAGAACTTGTGAGGCGCTTGTACGTGCATGTTTCCTGTACAGCCTCTGAGCTGCTAAATCTGAAATCAGACATACCATCCCCTAAGGCTGGAAATCCTGATAATTTTTGTACCGTTGCAGGTATTCAGATGCTCTGCAGCAGTGGCTGTATGATTGCCTCCATAAATAGCTAATCAGACCCGTTACACTTAATGAAAAGAAGTCAAAGTTTAAGTCACCGTGGAATACTCAGCCTTTGGCTTCGATGCATGAATGAGTTTGGAAGGAGCAGGCTGTTACAATAAAAATAACAGATTTAACTACTAGCTGGTTTTTCCAGGGAAGAAAGCATGACGGAGCAGTTTGGGCTAAGAAGTTTTGATGGATTAAAAGACCAACTCTGGGTCCTATCTTTAATGTCACGTAATGTGGAATTTATAAGCAAATTTAATTAAATAACAGATACAGAATGATCAGACTTCAGTCACGACAGCAACAAGCTCCTGCAGTGCTTAAAATTATCATTTATTCTGTGCCATGCACGGGCCTGATTAGAAATTGAAATGAGCAAGCTCCAGTTCAGGATTATACTCGTCACGATTATTTCGCTCCTGTGCTCTGAATAATTGCAATCTTCCCAGTCTCCACACCTGGAATTGTGTCTTCTTGGAACTCAGATGAGCAGTGAGAAACATAGAATGGACAGACAGAATAGATTTATTTATCATTTCAGACTCCCCTTGCTACCCGTCTGTCCTTCTCCATTGTTAAGTGGATTTTGGCCTCTCTTCCATCAATTAATTTTGCCTGCTTACCTGTCTGCTTCTCTCACCACCACCTTTATTCTTTCCTCCTGATTCCAGAGCACAGATGCTGAATAAACACCTTTATCACCAGGTCTTTCTAGTTCAGTGAGACAATATGAGGACCCACCAAACATTTATGAGTTCTACTCAGCTCTTGTGGTAATACATAATTGCAACAGCAGCTCTTGGAAGCAGCAGCTGCTGACCCTTGCCAGGCAACTCTGAATTCCACTTATGCAATTTTACATGCCAAGAAATAAGTCACAGTCTGTTGCACACGTTGGTTTGTGTACAGATTTGGCCATTCCCACAAGTGTTCTATCTAACAGTTAACTCCCTGTATACATCACTGTACAGCTGCATTTAGGCATCCAGTTAATACAGACCATAAACTGAAATTCCAGTTCGTATGTGGCATTTCCTAAATAATAAAAAAAACCCTGACAAACTCCGATGTTTTGTTAAACACATTTCCTCTTATTTGATTTACATGATAATAAAGCTGTCAATGTTAGTGCAGCACTTGAAAGGTTTCCTGATCCCTCCTCCTCCTCCTGGAAGCCTCAGTCTGGAATATGAAGCACAGCATCTGCATTAGTATTCACTGTGTGCATGGCAACATTGACCTTGTGCCTCAAGTGGTTTTAATATTTTAGAGACAGGAGGATTAAACTCCATGGGAACATGGAATGGAAGAGTGGCAGGGCAATAAGCAATGAATTAAAAGAGGTAAAAAAAAAAAAAATCATGTCCTATGTGATCAGACATCTAAATTAAAGTAATTTCACTGTCAAAACAATCAGTTAACGATGCAACAAGTAATTAGGCAAATGGTGTCATTATTCTTTAAATCTCTCAGAGAATGTTTGATGTGCTTAGTGGACAGCTGATAGTGACAGAGTGATAGTGATAGCTCAGGGGATAGCTGACAGCTTTGTTTAGTTCCTCCACTACCTGCTGCTTAATCCACACTGTGCCAAATGCCAGCACTTCATGGGATGAGGGACCTGGATCACCACAGACCTTGAGCAGGCAGCGAATGTCTAACTGGTAAGGTGGAATTTTTAAAGAAGTTGTAGGGATATATTTTGAAGTTCAGGGTTTGTCCTTCACCTTCTGCCTTCTTGAATGTCCAGCTTGAACCAGGGATAAGAGCTGACTCCATGTCTGGCGTGGCAGAGACCAGCACGGCTCCTGCGTGTCACATCTCCAGTACAACACCAGCACAAGCTGGAAGGCCCTCAGCTTCTATGAAGTCATGTACAGTACATGGTGTGTTCTGGTGTTTTAAGCAATTTTTGATGTTTTAGTGGGTTTTAACATGTTTTATCAGGTTTATCTGAGCATCTATAGCTTTTTTGTGTTTGGGGGTTCTTTTGTGCATGTGTGGTTTTTAGCTTTTTTCCCTTTTTTCAGTGGTTTTAGCAGTACAGCTTTTTCCTTTTCCTTTTTCCAGCTTCTTAGTTGCAATAAAAATAGCAGGGAAGTGAAACTGTCCTCTGGCTACATCAGGCTAATCATCTTAACTCCTATGTGAAGATGAGCCAGCGTATTTTCCCCAAGATACTACTAAAGCAACAGGGAAAAGCGGAGGAAACGTTTTCAAGAACAGCATATCTTTTAAATTTATAAACAGAAATTAACATTTGTTTCTTATCTTTCACCTTATAAACCCTTCCCTCTTCACATGACTGGAAGGAACTTGGAAACAAGAAAGCCAAGTTAGAACCGAGGCAGAACATTCTCAAATTACAAATAAGCCAGTGAAGAGTTTGATCTCATTGTAGAACCAAAATTGTTTTGTCTGAGAACAGAGATATAAAATTGAGTTGTCTGGGGTCCCTCACAGCTTGGGCTCAGACAGTAAATTTAATGTAGAAAATTAAGAGCAATTCTACTCTTACGACTGTGTCAGAGAACAAGATAAGTTATAGTAAAAGCTTATAAATATTGCCTTTCAAATATTTGCTGCTATGGAGACAGGAAGGGACTTGCAATTCCTACAATAAATGAAATCCAAACCAAATCAACTTTAACTCAATCATGTTCTTTACCCCAGGATTTTAGAGAGCTGTGGAAATTCTGGCTTTAGCACATCACTGATGAGAATCCTCCGGTCCCACCCTGGGAGCTGTGGTTCAAAATTAGGAAAACAGAACTAGAACCTCTCCTTATGGACTTGTCAAGATTTCAGCCAAACTTTCTGATAGCATAATAAATAGCCAGTATGTCACAGGTTTTTTGTTTTTAACTGCATTTTTTTTAGCTAGAAATATAATGGAATTGCTGTACCACTGTGCAAGCCCAACTTGTCTAATAAATTAAATACTCCAAATGAAAATTAATGGATTTTTGATCCACTATAAGAAATGGTTTCTGTAAGTCAGAACTCAACCTGCTGTGCTGCTGAGAGCAAAAAGTGCACTTTGGTAATTGAGATGAGTGATCACTTGTCAGGCACTGATATTGGTTACGTGAGTTTTCCCTCTCAAACAGATTCTCCAGGGAATTGATTTCACCAACCCGAATTACAGGACTACAGGAGCAGTGTTTCACAGAGTGCCTTTGTCTCCACTTGATGAAGGTGAACAAAACCAGGTAACTCTGATAACAGCCAGCCAACCCTGGGAGCTATCCTGCAGCCAGACCTGGAAAACTTCTATGCCACGTGTCACAACCCACGTGTCTGTGGACTGCTCAGAGCACCAGCAAAATGCCTTGGTTTTCTTGCAAGCAGGATCTGAACAGATGAACTTGCTGGGCTATTATGCAAATAAGGACTTACAATTTCTTAAAAACAATGCCATAATTTTCACAGTGCCATTTTTAAGACTTCTGCTGCCAAGGCAGTTTTCATAAGAAGACATGCAATTTGTTAACCATTCAAAATCCTCTGAAGGGTACACAGCACTTGTGAGCTGTGATAATGTGCTTTCCTCTCGGGTATTTTCCATCTGGAAATTTCCTTATGCATTACAAAGTAGGATGTTTCAACACTCAACCAAACTTGGAGAGAGGGGAAAATCAGTGTTCTTAAAAATGAAGTGATGCCTCACTGACAGTAAATCATTAGGGTAATTAGAAATAAACTGAGGCTCCCCTGTCAAGTATTTGAAATATTAAGATATGCTGCCTCTCTTCATTAGAAAAGGATTTCTTTTATTAGGGAAATGTGTCACACGTGATGTATTCAAGTTCTTTTACAAGCTACAGACAAACCTTACAATGCAGTGTCGAGACACAGTATTTTCATCTCAATGGCAGGAATGAAATAACAGCAGTGTAGAAATGTTGGGCCAGTTGGCCATGATCACACACTGAACCTGTGTCAGAGTACAATAGCTCATCTGCTTCTCAACTTTGCAGCAATGACACAGGAAATCTACCCCCAAAAAAGGTCTGGTGGGCCTGCTCAGATGACCACCTGCCCATAATTTTGATCATTAAAACAAACCAGCCTCCTCAGACTGGAGGAACAGAACAGGCTGTTTGAGAAGAACAGATGTTTTGCTTTTTTCATACTGTCCTGCTTCCCTCCAAAGCTAATTTTCTTCATCCACTTCTGTGTTCCCTCTCTCCTCTCCCTCCTACAAATCTGCACCTCTTGGCTTGAGAAACTGGGATGAGCAATACTTCCATTTGGGGGTGTACTTGTCTGTCAGGGGGCTTGTCTGCTTCTGCAGAATCACAGGCCAGAGCAGAAGTTGCAAGGGCCAACACACAGCTTTATTTCAGTTTTAAAAGCAGCTGCTTTGCATTCCAAATCCAAGTAAGGAATTGGTCCAACTGGACATCTCAGTTCAATCTGCCCAGCTGGATATCTGCCCAGCTGGCTATCAGAGTTGGAGAGCTCAAGGGAAGACTCCTGCATGACAGCTGCAATTTAAACATAAAAAAAGAGAAAACCACGCACAGTTGCATGTGAAGTAGAACAATGAATAACACAGAGAATACAAAAATGTTGTTCAAATCACCCCTACTAAAAATATATGCAGCTATGGTATCACGGAAAGGGAGATGAGGCATAGAAAAGTAAGTGTAGAAGCACACAGAATTCTGGTATTGCTCACTAAAAAAAATGTTGTTATTCATCACAGAAGTTGATAATGAATATTGTAAAGGTGATACATCAGGACCTTCTGTCTTGCCAATCTCACAGCCATATTACAAAGACTGACACTATGAGAGTTTTCTGAACATTATGGAGAAACCACAGACTCAAAGTCAGGCTTAAAAGAGAACATAAAACTTTCAATATCATTTGGTCACCTCTTTCACCCACTATTGAAGAAGAAGTTTCCCTGATATATTCACCTCTGCACATACAGCCTTGTTAAGTCACCAGTGACTGAAACTGAAATATTCTGACTTGGGTAGGATTTATAGATACCTGTCTGCCCTGAGCCGATTTCAGGAGTCTGTAGCCTCACCACCAACCAGCAGAAACCCACTAAACAACTTGCATATTTTTGCTGCACCCTTCCAGTGTTACTCTACCCCTTTGATGTACTGCTGAACTGAAACACGGGAGAAACACAGCTAGAACTGGCAGAGCAGCCCATCATTTAGCACAGTAAGAGAGCTGACCTCAGCCTGGGCCAGCTAACAGCAGTTCCCCCTTGGGAACCACTCCAGCAGTCAGAATCTGTAAGGCAGGATGGAGTCCTACCCAGAGCACATCGCCCCCAGCCATTGGCAAGGACGTGGAAAAGCAGCTCTGCTACGTTTGGGCTTTGCAGAGTGCCAAGAATCCTTTGTAGATCGGTTGCTCTGTCTCTTTGAGAGGCTTGAAACACGGCAGCCGTGCAGATGTGCCTTAATCCAGGAGAGAAACTGCTCCCAGAGTTTCTGCAAGTCATGAAGTTCCACGGCAAACTTCTTCTAAAAGGACAAGTTATTTTTGTAGCCAACAATACTGGTGACTGCAAAGGTTGTGTTAACAGGAAACAAATTTCCAGGTCTTTGAGCGCTCGGTAGTTCCGACTCTAGCCTCTAGCACAGCGAGGCACAAAAACAAGATGACAGAACAAGAAATGACAAAAGTAATGTCCTCATTTGAGAACACACTCTTTATCTCTGATAAAAACTGTACCGTGCTCTCAGTACAGGATACCTGCTGGAGATAGAAGTGTGCTTCATGGGTGTCAGAACATGCTGCAGAGAGAAAACAGAGCCCTACAATTCAATGAAAAGAAGCATCATCAAGTCATAACTGCTTCCAGTGCTCTAGGATAACAGATTGTCTCTAGATACTGTCAATAGATTTATTACACTTACAGCAAATATACATATATTTTTAAATATATGTATGTATTTAAAAGGATCTCTGTAGTCCAGCAGCTTTTATTGGAATTTCTCTGGAAAATATACTTGTAATATCTGGTACATAGGTTTTCATTTACACCAGAAACACAGGGACAAGGCTTTCTAATCCAGTGATGTATCAGTGCTGGGTTGAGTGCTCATAGATTAAAAGAAGTAGATATGGCCATAGCAAATTACTTCTGAACTTCTTTGAAGCTTATAAAACTGCTATTACGATCCGAAGGGAGATTGACAAGGTTCATCAAAGATTCATTGCTTGTTGTTGTAGACTTCAAATGATGAATGAGAGAGGGTACATTAAAATTCTGCTGCTGCCACTACCACTTCAGGAAGCTTTTGGAGGATAAATACTGCTTCTACTTAAAGGCAACAGGTTTTGAAAGAACGAGTCACATTTTCCAATACAATTTAACAATCTTATTTAATAATTAACATAAAGGGACACTGCCTGCTCTCATAAGGCAAACCCATGCTAGAAAATACAACAGATTCCTCCACAGACATTCAAAGCCAAAGCTCTGGCTGCTGCTGGGATTATGACAGTGCTCTGGATGACAGGCAGGGCTGATCAGCTTTTGTTTTCTCCTGCAGACCTTCCTAACTGCATTTAGGTTTTCAAGGCCAAAGAGAGAATGAGCACATTCGGGGAATATCTTCGACATCCCTTGAAAAAAGGTTCTCAAATGACCTGAGGTGGCATGGCTTACAATGACCCCACAGCAGCAACTCTGAACCTGCCAGCAGCACTTGTCAAAAATGTATTCTAAATTAACATGTTGGAGATACAGCTTCCTTTTCTTGTTCAGTGTAACCCCATAAGTAATGTTACTGTTTGGACCTGCTTTATGTGGCAGATGAAGCACAAAGGTAACAGAAGAGCACTTCTCTTTGTTCATTATATTAACAGACAAGAATTTATTTAGCTTCTAGATGGCTTGTGTGTGTATGTGCATATCAAGGAGCACATAATTAAATACCAAGTATTTAAAAGCCTATAAATAGACAATAAAGGGGATATAAAGCCCACTTTAGATTCCATTAGAGTTCATCTCATGCAATGCCTTAGACAATACAAATATGTATAAATATGTATTTTTAAAAGTCTGCTTCAGGGCTGAACTCAAGGTCTAGAACCAAAATGTCAGGCGGCAAAATTCAAGGGTGATATAATCTATAGTGGAAGAAACAAGGGTTAAAAGAGGCCAAATGCCCCCCAGTAACCTGCACGACTCCACACCATGAGAGGTTGCACCAGTGCCTGTAAACGGGACATGTTCCCCTCTGAACACAGCTCTGCTGTCCTGCAGCTGGGTTGTACCTACAAAAATATATCATCCTTTCCCAGACTGAGGCAAGTTCTATCCTGTTGATCTAGCCTAATAACAAATTTGTTCTAATGCACATTTAAACACCAAACTCCTGTACGAATACGGCTTTATTCATATTCCAGGATGAAAAGGAGGTCTATCAAAATAGCTCATTTCCATCTGTACCCAGTTAAAACCAAACTAGGACAATTTCATTATAAATAAATGTCCACAAGCAGATGAAGGATTTGGATTAGAACCAGTGCCACTGTTTTAGTCTGAGCTTGCACTGGTTTTGCTTTAAATGCAGCACTGAAAGATGAGTGAAACAGGATCCACTGTGTGATAAAGGAAGAGGATAAAAGAGTAAAGCCAAAACGAATTAGAAGGGTGCAAAATACTGAAATGGGGAGCTGTTCTGATCTCTATTCTTTACATTTAAGTGCTTTCTGGCAGCATCAAATTACAGCACACATACATTCAGAGGCTGAAGCACACTTCAGTTTGTCAGTAGGCCCTGAGGCACAGCAACAGCCCAGGTCATGTACCCATCTTGGTGGCAGTGGAACAAATGGATTTTGACTAATTCCATTGAATTCCATTGTTTCCTCCCATGAGAAAAAGTATTAATTATTTAGGATTATCATACCACCTGGACATGTAATTCCTGATTTCAGCTGTGCAGTACCAGGCATTACTCAGAGAGAGAAATGCCTTCATCTCACAAGAGCTCATAATCTAAATTGACAAGAGAGACAAAATGAAGGAGAAGGGAAGTGCAACCACCTCCAGTTAGGAGATGGTGAGCTGAGAGACTAAGTGTCTGCCCAAAGGGACAAAGGAAGGGGCAAGAACTGAACTCTCATTTTCGCAGTTCTGGTTACTCAATGATGAGAACTTCATTTCTTGGAAAAGGATTTCTGCTTAGGTGGTTAGAGCATGATTAGATTAGTTAGATTCACTTTCTGCTGGGAAAGTGAATCTAGAGGGTAGCAAAGAACACACCAACTATTCTGCATCAACTTCCTCCGTGGGCATTTCCAGTGGAAACTACCTGTACTGAAGTCTTGGTATGTGGACAAGTCTTTCCTCTCACTCTCAAAAGGTTTTTAGGATCCTAAGTAAACAGCCAAATATTTGTGAAAATTAGACTTGCGTGCCAAACCAATTTAGGAATTTTCAAAACTTTTGTTGGTGTAGAGAAGTTAACAATTTGAACCACAGTTTCCAATTAAGTAGATGTTCTGAATTTATGGTCATTTGAGGACAGAATCTGAGCACTTGAGTGAACACGTGCATGGAAAACAAATCTTCCTGTCAGACACAAAATGAAAAAAATACCAAAAAATGACTCCAAAATAGTAAAAGCTGAAGCTCAGGAACAGGTCAGTGAAAACTGCTCTTTCCTGATGGTATCTTCCCACTTGGAGAGCAGTGTGTGCCTGCAAATGGCTAGGAACAGTAATGCACCGTGATGTTCTTACCTTCTAAAAGGGCAAGGGATCCAAAGTGACAAAGTGGGGGTCATCTGCTCCACAGGAAATGTGGCTGCAGGATGTGAAGTTTCTGGGCAGCTGGGAAGGTACAACTGAGCTTGTATTTGCTCCTATTTTTCCTTAACTGTTGTTCTTGACAATGGCAGCAATCAGGTGGGCTTTGATGGTCCGGAGACCCACAATAAATGACATCAAACCTAGAAATTTCCTTTGAATAAGAAGGCTCTCTAGAAATTTGGTAAATTATCTGCCATGTTTGCTATATTTTGTAGCTACATTTCACTTGGATTTTTTTGGTAATACATTTAAAATTGAGGTATACTGAGAGTCAGGCAAGGTCTGAAAATGTGTTAAATATGATTTAGAAAGGAACATGGATCCTTATTCCATGGATTCTTATTCCAAAAGAAGCTAATGTATGTATTGCTAAAGCTACTATTAACATCACAATTTTCACCTCCAGTAACTGCAAGCTGTCAGTAACTGTCAGAAACAGAAATTATTTGAAATGTTTAGAAATAACTATGGACAAACTTTGCATTCCTGTTAACTGCTGCAGCCTGATCATCTTTGGTTTTGTAATTTGTATTGCTTTCTACAACAAGCAAAATACTGTAGTATCAAAAATTAAACATGGGTAGAACAGAGATAGAAATACAGAGAGAAATCCTACTCTGCTTGTACTACAGGACTTGCATTGTGTATTACTTGTACTATTAAGTGCTTGGTCCTTTATATTTCTATGCATGGGTGAGAGCTATTCCATAAGACTGGATGATTTCTGTGTTATTTAAGATGTTTCCATAAATCTTGGGGTCGTCTGTAGGAATTGTTTTTTCTGTTTCACACTAATGATCAGTGGCTGAAAATCTGTTTAAAAAGACTGAAACTGTCAGAACAGTGGGACAGGCAGATTTCTTCAGATCTGTCAGGAAACTGGTGAGGTGAGGGATAATTTATAGGAAAAAAGGAACAACACCTCTTCAAGATTTAGACTAAACAAGACAATCTGGCTTTTAATGCTTTATTCCATTGCCATAGCATATTACTCAAATATGGGGTCTCATTATTAGGAAAAAAAAAATTAAAAAGCACTTTACATCCCTCAAGAGTTTACTGAGAGTTTGACTACACAGGAAGTCCTGGAGTTGGGCTACAGAAGTAATTTTCTCTTACATGGGAATTTGGCCAGCAATTAATGGTAATAAAATCACTACTTTAGGTGTGCAAGCACTAAAAAATATTTCTAGAACTGTGGTTTATTAAATTGCATCAGAATATTGTCTGCAGCAAAGAACTTCATTCTTTGGTTGAGGTGTACCACTGAAACACATCATCAGAATTTTGTTACAGCATGTTCACAGGTTATCTGGGAGAAAAGAAAGGGAATATTGTATTTCATGGGATAATCTTCCCTCCTTCCCACCTACAACTGCATTACTGAGCAGCACAAAAATAAATCAGAACAATGCGTTCATGAGCAATGAATGACCAAAAAACTCACCAGAGCAGGAACCTGGACTGAGATCACTGATGTAAATTTCAGTGTAGAATGGATAGCAGCCTAGTATTTGTTGCTTCCCAAAGAATAAAAAAACCCAAGTCTTGCTTATTTTGACCTTTTCATCTCCTGTTCTATTTGTAGCAACCCAAGCTTTAACATTTTGATTAACTGAACTTACCGTGTTTGTTTGGGGCTTTTTCTATTCTTGATTTCTACCAACCTCTCAGTAGAAATTGTGCAGTGGTAAGTGGGGCTGACATGAAACAAAAGGTATGATTTCTATCAACTTCCATGTAGCCAGATGTTTACCAAGTTGGTACAACTTTCTGGGATAGTTTGGCCTGAGCACTGAAATATTACCCTTATCCCTAGAAAATGCAGGTTCCTCTTCCATTCATAATTCAGTTAAATGGATGTGGTATCAAGATCTAAAAGATGGGATCCCTACTAACAAAGCCCTAGAGACTTTCCAGTGTGAACCTATTTCTCATGTAGCTCTAGAGGAATGGGCATTCAATGGAAACATTTTGATTTCCTTTTGTTTCCTATTGGAAACAACAAAAAACCTCCAGTAAATTCAAGGATTTTGGATCATGCGCTGTGATTTTTTAATTTTTTTTTTTTTGGCAAAAATACCTGTGTGGTGATGGAATGGAGAAAAGAAAACAATAGATTGCTAATACCCTTGCTAATAATGTAGGTTTTACTCATGACCCCAGCAGCAGTGCCAGATCATAACAACCTCAGAGCAGTTTCTGCAGAGTGTAGGTTGAAGAACTTTTTCTTCCTCTTTCAGTGGCTCAGTGCAAAAGGAAGAATATGGCTCAAGGAAGCAGATGGAAAAACATTTCTGACAGCTTAAGTACAGTTAATTATTTGTAGGCGAAGCATTCTGCTACCAGCACTGATTTGCTGTATTTGAAACTGAAACAGTCAGAGCAGCAACAATTTTATTCAGCATCACTGCAATTACCTGACTATAAATAGGACACCTTGCCTTTCATCCCTTCCAGGAACAGGCAGCTGAAGGCCAGCACACTGTGTAGATACCTCTTTGGTAGGCAGCTCATGCAGGTCTCATCCTCTCCCATTTTTTTCCACCTCTTACCTTTTTCCTTTAGGCAGATTTGCCAGCTACTGGGGGAAAAAAAAAAAAATAAAAAAAAAAAAAAAAAAAAAAAAAATCTACAACACGTATGGGAAGAGTTCACAAGGTAGGTATCACCTTTTTCACTTCACAGATGGTGCAGATGAGGAAAATGAATGCTCATTTAAGCACGTGCTCATTGCACACCTGCTCCTGAAGGAGCAAAGGGTGATGATGTGTTTTCTTATGTTTTTACGGGATTTATCTCTATCACCAGAGCATGTGGGAGAAGAGAACTCTGCTCCTAAGCAATGACATTCACCCTTCCAGGAAAAGAGACAGGAAGAAAGCAGGCTTAGGGAGGAAATCTCCAGCCTCCACTAACCAACAAGGAGGAACCAGAGACAAAAGCGATAGCAGAGATTATTTCTCCCTTAAAAGTGTGACATGGGCAAGACAATTCCTTGTGACCAAAGATCACAGCATTCTTTTCTGTTCGTCAGCAACAACTACGCAGTTTACTTCCCTTGCTCTGGTTAAAGCAGAATCGCAGGGTCTCCTGAGTTGGAAGGGACCCACAAGGATCATCGAGTGCAACTCCCGGCCCTGCACCCAAAATCCAATGAAAGGGAAAGTATCCTAATATTAGTCAGTTTTCCCATCAGCTTTAACATTTATCTCGAAGAGAAACAAAATGCTATGGAGAGCTGTGTGATTACTTTTTTGAACAAGTATTATTGGAAAGAACTGAGAATATTAGCTTTCGTTGTCCATTCACAGCAAGGCCTAGTTAGAGTAAGATAGTCTCTGGAATACTCAGAACAGCTGTGATTATCCACTCTTAAGAAAGATTAATTTGACTGGAAAGACAGTGGAGAAGTCCTTTAAAGAAGACATGGAGAATGGAGACTTTTCTATGGGACGACATGAGACAGCTCACTTTTAACAGAATGGAGGCTGAAAAGGACTTCTTTCTCTATATATTGAAATCTTAAGCAGCATGAGAGAGAGTGTAGTTAGGCTAATGTTGGCTCAAAAGCAAATGGAATAAATAATCCAGGAATAAATATACTCTGGAAATGCAAAAAAATTTTCTAGTACAAGAGCAGTGAAATCCTGGAAACACTCACTCAAAGCAGTAGTAGGATCAAATGAAGTGTTCTGCTTTCCAGTGGAGTTTGGTAAGTATATTGCCTGAAATAGAGGACCTCTTTCAAATGACCTAGCATGTCCACTCAAGTCCTTGAAGTCACCTGAGGTTACATTCAGAAGACCCCCCACACACAACTGCTTCTCGTGCAAAGTCAAGAATTACATGGCAGTGCCAGCTACAAAAACTCACAGAGCTTCTACTCAGCCCCATAGGCAAACAATTGACCTGCTAGCAGTTCGGCTCATCCCTAAACCTCAGGGTTTGAAAACTGTGTTTTCAGGCAAGAAGTGGTCATACTTTCACCCATCCAACCTCACAAAACTCCAAGCCTTTCAATGCAACTGACTTTAAAGCATGTATTTGGAATATAGGAAACCTGAATTAATTTCTTTTCATCTCCTATGCAATCCTAGAAAATGCATGGAAAGATTCAGTCACCTGCCCAGAGATGGAAGTTTTATGAGGTAGCAAGACATCTAGAAGTGACTCACTGTGATTTGTCCCTGTGAATCCAGTTCCTATACTTCTGTAGAACTAGATGCTTTAGTTAGGATGCAGAGAAGAAATTCAGTTACAGACAATCATCAGCTTTCCATGGGTTGTGCACTAATTACTCCACAGCAGCAGAGCTTTATCAGTTAGCTCTGTAATGATCCAGTGAAGTTCCTTAGCTCAGGTTCACTCCAAGAGAACGTATCTGTATTGCCTGCAGGATCAGTGTGATTTCAAGAGCAGTTCAGCCACCTCTGTGGTGTGTGCAATCCAAACCTATGAACCATCAGAGTCCAAATTAGCTTCTCAACATCTGATTTGGCAGCCTTATGCTTCCAGAACTGGGAATATTACATGGTATGAAGATGAAATACAACCAGCAAGAACTACTGAAAATTAAAGAATGAAACTACAGTAAATTAAAGAATGTCAGCCCTTGGGATAACTTCATCATATAAATGTTGTTGGAATGACCCCAGTATAATGTTTGCACAGCTAGCTCCATTCCAAGCAATGCCCAGGCAGGATTTGGGAGCTGGCGTGGTCCAGGAGCAGTAGTTAAAATTAAATCCTGTTAACCAGCCACTGTGCTTTGCTGGTTAACAGGATTTAATTTTGTTAATGTAGCCAGATGAAAGCAGAGTGAGTCCTGGCACTGCAGGCACACCGTAACCCCAGCTCCATATGGAACATGCCAGACATGGGATGACTCAGCAGCCATTGTGAGACTGCACCTCTCCTGCTGAAGTCCTGTGCCCAGACTGAAAACACCTCAGAGTTTGGTAGAGGATCAGTCCATTGGCTCTCAATAGCCAGACCAAATGTGGTGAGCAGCGAGCTCGTGCTAAGAGGACCAGCTGTGAACACGCCATGGGTCTCTCCATGCTGTTCCCTGCCAATCTCTGGTAGAAACCTACCTTATTAGCTCATTCCCAATACAAGAGCCAAGCAGTGTCTGTGCATGCTCTGGTGTTAGTCTCGAGTTTACAGCCTTGCTACTACCCACAGCACCGGTGACTTTGAGGGAACGAGCCTGGCTTCACCTGGATCAGCACTGAAATATATTTAGCAGCAGTTCTGGACACTTGATGCCTTTGACCTGTCAGTCAAACAGATCAACCTAAAATGTAAATAGATTGTGAGTATTTATGTAGATATGTATTTGTACATACATACATATATATAAAGATAAGCAGCCCGTACAAATGAACTCGAATGAGAATTCTATGACAAAATTTTAAAACTTTTAAATTATAAAAAACTGAACATCTTTCAAAAGGAACCTCATACAAGACAAAGACATTTGGTATATTTGTTCCAGCCTAAATTTTACAGCAGAAGTAAAACTGCAAAACAGAATTACAGACCACAATTAGCTGGTCCAGTATTTGCTATCCAGCATTGTGATGAATATAATAGCTACGTTACAATCCTCTTTAAATATATGCAGCTTTTACCTGGTTTGGGGTATTTTTCAGTCAGAGGAACACTATTCTGGTAAGTGCCTGGCCTGATTAGGTTAAACCCAATGTATTTCTACATCTCACTGAACGGTGTTGGTGCATCACAAATGAAGTACAGAAATATACTGGATGCTCACCTGCAGGAATAGCATATAGTTAGAATACAGAACACTGAAACTGCAAATTCTCTCGTTATTGTTGTTTTGCTTGGGGAAAAAAACCCAACAAACCAAAACCACTGAAGCAGTTCCATGGGGTTTGACATCCCTGTTTGACCAGAGTCGTGTGAACAGCCCTGCAGGACAGTCACACGTCTTATCTGAAGTCCACTCAGCCAGCGCTTGTTTCCAGAACGTGTTGTACAGCTCTTCTTCCTCCGCAAGATCATCTTGTCCTGTGCTTCCTCAGTCCAGAATAGTCCTTAAGAAGTGTTGCTTTCTGGAAGACAGTAGGGACTATAGGGATTATAGTTTTAATGAATCCACTAAACCAAGCAGCATTATCCCTGGAGAGGTGAAGACTTGTATAATTTGGCCCATGTTGTTGCAATTTTTTTTTTTGTTTGCTTGGGTTTTGAAAAATCATTTGCTGCAATACATTGAGAAACAGGAGACAAACACAATTAAGTCAGCCATTCTCCCATGGTATTCTGCTTCTCTTTGCTGGATCTCTCTTTCATGTACCATATTTACTGCTTGGGTTCAAAGTTTTCCTCTTTGCTTTTTCTAATCATGCATCCCTTGGTTCACTCGTCCTTGCACCTCCAGCCTTTGTTGTTTTCAGTCTTTAGCGATGATCTTTCAGTTAAGAGCTCACCAGAGTGTAGATCATGCTGAATGTAAAAGAAAGACACAATATGAAAGTATCCCTTTGAAGCATGCAGAGTACTTTGATTTTTATAACCCTTTGCTGTCTGTTCCTCAGGTCTGACTGTAATGGCCTGTGCCTTCCTTTGCATTCTTTCTATCTCTCTAAAGCATCTTAATTATGGTGTATTCAAGATGGATATCAAAAGGCACTCAAGAAATAACAAATTCATTATCGACATCCTACTGCACCACAAGCTGTGTTTGAGCTTTTTAAAGCTCAGTCTGAGCTTTTGAGGGTTTGAACAGCGAAGAAACAAAACCATTTTGCATTCGTGTGTTTGATCTTTAAAACTTCAACCAGCAACTCTCGGCAGGGCAGGCAAGGTTTTCCATGAAACTGCATTGTTTTGATTCCCTTGGAAAAAAACTGTGCACTAGAAGAAACATAAAATGCAGCCACCAGCTGGACTGAATCCATACATACTAAATTCAACTCTGAAAAGCGAAGAAAACAGAGTATATTGCCACAGCTCCATTTTACTGCAATTCTAATTCTGCCAATACCCAGGAAAGCATTGAAAAACTCTCTGTAATTTATACTATTTTATCTAGCACCAGGCAGCGGATTTTGGATGGTGGCCACATTTCAGAATGAAGGGCTCAGAGGAAGCTGCACAGCAGTAAAGTCACGGGAGAAATGCTACACCACACTACAGAGCTGACTTTGATCCCAACACAAAAACGTGGAGTTAAAAAACGCTTTTCTCCGGCCATTTCTTGCTTTCTCTCCTTGCACTACTGACAAAGCTTGTCTAGCTTAACTGCCACGCTGTCCCCTCTCAGCCCCCTGAACAGGACTGGCATGGAAAGTTGCTCAGCTTAAACCCACAAAGTTACCCCAACTCAAATTCCCATTCCACACCCATCTTCATGTGGGTTAGGCACCTCCCAGCCTCTTGCTCCCATATGTGGACACAGGCACCTACACATGCACAGGTGGACAGAAATCTTTGCTCTCAATAGCATTTAAAAGGAATACTGAGAAACAGGAACGTGCAGCAGTGACTCCTCAAGATGTGGGGAACAGCAGAACAGATAAGACACCAGTAATCAGAGGAGAAATCACACTTTTCTTCCACCAGCACACAAACCTGCCTTGCAGAGGGATGACTACATGCAAGAGTGGCCTGAAGAAGCAACTCTATGCAAATACATCATGGAAGAAGGAGTAGAAAAAAGGCATCCTAAAGCATCACCTCCATTTGAAGTGTGTTAAAGTTTGCTGTCCAGTAGTTTTTATGGTGTGATTACAGGGGTGACTAAAAGCACTGGGATCCTGGTAAGGTCTTACCTTAAATGATCCTGACATTATTTTTGCACTGGGCATTTGTGCCTGTGCACTGAGGACATGTGACTGCTGAAAGGGGAAGGCGGACAACAAACAACTGGGGTGCATATCTTCATGAATGTACTTTAATTAAGGGTTTGGACTATGCACAGCCTGTCATGAAAGGGACCCTGTCCCAATGACTACAGGCATGGTGCATCCCATGTTCCCACCCAACATCTACCTACCCATTTACTTACCATCTTGAGTACTACTGCACCAGAGGTGAAGTATTTTTCTTATGATTCTCTTGAATCATAAGGAATTGTAGCTTTTTATTTGATGTAATGCCATTAGCATAACATTTGTTATTTCACCCATCCTAAAAGACTATACAGAGAAGTAAAAGTTATTTCCTTTGGCTGGCCCTGGGGCCTGGCTCAGGCCTTAGGTAAACACTAAATATTCTGTACTGAAGTGTCAGCAGTCAGTGGGAGCAATTCCCTGAATCAACATCAGAAGCAAGTTTTATGAGACACAAGGAAATTGTCCAATTGGTTCCAGTCATTCCTAAATGCAATTTCACAAGTGAAATGAAAAGCAGCTACTCTTTGTTGGGCTCAATGACATAAGAAAACCATATAATTATGAGTACCTAGCAAAAGATGCTGAGAGTATGGAAACTCTAGGCAAGATTGAGATGAAAACAAGCTTTGAGATACCAAACCTCAGTTACTGAATTACTGAAAAACAATGGTATAGCCGACTGAAGGTAATCCCCTTTGATGAAACAATACCCTCTGCTCACAGAAAGGTCCAAGGGTCAGAGCAGACCCTGCCAACTTGGCAGAGGGTCCAAAAAGCAGTTTCTAGAGTTTAAAATATAACGCCATATGGTAATGCAATGATTCTTATAGGCTGTATGTAAATGCTATAGGATTTGTAGCTTGTTCTAGATTGGTTAATGTAAGTTAGAATATTCAGCACAAGAGATGATTTATTGAGATGTAAATGGGTAAAAAAGGCATTCCGTATTCTATTCTGCATTCCGTATTCTGCATTCTGTTCTATTCTGTTCTCTGTATCCTTCTCCTCTGCTCTCTGACCTGCTCCGAGCTGCGTCTGGCAGCTCCCAGCAGGCCCCCTGCACCCCTGCCCTTTCACAATAAACCTCATGCTCTAAGACCTGACTTCAGAGATCTCTTGTCTCCGTCCCAGCCGTCCTGGACAGACAAACAGCAGAAAGAAAAACCTTACAACTCTTCTCTTAGTGAAATGGCCAGACTTACCAGTAGAGATAGTAGAAGAAGGAAAGGAGGTAGAAGGCCAGCTTACACCAGGCCTCTTTTTGGCAGTAACTCAAGGTATCTGCATTCATGACTGCAGGTGGATCATATGCCAGCTCTGAGCTGTCTGCTGGGCAACGAAAATACCTGAAAGAGCAAGAGAAGACACCCAGAATGGCTCTGTAATAATCTGTATTAAATATGTGCAGATACACACCCTGCTGAACACCAGCTCAGGAGACTACCATCTTCCATGATATAGGAGGAATCCCCTTTTCTTTTTCAAGTCTCTATTTCCAGACATTGTAAAAATCAGGAAGCTAGTAAGCACTCCTTTCTTACAGAACCAAGCAATTAATGAATGTGGATTTTCTGTGTTCTATTAATTCTTCAGATTGAAACATTTCCCCTTCCTACAGAGTTATTTCTGGCTTATCCACTAATAACTTACACATTGTCAGTGACAATATATGGTGGTTTGTGATCACAGAGTGGAGGAAGGATTACTGGGCTTTAACTGCACCTACACAACTGATTTCAGACATGATGAAAGGTGACAGTCCCAACCAACTGGTAGCTAAGTTCCTCCAACTCTGGAAAGGAAAAAAGCCAATATGGAGTAACATAAGAAGTGGCTGACTAATGTTTTCTACATGTGGCACTGCTCAAAAATGTACCATCCAAATAATTTTCTTTGGAAAATATTTTTCTTCTTACATAGGAGAAATTTCTAATTAGTCTCAGCAATGACTGAATGTTTTGAGAAAATCGTGACAAAAGAACTCCTTTGGCAAAGGAGCTTTTGTCTCAGCTACTTTGCAGTAAAAAGCAAAAGCAAATCCAAAAAAAGAGAAGTCTTCAACAAAATTAATGAACTGCTCTAAGATCAGCACTAATCAGATGAAATACTGTTATTTCTGCTGCTTTGACAAAGTAAACAGAAGATTGCTGATTGCTTACAGATGGATAGACAGACAGATAGGGAGATATAAAAACACCAAACAAGTGACCAGCAGCAAACTTTGAAAGGAGATGTTCTCAAAATAACTTTGCCTTTCTCCCTTCCATTGTTAGTCACATCCATTTACTACCTCTAATAAGACTGCAAATTGTTTTACAGAGAATCATAGGTAAAATCTTGCCTAATTCTCTTCATTGGGATGAAGATACTACACAGTGTCTTCCTGTGGTTCTGTGCAGAACTTCACACAACAAACCCACACCTGTCTGTGGTTAAAGCAGGAGTAATTATGGAGTACTTATAGCAAAGCATATGAAGAATCATAGAAAAAAGAGAGAATCAAAAGTAATTACTTAGAGACCATTTTCCTCTTGGTTATATTTGTTTTTAGAAACTTTTAAAATGGCTATCACTGTCACACTTTGGTTGTTAACCCTTAGCAAAAGAGCAGCATAAAACATTGTTATTTTTATTGCAGCAAAACAGCAGGGAGAAAAGTACTTATAGCTTTGTTTCATTTAGCTTTCTGAGAACTGCACTGGCACTCTAATTTCTCAATAATACACTTTATCATACGACTCTGCTTTACTGCCAAGCTTTTGCAGAAAAGAAGTGTAAAAAAGCTACTACTTTTTAGTTCCTGGTTGAGATGATGATTTTGACTTCTTTACAGAATTATTCTTCTGCTACCATATGTACCTTTGTAACACAAAAAGACCCTGACAGACAAAAATCATCTGTGCTTTTACAAACATTGTGAAAATGCAAAACTAGGGAAGTCTCCAGACTGACAACCACAAAAACTGATGTCTCTTGGTTATTTTCAGAAGCAACAGAAGGCTGATCCTCCACTAGAATGCAGAGGAAGATGCAGCAGCAGCAGCTGCATTGCATGTCTGGAAAACAACAGCAGGTCTTATGAGATCAACTCTGAAAGCCCCTCAGTGAATATAAAGACAAAGCAGAGATCCAGAGTGGGAACACGCCCCACTTCTCCCTATGGGCAGTGTGAAGAAACAGCTCTTCACCTACTCCAGTCCCTACTCCATGAGTTTGTAAAAGAGAATTCTCTTGCAGAAAAGAAATTCCCTACTGTACAGAAAGAAACAACTTACTTCATACTGGAAAAAAAAAAAAAAAAAAATCAAAAAGCTGCCAAAGAAGATGAGACACAAAAATCTGTCAGCCTGCCCAGTCTCTATTTCACAACTACAATGGAAAGGTTTCCTTGTTAGGGCTGAATGAAGAGGTCCAAGCTCTTTCAAATATGAACTGCCTTACAACTCCCCAGCTGTGAAGTGCTCAGAGCCTCACCAAGTTCCACATTCAGATTCCAGCCTATCTCACTTCCACGTTTTCACTCACTCGCAGTGAGTGTATCCCGACACCCTTCAGAACATTCATCTAAGTAACTGAAAGCCACGGTTGTATTATCATATGTTTTCTTTAGCCATCCTAAATCATGAAAAAAAATTCCTTTTTCTCTGGAAAGATAAGTTTCAGCTGCTTATAGGCAAGAGCCTCTAGGCAGAAGAAACTCATCTCTACCCCTACCACTGCCCTTCATTGTTCATACAATCTGCATGTGTGCTGAGCTGGCAAGCAAGGCTAACAAGCAGTCAGTGTACAAAAGAAGGGCTTACCTCCAGAAGTGGTAAAAAAGCAAAGGAACATTTAACCCCAGTGTGAGCCACTCCTGAGCACATAAAAACATTATGCAGAAAAGACTGTGGATGGAGTACTCCGGCAGCACCAGCTAAAAGGAAAGGAACAGAAACAACAGAAGTCAGTAAAACCAACACCTCTTTGATTTTAGTCACCCAGGCAGTCTTTCAGAAAACAAATCACCTCTGCAAGTCTGGCAAGTCTCCTGTGTGTCTGTCCCTTGGCACACCTCAGCTGGCAGACAGCATGGCTTTGAGCAAGGAGCAAAGACTCAGGGCCAGGTTTGCTAAGGTTGTACCCAAGTCTGTACTCCAAAGGCTTTGATGAGAGGCAAGGGACAAATCACTTCCTGCCTTATCTGGTGTTCCAGATTTATGCCTACAGAACATACATTATATTAATGCCTCCCTCACAGAAGCATTTTGAGACTAAATGAACGTCAGTAAAAGAGTTTTCAGAGAACAAAGTTTTATTACTCAGGCATTCATAAAGGAACCAAAGCTATTCCTGAAGCTTTGCTTCTGTATTGGAGGGGTGTCTTTGGGAAAATAAAACGCTGCTTCTACCATTTTCATACGTTATATGCACCCTAAAGAGACCAAATCCATTACTAAGTAAGCCTTGCAAGCTCAAACCCAGTAAGACAGGAAACTCACTTCCTAAGAAAATCCACGGCTCCCTACACTATTTGTTTCAGAACCATGATGATTCTTTCTATTAAAAGAGAAAAGGAGTGGGCAGCTGGCAGAAGCAGAAATGTATGTGATGTTGATTCAGAGTAGTTATTTCAAAAGGCAGTTTGCTTTTTTCACTGCTTTCCCATGTCTTAGCTGTCTTTCTTCTCTTGTTTTCTTCCCATGTCTCTCCTCAGCAATCCCTATTTCTTTTCTTCAAGTAATAGAAGAGACTAATTTCCAGCAGTGGATATTTCTCAAAGCTAGACAAACTCATACACAACTAATCTGCATCCATTGCTTCATCTTGGAGATATATCAACCAAAGTTAAATCCCAAAAGATATTTGACAGCTTTTTTTTGATGTAAACTCATTATCATCTGTCAAGTAATTAAAGTGAGACCTATTTTTCTTAAAACAATGTAAAATTTACTATACAGCTTCTCCAAATGCCTACTCCCATACAGCTGTGCTTCAAGGAATTCCATCATCTTGGTTCCAGGAGTCTTTCCTCCTCCACATGGAACGTATCGTTTTAATTCATTTCACATCAGTACTTGGAGAAGTTAACACATTTTGGTATCTCTGTGACTATGCCTTCAAGTTGAACATTCTCAAGGGCTTATCTTATGTGGATGACAAATCACAATACAATTACATACTTCAGATTCCAGATGGTACTTATTTATCACTGCTGGATTTATTTTTTTTCCATTTTAGAACATGATTTACAACATGACTATAAGCTTTCCCCAAAGAATGATTCATCTTCATCACAAATTGTAGCAAGAAAGGTCTTCACAATGTACATCTGCCCACTAAACATCACAACATTTAAAAGCATATTACAGTAATTTTCACATATTTGATCTCTTATTCCAACACAGTACACAAACATAGCAAGACTGCAACTCTGGTGCCTGATCAGTGGGCTGGCTGGTAATAACAGGGAAGGAAACCCATGGTGAAAATTCATGCAGAGCTTGAAAAACAAAACAAAAACCTGCAGTGAAACTAGAAAGGAAACAAAGGAAGCAGAGGAGTCTCAGGAGCAGGCTCACTTTCCAGTCACAATATCTGGCGTAAATTAAATCTGTCTATGCTGTTCTGATGGAACAGCAAATGGGTCATTCATGTCTTCCCACCCTTTTCTTGGAGTGGTATTTTCCTGTAGACATAAATAAAGAAAGGATCAGTGCTGATCACTGTTTCTGGAGAGAATTCATGCAAAGAAGCAAACAAAGCCCAGCCTGCAAAGCCAATTACATTCAGCTGATGGGCTTAAGAGACCAAATCTAAAAGGAGGTGAGAGAATTGGAACCATGAAGTATAGAAAGGCACTAACAGCAAGGCTTACGAGGTAAAGTAAATAACTAAAATAAAACACTGCCTCAGTTCTTAGCTGTAAGAATCATCCTGCAATTTGACATGATATCCTCTAAAAACAATGGAAACTTGAAATCAACTTCAGCAAACATGGGATTCAGCTCCTGGAGAGAAGAAAGCTGGTTGAGAAACAAGCAGCAGTCAATCCTTGTTGTTCCTGCTGAGGAACTCAACCGAAAAGCAACTTCTGTGATACAGATAACTGCAACAGGAATTAAACCAACGTCTTTAATTCATTCCTGTGAGAGCATAGGAAGCTGTCAGATGGTAAATATGTTAGGATATAAATAATACACTTCTATTTTGAACCAGGAACATCCTGATTCAGATAACGACCTCTGCTTTCCGACACAGCTCAAGATGAAGCTCGAGATGGTTATGAAACGTGGAGAAGAAGGAGAAACTGGCATAGCAGCACAATTCTTAAGGGATGCAACTTGGTCACTTTGCGTCCCAAGCTCAAAGGGCACTACAAATTTACCACCAAAAATTCAGCTGGCTGATATTTCCCTGTGGAAAACCTGAGAAGGAAGTCAGCTTCTAGACAAAAAAATTGCTGCTAATCAGAAATGTCTTTTGCTATAACATAAGCAAGGGAAAAAGAAACTATCACAACTTTTTAAGTGTTGCTCTGATATGTATAGTTAAGTAGATAGCTACATCAGTAAATATTCAAACCCCTTATTCACAATTCATCATTCCCATTTAAAACACATAATCTTAGGTGGGTATCATACTCATTACCATCTCACCACAAGAATTCATTCTCATACAAATTAGTACAGACACACACACACATGTAGACAGATCCTTCTCCTCTAATTCCCCAGAAAATAAGGCAGGCTTTGCTATGGATAGACATCTAGGTTTGGCTGAACTAAAAGAGAAGGAAAACAATCACTGAATTTAAGCACCTATCAGCAGCTTCTTTCTTTTTTCAGGAATACAAAGACCTCTTTAGAGAAGCTCAGTCCTAAAGAATTTTACTCTGTTTCCTATTTCCTAAATCCATTCTGTTGGTCTTATACAAAAATCCCCATCTTTTTCTGTCAGCACCTTTCTTCCTTATTCTGTTTATTACATATGGGTACCTCCTTCTCAAATGTAATTTTGATTTTACAGGACACTATTGTTTTTACATGGAATGATTCTTACGGGTTGTCTCACCAGTGAACAGGGCCCATAAAATACCTCACAGGAACCAGAATTGGGAAGATATTATAGCAGGAATAATAATATCCCTTCATCAGTGCTGTTAAATTCTCACAGTTAGAAAATCAATTGCAACAAGTGAATCAAACAGTTTTCCCAGTCACTCTGAAGCCACTGAAATATCAAGAGGCTTTTTTCCAGCACTTTGCTTGGACCAACACTCCTGAGTGCTACACAATAATAATAATTCTCACAGAATTGCTGTTCCTTCCCCCAAAAGACTCGGAGTCTACATCAGTCTCCATCTGCACGTCAACCTCTGCACTGCAGCCACAGGTTTTACACCGTACCCAGAAATTGCCAGCCATTACACACTCTACCCTACCAGGGTTTCTGAGAGTCTTCATTACACTGTTAGAGGCTGAAACAACATCCCTCCTTAAATGCCTGCCTTCTCCTCCCACAGATGGCAGGAAAATCCTGGAGAGAAGTGGGGGCTGAATCTCCTTCTTGCAATGTTAAGAGCTCTGACAATTACCCCAGTGGAAACAAGTTGTTCACCTTAAAAACACACAAGCCCCTTTCCATCCACCTGAAAGCAACAAGAAACTGAAGGCACCATGCATTTGTGGAATCGCTCCCAGGCCCCAGGTTAGGACTGATCTAAGTGCACGCTGCTTTATTGCAGTGGTTACTGCTACTGCACTAGAGGATGACTGCAGCTTGTCACTACGGTGCTCATCTGCTGCTTTTTCCACCACATCCTTCAAAAAAGCTGATGGAATCGGTCCTCATCAGTAGCAGGGAAAGAGGGGGTGGAGGTGTACCCAAGGTTTTCAGGACACAGGAGTTATTTCAATAACACTTTAAAGGCCATCCCTACAGAGCCTGCCAGAGCTAACCTGGGTGACGGGGGAGTGTCAGCTGAGTTAAAGACATTGCGAGATCAAAGGGAGATTATTTAGTGACTCCAAAATTCCCCTAACTGAACAGCACAGGCCAGAAAAATCAGAAGTGTAGTGCAAGCAAGTGAAAAAAAGGAAGCAAAGCCACGCAACAAGCTAGCAGTAGCACGTGCCTTAGCCCAGACTGTGTGTGTGTATGTGGAATGTACATACTCTGAAACAAATCATCTGTTTCCTCCTGCTGTTGCACAAACCAAAGAAGAAAGGTCAACTGTGTGTAATTTAAATACACAGACCACACATCTTAATAATTCCAACAGTTTCAAACATACTGTTTGCACTGATCAAACACATGAAACACTAAATTTACTCTTGAAATACAAGAAACCTTTCCGCTTTTCTAGTGTATATTTCTAACCTACTTTAAATGATTTGGGTTAGTTGACTTCCAAAACCTCTTCTGAAAGGCTGCCCTAGAGCCCAATACAATGCTGTCACAGCAAATACACTAAGGTTTTCAGTCCAAATATTCAGGTTCAATTTATTTCAATTCTCCTGTTAAAATCCACACTTGCTTGTGTCTCTGCAGACTCTTCTCTAGCTGCTTATAGCGATCACTTAGAAATTCAGTGGCATCAAATTGTTATAACACAAACACGTAACAAAACCATTTCAAGTAATTCAAAACCATGTTATGCAAACCTCTAGAAGTATTTAGCAGTTTGCTAGGCAGATGTGTGCAAGTAGCTGAAAAGGAAATGCCTGGGAAATGGATTCCAGATCATCAATAGGACAACGTGCAGTTGAACCTACTAAATTCATATATACAGTTTTACATTTTATCTGGGAGAGAGCAGCAGTGCACACATGCAAGATTTAATGTTACAGACCAAATGCAGAGCACAAAAAAAAAAAAAAAAACCGATAAAACATCTGTGTTTTCACCCCTCCACCCACCGTTCAGGATCACAATGAGACAAAGCAGCAAAAAGCCTGAGCTTTGTGAAGGTAATTTAATTATTCTAAAGAGCTATTGGAATTCCTTTAAACATTAATTTTAAGGGGATGTGAACATAAGTCACTCCACAGCACAAATACCAGACAATGAAATGAGTAACACAAAGAGCCTAATTACTATTCTCACTCCATATCCATCTGTAACACAGTACCAGATCTAATATTAAAATATAGGATTTCTGGATGCTCTTTCCATCTCAGCTACTAAACACATCTATATTTAGGCCTATCGTTTCACTTCTCATTGTCTCACTTCTCTCTCCTGCAACATGGGGATAATGATATTCAATATCTATAGATTCCACTGGAGCTAGTTTATGACTAGAATATTTAAGCTTTTTCTTAAGACCAGTAATAAGTTCAACAGGAGTGACAGATGAGAATCAGGTCTTTACAGGACATTCATCAGGAGTATCTATAAATATTTTGGTACTGCAGAGCCCATGGGAGGTCACAGCAGCCAACAGGTAAAGAGGTTATGAAACGGATTTAAAAAAAGACTGAAAGGTCTGCAGGGCACCGACACAATTCAAGAAGTGCCCCATCCTTGGAAGGCACGTCATTAGGGCAGATGTGCTGTGATCTTACAAGTGCATCTCCTCTGCAAACTGTTCTTTTCCACTCAGCAGGGATCAGGACACATCTTTATGACCTTCCTTTTCCTAACGCTAATTCAGAACCGGTAACAGCAGCTGGGTTAGCAACCCCGGAGTGCGAACTTCTCTAATTTCCACAGCACTGGCAGAAAACAGGGCAATAAACCCCTTCTTGCCCTACCTCACTTTTGTATTTCAGGCACAACCAGCCAGGACACCCCGCAGCTGGGCTATTCCAAGAGCTCCTGCTGCCTTTGTCTGCTCACCCAAAGCTGGGGAGAACGGCAATTAGCGCTGCAGCTGTTCGTTAGGAGCTACAAAACCAGCCCCCCAGCTCACAGGCAGGGCTACGAATACAGAAACCTCAGGGATGATCAAAATGAAGTTCAGCCATCTGCACGGCTCAGGAAGGGCCCTCAGGCCTTCTCCTGGGGGTCTGCCTAAGATTGACACTTCCATAAATGCTGAAAACTAAGCGTCCACTACAGGGCTGTTTCCGTATCGGGGTGTGCAAAGACTGTCAGTCTGAGGAAGCAGATTTGGTGCAGTGCAGACATGGCAAAGACATTTGCTTCCCTGGCACTACATGAGCTTTATAGAAAACACCAGCAACGAGGTGCAAGGTAGGACATTTAACTCACAGCAGAAAAAAACCTGCACCCATAAAGAGGTATGGTGTAAAATCATTGCGCTCTACATTTAGGAATTATATTGCTTTTTGTAATTGCACAGTAGCTTTATAGGGTGTGATCCCAACTTAAACCCACACCGAGCATTCTGCTAAACCTAACAGTGACCTTTGGTTTAACTTCCTTCGTTTTAGGAGAATGCAAATATTTACTTTGTTGCATACTGAATTAGAGCAAATATAGGCCATTAGCAAGTCAAATTCTGCCAGTATTTCCACACGGCTCTGAGGAACAGATGCATAAATCGCATCACCCCAAGTGGTTGAGAAGTACACTGCTCTCAGGAGCACAGTACAGATGACATTACTCATCTACATTTTTGCTGCATCCTCAGCTTATTCCGCTGTTACTTGTGATGTTCTCCCACTGTAAGGACTTATGTTAACATATCCTCCAGAGCAGGACTGGGAGAAGCTGAATTGTAGAGCAAGAGGTCATCAGTTACAGGGTGGTACTTTGTTTGGCACTTTGATTATTGACTAAACACTTAGAGATGAGATTAGCAGCAAAGTATAGTCAGTTAAGCTGAAATAGTTTTATACATAAATATTTTCATGAGTAATAACACTACGAATATCTCCCTTCAAAGGATATTCCAGTTTTCATCAGGCATCATTCTGGCAAATCTTACTTCCCGTAAGAGAAGGATAAGGACCAAACTGTGGCTGAGTCACAAGTTTGAACTCTTCACTCTTGCAATAGTTTTCAAAACTTCTCCCCTTACAAGCTCCCCCTGCTACGAGCACCTGGCAGACACAGCAGGATCTATCTTCTCATTATCCCTAGGTAAGCACACAGACATCCTTAGGCAATTATTGCTAAAAATAACAATTGTTATGTTCTAACTTTTCAAAAGTGCTGAATTCAGGAACTTGTAAAATTGACTAAAAATAGTGTTGGCACAATGCACTTAATAAATTGGTGTCAGTAGTGAATGAACTGCCTGCCAGAAATACTACACTTCCTCTCAGTTCTTTAGTCCTATTTTAAGGACTTTCTTTCCAGATATGATAGTGTATCCAAAGAAAGGACAAGAGGGATTATATTCAGTATTTTTACTGCAATAGCAATACTTTTTTAGTAAATACGAATGCAATCTATTTAAAATAAAACAGAAAGTGTGAAGAAGAGATGCACTATCTCTAGTCAAGCAACATTCATAGGATTATTTGTGTACAAAGTATAAATACTGCCAGCTCTTTGATCCCAATTCTATTATCAGTTATGCAAAATAGCTACTGTGCCAAGTTCCACTCTTTCTGATGAAATTCAAGCTATGTGGGTGCCCAAAAGACTAACTGAACAGGGCATGCCCCATTTTATCTCATTCCACACTTTACAGATAACAAATGTAACAAAAAAGTGGGCAGAAAAGACTTAAGAGAGGGAAAGAGAGAAGCTTTTAGATGATCTGTACTGAATTCCCTGTCAGAGCGCAGAACTGGAAAAGGCAGCTTGGTAACAAAGGTACTGAAGGCCTAAATTTTGTCTGTACTGGAAATCTATTGCAAGATTCAGGGAAAATCATTTTGTTCTCCATCCTTCTGGGTGCAAACAAAATCTCTACCAAGTGTGAATCACTGTGAATATATTAACTCCATCCTCATTTAGGCAAGCTGCAGAAAACAATTAAACCAATACAGAGCTAGTGAAAGTGTGTCATATTTCAGTTACAAATATTTTACTTCCTTTTCCTGTAACTCCACTTTTCCTGTCAAGTTACATTCTTCTTTCTTTTCGTTGTACAACCTAAGGACAGCCCCACTGTTCACATGAACAGAAGATTTAGCATTTATCTCCTGCCTCTTTTGACTAATGAGAGATGCTGTGTGAAAATTGTCTAAAAAGAGCTCCACCATAAGTCATGATTTTCATAAACTAAAAATTGTGTACTAATACATTTTAGCTAACTTCAAATTTTATCCCTGAAGTGCAAAGTTACTCTCTCCAAATGTAAAAATATCTTGTCAGAGCCACTCAGAAAGCCAGAATAAAGTTGGCTTTATTAACTTTATAGAAGTTTAGCAGTAACTTTCATATAAGGATGGAGTACTGAAATACACACCAGTTTTGGGTTTCTCACACATGCTCAGAGCCTAATGTATTTGAAAAAGTTCTGGGGCACTTCAAAAAAAAGGAGAAATTCAATGAATTTAGTTTTATAAAGGATGATGCAAATCACAGTCCAAATCCTAACTGACAGAATATGAACAGCAGGGCAAGCTTACAGCCTACAAAATCCGCAGATCTAATCAATGCCTTGGAAACAGCAATATCCTTTATTCCAGTGGCTGCATGCAAACTCTGGAATTTCTTCTGAGGCAGTCTGGAAGCTAATTTTTTGTGTGTGTGTATAGCAGAGGGGTGTAGCTCATACTCACTGTGATGTTGACAGATCCATCTCATCTTACTGCCTGTTTTATTGGCACTTCTGTAGAGCAAACATCCCAAGTCTAAGCATATACCACCAGATCATTTTACTCCCAACAATCATCAATGTGACCACAGCAGTTTGAGTCTGACCCCAAACTGGGCTGGATTTGAACAGCTGCTGTAGAGATTCGAGACCCCATGCAATTACTGACACAACAAAACATCACACCCCTCAAAAACAGCAAACAAATTTTTAGCTTCAGTTAAAAATAAAAGATTCAAGCTACGCCTGCTAACAACAAAACTAAGTAGGTCTCCAAAACCAATATTTCTATCATCAGAACAACTGTGCAACCTTTCCTTTCCTGTTGTGTAGATGTCCTGTGAGTGCAAACAAATGCTCTTCATATTTATTACCATGTGGGTTTTGTAGCATCTGGCACAACAAGGCTTTATTCTTTACCTGAGACCGAAAGCACTGCTGTAACACAAACACCAATGCAAACATTATGGAAAAGGAGAGCCAAGTCTTGCTGAAAGTCATCTCTGGCTGAAGCACAACACAACCTTTTAAAGATCAAAGTATGCAACAAAGAGAACAGAAGGCAAAACTCAAAAAGTGGCAAAACATAAGACAACAGAACATCCACCTAAAGACAACAAAAGCAGAGTATTTTATTTTCTTCCAGAAAGAAGACAAACGGAACAGCCTAAAACTACCCTTCTGACTTAAGACACTATTAAAATGTGAAGTTTTCATCTGATAATGTTAATTCAGAATATCACTGTAGTCCCAATAACAGATCATATGTTTAAACCTCTAAAAAAAGGATTCATGAACACCTGTTTCAGATTCACATTGCTTATCAGGCCAGTTAATAACAAGTTCACATCTTGACAAAACTACCTAATGTGATCCAATCAAAAGGATTCAGAACTCTGTTCTGAACCACTGAACTGCAGTGCAAAGACTGGGGAGGAAAAAAAAAAGAAAGGCATTTGAGATGATAAAAATTATCTTAAAAATACATAGTATTTACTTAAATAGTTTTATACACAGCAATGCCTGCCTGGGTACAACCTTCTGTATTGCCCTGAGTCACAGGGAGACATTGAATAACTACCTGGGTATCTGCAGTATATTTTCTACACACAAAACTTTATATTCATTCTTCAGAGGATATCCACATTGCCTCTTGACTGGGGTTTATGCTCCCCTTCACTCTGTGGGAAGGGTCTCCTGACAGTTTTTCTTCTGCCCAGAAGATCACTCAAAACTCAGCAGTCTCATCACATTGATGAGGTGTGAAAGGAGAAAGCATTAGATACATCAAGAAATACGACATGTGCTGAGGAGCCAGTAACAATGATGAACTCTTTGGTCTCTAATGAGAGCAGACAAAGTTCGCATGCTCCATCACTGTAACAATCTCTATTAACAGGAAAAATGTCACACATGGCCACTTTTTGTTCCCTTTGTGATCTTTGTTACAGCAGCAGTTTATCAGAACTCTGGAAACATCAGCCTCTCTCTCCTGCAAGGCAGAACATCACTGCCATTTCCACAGCCCAAAAATGCCTTATGACTAGACTGAAAATTCTGGTTTCCTCCTGGACAACACAAACACCTAAGCTTCAAAGAATAAGTGTCAACTATCTGCTAGGAGGAAACCAGGGATGTATTAACCCTGCAGACTTATCCCTCTAAGTGTGGCTATGCTGCAACATTTTCTGCTAAGTCCAACTTAATGAGGAATTAAAACATGTTTATTGAGGTTATAAAGAATATATAGCACTACCAAGGTAAGACTGTTGCTGCTATTCCCAGTTTCACAACAAACTAATTGTCTGGCTGCTGTAGCTTCCACCTAGGAGATTTCTCAGCCCCAGGGAGAAAGCATGACTCCTTCTTACAATATGGATGATTATACACCACTTCCAAAATTCCTTGTGGTTATGCATCACATTTGCTAAATTTGCTTATATAACCTCACATTAAGCATTTTAATGAGCCATGCTATAGGCTTACAGAAGTGCTCTGCTAATGACTGTCAGCCTGCAGACTGGGTAAACGAACGTCACACGTCCATAAATCCCTAAATGCATGACGAAGCAATCAACAGACATACCCAAAACCACACTCTTAAAATCCACCTCATTATCTCAGGCTTGGCAGTGACTGTGAGGCAGAACAACAGAGAGAGCGATCCTTGCAATAGCCAGAAAATTTATCAAGAAGAAAAGAATGTGATCAGTCAGTTGAAATGAGCTACCGGGACACCTGACACTCCCCAAAGGAGAGTGGCCACTGTAGCTGCTGCGTGCAGGGAATGGTAGGAGACACTGGAAGGTGAAGCTCTGGAGCCTGTCAAGGTTCAAGTAAAAAAATTATTTCATATGGCAATTACTCTAGTGCACACTGGTCCAAAATGTGCAGGAAAAAACATCAGCTGAATAAGGGAGAACAAGGAATGATGGGGCTACGTTTTAACAGTGCTGATTTCACATCATATTTAGATACATATAAAGAAAAAGAACCTCCATACTCAAATAAGCCTCTTCTGCTATTAAGGAAAAGCCTAAAAGCTAACTTGCTCCCCGTTAGCTGATCTAATGAGCTCGGTAATGTTTCACTGAACATATTGTGGGGTTTTGTCCAAACTCTGAGAGTCTGCATTCAGGGCTGACAAACAGGCATGACAGACACGGCATCAAGCCTTATCTTCATCCTCAGACTGCTCTGTCCACAGCTGGACCTGTGGTGTTAACCCATAACCTTTCAAGCTTCTGTTTGCTCATGTCTCTGGATTACTGTTACTTGCACACATGTGAGTTATTTTAACTTTTTTTACAGAATAGGTTAATATTGAAATGTACAAAACAAAACTGTGCAGATGCTCAGGTGTCTGGAATTCTGTATTACCCTCTCTGGGTCTTACATTTTATTCACATTATCTCAGTCTGAATGGAATGGCTTCTACAATTCTTTGGGGTAACATCGGGTTTGGTTATTTACCAAATAATGAAATATAAACTTAAAATAGATATTTATTTTATTTTTGCAAGCAGTAAAAACCAGAACTGAATCTGGTAAACACCAGAACTACTGAATACTTAATACATTTCCACCATTACTACAGCAGATCCAGCTCCACTGCAAACCACAGTGACAGAGGTACAAGACCAGACCAAGCACCGGCACCGCCCAACCACCTAAATAAAACATTAAACCTTGCTTCAAAAAATATTAGGTGAAGAGGTTTTTAGGTTTGTTTTGTTTTAAACACCCCAGCTCCTGATTCACTATCTACTATACTACTGCTAGTGCTGGAGTGCTGAACTGGCCAAGTTGGTTATTCAAATACAGTCCCTGCAGGGGTTTTTGTCTGCGTATTTGTTTGTATTTTCCAAGACAGTTCAAGTTCATCTGGAATATCTTTGAGATTAATGTCACCTTGCCTGTGGTTAGATTTCTTGCTGAATCTACTCTCTTCCAATCATCCCTTCAGGAGTTGGAAAAAAAACCCCAAAAAACCAAAAACCAAATAAAATCAAGACAAAGGATTGAGCTCTGGTACAGTATTTTCTTACACTTGCAGTTTTAGGAATTTCAGGCATAACTTAACTAAAATGCTGCACTACATTAGAAAAATGAATAGAAGTCTGTCTTTTATCTACCTCAACTCCCTCCCAGTTAAGTTCCAGTTCTGATGTTCATAAATCACTCTTACTTTAGCTTAATGGGCTTTAAAAACAAATATTTGCTGATAATTGGAGAAAAGTTACTTATATTGTTGAGTATTGTCTGGCATAGGCAAAATAAAACCTGAAATGTGTTCACTGAGCAAGAAGTTCAATCAACTCTCCTCCTTAGGAAGGATTTATTGAATTAATTCAAAAATTATGATGCATAACCTAATCAAAATTTAATTTTAATTTCCTCCAAGATAAAGTAGAAATATTACAGTGGTTGATTAATGAATTTGACTGTATTTTAATCTAGGAAATTCCTAATTGTCCTTAGTGCTAATGTAAATACCAGTTAGGAATTTAAAAATAAGGAATCGGTTAGTTAGATAGATTTCTTGAAATACAACTGCAATTACAATTAAATAATATTGCTGTCATAGGTAACTGAATATATTTTAACAACCCCAACAAAATATTTGACTGTAAAAATCATGGTAGACCTCACAGGCACACCTTGCTTACTGCACCCCTCAGCAGGGCTGATGAGCTCAAGAAGCCTGAGCTGCTCTGTACTGCTCTGCTCCCACCCAGCACCAGTTTGTGTCCTCTGGACAGCACTGCAGCGAGCCATGGAATCACAACCTTAGGGAAACAAAGGCAATTTATAGCAAAAAAGCCTCCATGGTATTTGCTCGTACTGGTGTGCGTCCTGCGTGAATCATCCGACACTTGTACGGCAACCAGTGTCCATGTAAAGGGATATTCAACAGCTTGCAGCACAAGTCTGTCCTAGAAAGCCCCACACCACTGAATAAAATGAACCATCTGTAGTCTGAGAGAACCTCAGGTGGTGCTGGGTTCAGAAAATAAGCCTTCTTCTCATTTACTTCAGTGTAAGACTGACTGTGGCCATACAACGTTCATAGCTTCTTTATGCATAATCAATCCTTCTCCAGTAACCAGAAAATTTGGGCTTATCTAATCCTACAGCACCATAGAAACAAGGACCCATGTGTTCCTGCATGTGTACATCATTTTTATCTGCTTCACACAAACCCTGCTTGTTTTAACGACATAGAAACATTTTCCCCAAACCGAACATCAGAAAATGCCTGGCTGCGGAACAGTTACGTCCTCCATTCTATTTTGGAAAATGTAAATAACTTAGATAAGTTATATAATATCTGGTGAAATATGACATACCTGGTCACCGTTTGACAATAAACTTCTCCAAGTATTTTGGAGATAAACCCAAAAATACATCCTTAAAAAAGTCTTTGCCCACTGGGATCAGATTTATGTGACGTATGCCCACTTAACAATTCCCAAGAATCCCTTCTAAAACCAGCACGTAATGAAATTGAACACGCTTTTATAGCTCACCTATAACCTCTTTAAAAAACCAAATTTACACCATCTCTTAGACATTAAGTTCTAGTGTCATAAATAGCAAGATGCCACTGCTTTCAAAGCCCTTTAAAAGAACTTCCTGACTTCAAAACAGGTATGTTGTTGTTTCATAGAAATAGAAACAGACCCTAAAGACACACAATATTGAAGGATATATTTAGTACTTGCTGGAAGCATCCTAACTGCTACTTTCCTGTATCAATATAGCTGGCACTCAATTCTTTACTGTTTTTCCTCAATTTTCCTCTATACTACATAAAACACAACTATTTTTAGTGGTTGTCAGATTTGAAGGCTACAAATCTCTGTAGTTATTGCACCCTTCTCTTCTTGCATATAATCTCTCAATTAAAACAAATGTGTCCCCAAAGAACTTAGAAGAGGCTGAATTAACAAACCATTTAAGTGAACCAGAAGCAAGCCAATCCCTTACGAATACAGAGTCTGCAATTAGCCAAAATGCTCCATCTTGCTGTTCACAACGAGGCTGAGGCTCAATAAAAATTAAACATTGATGCAGGCAAGGCATTCCCATGGGGCTCACATATAATAAACCATTACCACTCAACAGTTGCTTTATGTCCAAGAAACTGGGACACAGCTTGAGACTGGCTGGCTGCCTGTTTGATAAAGTGGAAAGCTATTGGTGATAAGTATTTTCTCTTATTTTCATATCCCAAGTGTCATAAACAGGCTCAGGAAGTACTTAAATGTGGCTCCTAACAGTACCACACTCACAAACAGACATTATTCAGGTTCTGACTGATCAGAGGATGACAGTCCACAGGTTCTGCATGGAGTCACAGTCATGCCTTTGGATCAGCCCAAAGTGATAATCCCCAGCACTGTCTTTCCCAAAACCTCTAAGGATGAGGCCACCAGTTTCTTAGGTCTTAGCTTGATTAGGGTGTGTTCAGCAGCCCACACTTCAGTGATGACCTTTTTAAGGAAAAATGCAAGGATTAGGAGGCTTCATTACCACCCTGCAGAACACAATACACAGAAACTTGAACACAGAATAAAGTAGTTTGGAACTATGATTGTTTTTACTTCAATGGGACACAGTCAGGAAAACAAAGATTGTTTATGAAAACGCTCTTTGAAGCCGCAGATAAGTAACCCACAATGTATCAGCTCCTTTAAATCCCTCAGAAACTGAGGCACTCAGCATCTCACTTTCATCAAGCTAAAATACACACTATATCAACTATTCTATTCCATCAACCAGAAACCTTGAACACTAGATATGTAACTAATAAAAATGTTCAGCATGTCAAATAGTAAGCCACTGTTCAAAAAAAGGGTATTTTAAAAGCCTGTTCTACAACAATAACAGCAGTTTTATAGGACTATAAAAGAACCTCCAGCTGCAACTGCAAAACAACTCTCCACCTTGGAAAAGCTTGTTCCAAAATAAATGGGCTGATGTTCTGAAGTTCAGTTTTTATCCAGACACCCTCTATTACATCAACCTTTTATAATTTGTCTTACTCTGTCCTTACAAGGTCATCATGACTTTCACTTCACAGTAGAATCCAGCTTGCCATCAATAGAGTGTGAGGATCAAAGAGAAAATAAATGCACGTTGCCACTGGATGGCTTTAATTCTCATAAACGTCACAAATCCTTGGCTGGTTCACGCTCACCTTTCGCAGGAGGAAGCAAATCCGCTCAATATTCCTCAGCCGCTCCCTCTGTCAGGAGAAAGTGAGGGAAAGGCAGGAGATTAGCTGGTGTTACAAATTAAGACAATATATTACAATTACAAGGGGTCAATGTTTTAATTAATGGCTGCAGTGAAGCAACTTATGTTATTAATCTGAAATGACAGCATCCACTTCTTACCTACTGCTTGCAAGCGAAATGATTTTCCCATTTTTAAGTCCCAATAAATTATTTTTCATTTGTTATTGGGTGTAGCAATATCAGCTGGGGATTCAAGTCTATGTCAGCCTTCAGCCAGAGGCTGCAACTCTTTTTTAAGTCAGCATTTTTGGTGACTTAAAACATAAATTGTGTCAATTTATACCACAGAGACTTGGTCTTGCATTTTCAGGCACCCAACCTCTGGCTTCAAGATAAATCTGAGTGGGAAAAACAACAATGAAGTTTGCATGGCAGCTCTTCCTCCATCACTAAAATGGTGCCTGAACACGTAAAACTAGAATTTAACACATTAGTGAAAAATATCTGAAATGTCCTAAAAATGCCACTTTAAACAGCAGATGCATTCATAAATACTGAAAATCACTGTAATTAGGCATTGTGACTCAAAAGATGTTCTAAGCTCAACTCACAGAAAGAACACAAATCAAAGGCTTTCTTTTCAATGGCTCATAATGAGGAGCTCACCAGCAAAACCAAATTTCACTGCATAACCCCATGACTGGAGTTACTGTGAAAGATTCTACTGATAGTTGCACTGCAGAAGGCAGAGTGGGTTTGCTGTCCTCAGAGGACTAGCTGATATTTTCATTTAGACACGGCAAAAACCACTCCAAACAATGGACTTTTTAGAACAGATAATGTACTATAACAATGTGAGAAGCCAAGTCTCCCTAAGCTTTTGCTTTTCAAATGTTTTAAAACTCAAACTTGTGGCAAATTTAATTCTAGTCTCCAAATAAATGTCTCTTTTCTTTTCCTGTCCCCAAGTTTAAGCCATTTTTAAAAAAAAGGATCATTTTGGAAAGACAACGAGGGAGTGGCAGCTTGATAGGCACCAGAAAAATACTGTGCCTCTTTTTGGAGTCTCTGAGCTAAAAGAGAGTCAGAAATTTTAGACTCACGGTTGCAAACATGAGAATGGATGTGTGTGGATGTGCCTGTGAAGCTGCAGAAAGCTCCCTTGCCTTTAGAAATGGAGAGGGAAAGACAGATGCCAACTGCAGCTGGCCTTGGAGAGGTAGGAAGTCTATCTCTGAACTGGAGGTAATAGAGAGCAAACCAGGAAATTTGAATTAAATTCACAGTACTGCCACTGTTTTTGCCTCTGATTTGTCTTTAATTCAGCCTCCTCTTGTCAAAAAGGCTCTACCCTCTGCCATGAAAACAGTGTGGAGGACAGGTGGGTAAACTTCAGACACTCTTACAGTGCAATATACACAACCAACCCACCAAATAAATGGAGTATGGGCACATAACACTGTGCATTGGGAAAAAGGAAAATTGCCTTGACCAAAGATACAAGAAATGCCCACTAAAAATCTTCCTTTTATGACAATATAAAAGGCATCAACATGTATACTGTGCAGAAAAAAGCAATCTCAGATTATTGCTTGAGTTATCACGGAAAGTTTCATGGAAGTCAAGTATGTGAGCCAATCATAGAATAGTCTGCTGTGCTTTACTAGGAACATTATGATTCACTTTTTGATTGCACCACTAATATGACAAAAAAAGGGACTTGTTAACTTTTCTTAAATCATGGAGGCCAATTCCATTAACATTTTAAAATAAGATTAAATTATCTCCACAGAGTATCTCAAGTTTTAGGAAGCGAACAATTTACTGGAATTTGGTACATATAAATTCAGTCTGCAGATCTCAAGATGGGAAGTAAAAACAGATAAAGTGAATTGAAAATCAGATTACTTCCAGTAAATTCAAAACCAGATTACATCCACTGATGTCCTCTATAGGATTTCTTTAAATAATTTCTTTCTTCTCTTCTTATTCTTTGCTTATGTGTTAGTGAACAGTAAAAAATAAATTGTATTCTAGAATTGTAAAGTTTATGCTTAAAATCATCAGTGGCCTAAGCAGTACAAGTCCTCTGCTGAGTTATGAAACAAAGTTAAATGGCAAAGTACTAGTACTGAATCTGGTTATCAATTGTAGGCAATTCAAGAACTTGATCCTCTGTGGAGATCAAATTCAGCACCTGTCATAATCATTGTCATTTCCAGTGAGGTGACGGGGAGACAAGTTCTGCCCTCAGTTCTCGTGGTACAAACTGACACGTGTAGCTGTAGTCAGCCAAATCACCTCAGATCACAGCTTTAATTATCAGAGGAATTTTGATATGCATAAATCTAGGCTGCACTTTTGGTTCACTAGTTAAAACTGAGTTCACAGTCTCGGGTATTTACTGCTTTTCCGTAGCAGATACAGCAGAATATGATATTGACTCCCAAACCAAAGGAGAATCTAGAGCCCTGCCATGGGACAGGCATGCACCTCTTTTGGGTCATTGACACAGACAGTATGGGAGAAGCATGGGTCATCCCATGCTCCAACAGAGAGAAAGCAAATTATTTTGAAAACAAAAACTTGTGCCACAGAATGAAAAGGTAAAAAAAAAAGCAACAGCATCCCATGACATCCTTCAGTTTTTGAATTTCCAAATTACCTTCCTGCCTCCCCCAGCAAAGAGGAAAGCCATTAACATAAACATCACCATCTGGCTTCCTAAGACTGGCCCAATAAATCAATTTTCCAAACCACAGCTGACTTCACAAGAGACTCCCTATTAATTGCCACAGTCATCCTTCACTGACAGCTCAGTGCTCCCCGTTTCTGGAGCAGCCCCAGCTCGCAGGCCCTGGCTGTACTCACTGCGTGGGCTGGGTTGCACTGGTCGATGGGGCTCTTGAAGTCTGTCCGAAGCTCATCGAAGGCAATTATCTGAAAAACAATTTTTTCAAGTCCTGTAGTGAATGCTCATTCAAACACTTATTTTCCTTAAGGGATTAATTACATGCACTGACTGCCTTCCTCTCTTTCCAGGGAAAACATGGAAAAATAGCTTCCCCGACACACTCCCTTTAGAACTACGTAGTTAAAACAAAACATGGGATACTCCTACGTATGACACCTAGAACTCATTAATCTGTCACTCTGCAAAATTGTATCTATAGCCTTTTCAGTGTTGCTGATTTCCATATTTCGTCCCTCCTATCAGCAAGAATTCTCTTCTCAAATTTCCACATGACATAAAACTACTTCACAAACAGATACATCTCCAGATTTGATGGAAAAAGTCATTAGCTGCCTAAAACAGAGAGATGGATCTGATATGATGTTCCAGGTTTAGTACATAAACAGTCCATTTTTATTAGTTGTTAAACCTACCTCAGATATTAATGCCGAATTAGTATCAGCTTTACCATTAAGCTGCTATTCATTAACAAGCACACTCCTCAAAAGGTAAAGCACTCTAGAGCAATCATGCCCTTCCGAAATTCTGGCAGGTTTTAGAACTTTACTTCAGACCTCGCTAATGGAGAGATATCTTTTGCTCAGGTCCTTTGGTTTCCTCCATTAATGGATGGATTGAGACACCGTGGTAATTACTGATGCTTTTAAAGTACAGCAGATAAATGGTCTATAAAAATAATACTGTTTGATAGCATTTTCTTGGAAGATCTTGTGCTAGCTCTAGTGAAGAGCTAGTGTTTTCCTGGAAGATTGTTTTCTTGGAAAGAAAACAGCTGTAATGATCCTCAGCATACTTCATTCAAAGATCTCAATGCACATTCTTAACTTTGTGTTTGCATTCCAGTAATACCTTTTATTCTGCTTCTGTCTTGCTTCACCCAAGGAAGGAAAGCTCACTGACAGGCACCACATAAATAGATGTTAAAACAATTATTCCTTTTTAGACACTTTACAACCCAAAATCTCTGCTCTTAATAAAAGATGATGGAAGTACAAGGCAGCAATCTGGTAATTAGTAGAGTGCAACAGCCTTTCCATGATGTGTTACAACGTGCCTGCTTGCCTGGCTGTACAAAAATGAACCAACTGGTTGTCAGCAGAGACCTGCTGCATAGCCAAAACACATCCATTTAGCAGAGATGGAAGGCAGGAGCAGAAAACCTGAAAAGGGCCTGTTCTTGAATCATAACAATCTGGTGAGAGGCTCGAGAATAAAACCCAGAGCTACAATTCACAAATTTCAGCACCGCTCCGCATCCCACTCTAATGCTGCATTCATCACACCGAAGCACATTTAAAAATCAGAAGTGTGGCATTTTACAAGAGCCCTCCACAGAATTAAATTTATTCAACTATAACAAGCCAAAGTGGCAGAATAAACCACAAAGGGAACTATAAAATGTGATTACAAGTGAAGCATTTCTCCCTATGGATGCAGTATCTCTTCAAGTTAGGAATTAGATCTGCAACGGTAAAAGAGCAACTAACAGAAGCTGTGAGGGGTTTGCAGTACATTTGTGAAGAATAAGGCTCACAACACCTCTGGATTTAATACTTCTTGGACAGGTCTTTATATTCTCCAGCTGGACCAACTGCTAAGAGGGTTACAACCCCACAAGCCAGACACACATGTAACTGGGTATCTCTTTGCAGCTGGATATCAGCATCAGCACTGACAGAAAGGGGGAAGGATGGAAAAGAGGTTAGACTCAAATGTACTGCACATTTATAATTATTTATATTTTTCTCTCTTTTTTTCCTCCCTTTTTTTTTTAAATTTCACCAACATGCCCAGCTCTGTAGCCAAAACCCTACTCTATTTGCTGGCACGTAATTTATGTTATGCTTGCATTATATATAAGTGCACTGAAACACATCTGACAGGTATTGAGCACATGGTTTTCACAGAACCAATAAGTGTAAATGCAACAGTCTCACAGACAAACCTTTTGAGACGCCTGCAAGTTATGACAATGTTAAGAGACATTCCTGCTACACCTGAAAGAGATTGAGGTCTGGTATCAAGCACACACGACTGGAGGAAAGTTTCTTCAATAAAAGTTTCAGTGTCTCTCCGGAATGAGGCTGACAAAAATAAACCCTCCTCATTTCTTATAATCTTATTTCAAAAAAAGTTCCATAATAGTTCATGTTTTGTTAAATCTCCATAAATAGAAGACTGGTGATGACATGAAAATATCTATTTTAATTTATGAAAAAGCACATTTCTATTTCTCAGTTACAGTGAAAAAATTTGAAGTGTAACATTAGGCAGGCTCAGAGGAATATATAGAGGAATATATAGAGGAATATAAAGAAACTCCCAAAGCATTTTGGGGGCGTGGGTTTTTTCTGTTTTGTTGTTGGGAGTGGGGTGGGTTGGGTTTTTTTGTTGTTGTTGTTGTTTTTAAATCTTACAATGTTGTTTGTCCTAAATCTAAAGCCACAACTGAGTAAAACCGTAGCTTCTTAAGATCAGCAGTTGCTGACAACACGCTGAGTAACTGTTCAACAAATTTTATTATATTACTGAAAATACAGCTGGGCTGTGCTGCAGCGGGGTTTACATAATTAATTAGGAAACAGCTTCCCCCTTCAATTATAACTCGCCTTCTGTAGCAGTTTAATGCCTTGGGGTGTTGAGTGGCTGGAGCTGCCATTTCTCCATCCAAACCCCAAATCACCAAGTACTTGTCCCCATTAAGTATTTCACAATGCTTTCATGGGAGCTGCAGTGCTCTGACCACGGCCAGAGGAAGGGCCTCCTGCCTGTTCCCATTTCAGTGGGCTGCAGTTCAGCTGCCTGATTCCCACACAGCCACCGAGCAGAGCTGCTGAGTGCTCTGGGACTGCATCTGGACATGCTCAAGCTCTGTTTCACCTCAGAAAGTGCCACACTCACCAGCATCTCGAGCGCAGCAGTTCATCTCATCTCATCTCATCTCATCTCATCTCATCTCATCTCGAGACAAGCAATGTAACGGATCCCAGTTCAGGGCACTTCATAAGAAATGACATTGTTTCACCTTGGTAAATGAATGTATTTTATAAAGCATTCATTATCTTTTAGTTATCCAATCTAACTTGATCCAGGGTGGCAATCCAGACTACAAATCATGCACACAACATGGGCATCAGCAACCCCATCTCTCCAAAGGCCACACGATACACAGAGCACTCCAAAGAAAAATGAGCAGCCCCTAGTCACAAAGCTGAACAGAATTTGGAAACATGTGCCAGGGTCTGGTCTTACAAAAAGGAGAAGTTTATTTCTATTTGTAAATATAAATGTTGTGCACAGCTTCATAGAGAGAGAGAATAAGGACCACCTGGTATTTATTTAGGAACTTGAAGAAAAAAAACCCCAAAACACCAAGTTATCTGTTGACTTGGAAAGCCTTATGAGGAAAAGTGCATCATGTTTAGCAATAATTTTTGTAATTACTGCAGAAACAGGCCAAGGATTGAATGGACAATGGATACAGCACTACCTTCTGTCTTAGGGAATTTTCCCTATGAGTCCACATTGCAAATCACTGCAGGAAGTTTGCTCTGCCATTGCCCTAGGCATGCTTTTTCCTGGTGAGAGAAGTGTACTTGTGTGTGTTTTCCACCTAATAAAACTACAGTTCTATAAAAGTACTGCTTGCAGTCTCTGATTCACACCATCTGCAAATCTCAAAACTCCCAGTCTAAGTCAGCAAGGAGTTTGCCCCAATTTATATACATAATGCATCAATGAGATCGTGATGACAATACATGTTTCAAGTGCAATTATATTTATAAAATTTGTTTTCATTACCTGCATTCTCTCTGCTTATCAGAGAGACCATAACAGCTTTGAATAATGAAGTATTCACCTACGACTGAGTGTGAATTTTGCTTTCTTTCTATGCTTTTGTACCCATCAAAATGAAAACTTCACTCGATGCTAGAAATTAGCTATGATATCTCATTTTTAGGGAAGATGCTTTTTTTTTTAATCACTGAGCTCTTACAGAAACATATTTTAATTGAGAATGTGGTGGTTTAGGGTGGCAGTGAAGTCAGTGTGGGTGTGAATCCAGTGACAGCAAAGAAGTTGGATATTATTGCTTACTGGCATCTCAGGAAAGTTAAGATAAAACAGAACTTGATGACAACCACACTAACCACAGAACAGAACAGTAACACCTAACATATGCTTCCTTGCCACCACCCTGTCAATGCACCACCATCCCATACTGAAGGAACTGTCTTTAATGGTTCATTTAGACAATTTGTCTCCCTCTCCACTCTCCCAGGCAGCTTTCACCGCACCCAGACCCACAGCTCACAGGCTGACTGCAAGTCAGCACATGGACAGAAGGTAGGCAGGATTCGGAGCAGGCTGTACTCCTGAACTTCACACCTGCCCAGAAACTGATGCACAGACACATCAACTGTGTTGGGAAAACGTGTTTGGCCAAGGAACTTTGCTGGATTTTGTGGGGCAGAAGCAGCAACTGCAAAAATGTGAGAGAGTCAGTCAGGTAAGAATGAAAACGGACCTGGAAAGGAAGATAAGTCACTGCCTTGACACGATGGAGTGAGGGAGCCCATAAAGAGCTACAGAGAACAGGGACATCAACAAAGTGACAGATTGAGAGAACGTGGTTTGGGTTTTTTTGCTACCCAATTCCTATCATGATATGAAATGAACCTGAACAAGAAATTTAGCTACGAGGTGTTCTTCCCTCTTTGTTTTCTGGTTGAATTGGTCTGGTTAATGCTACCAAGCACGAAAGATAACTCAAGATTGTATGAACGGAGGGGCGACCTGCCTCAAATTCCAGTGAATTTTATCCTTGTTGTCATGATTTCCTGTCTATATCCATTTGTTAAGCATCTCCCGTCAGAAAAGGAAAAAAAGTCTCAAGTCCTGGTTTTCATCATTCCTCCCCATGTAACACAGTAGCTTCCCAGAGCAGTGTATCTGAAATGCTGGTGCTGATGAGAACCTTAACAACAGAGCCAAGTAAAGGGCAGAGAAAAAAAGTCAGATGGAAAGTATTCCTTTCTTCTCTTTTCTCACCCCAAAGTATTTAACTATCTGAATATTACAGTTATTAATTCACCACATATTAATAAAAGTAAACAATAATAACGAACAATGCTTTGCAGTTGTAAATCTGCCTTCAAGGCACTGAAGGTCTTAACACAGGAAAATATTATTTCCATTTTTTATACAAGGGAAAAAATGAAGCTCAAAGAAATTAAATTATTTACAGAAGCAGCGGCAGAAAAACCAAAGGCTCTGGATTGTTGCACCATACAAAATTTAGGGGAAGCAAAGAATGCTTTCTGTACACTAATAACATGAGAAGTGAAACCATGCACTTCTGTCTGATTATTGTGCTGTTGTTCATCTCTAGAGCAGAACACTGCTTTAAGCAGAGCCGTTTTGGATTAAGGTTGCAAATGGTTTTAAGTCACTCAAGGGCAGAAAATTGTTCTGTTTGTCAGATTTCACACTAACAATTGTATGGCATTTCCTTGCTCTACTTAACTTGAATTTCAGATGCTGCCACCATCAAACAACCTTCCACAAAGAAACCCAAAATGTGGCTCCATCCAGGGCTGCACAAGCATACACCTGAGCACCCAGTCTACATCTCTTTACTGAAGTTCTTTTGTTTGTAAAAGGATGTTACATTTAGGACAACATGATTTAAACCTTTTAGGCTTTAACTGGAAGCTTAACCTAACTTAAGTCATGAAAATCTTACTGCAATTTCTCAATTATTTAAGCCAGATCCTAAGGCTTTTCCAATAGAAACTCCAATTGGCAAATTTAAAAATGCATGATCTCCATACTGCAAACAGGACTCAAAAGGATTTCCTACCTACCTATGGAAATATGGAGGCATAATTGTGCTATTCTAATTTAAATACTGATGAAAATCCATAGAGGAAGGCTCTTTTGCTGGGAGCATGTGTGCACAAACATGCCAGCCTGCACTGACATATTTACACCACTGTATTTCCCTGCACAGATAAAAACTATACAAGTGAAAACTAAACACAACAAACAAACAAAAAAACAACCAAAAAACCAAACAACAAAACCAAAACCAAACAAAAAAACCCCTACCCCCCCCCAAAAAAACCCAAACAAAACCCCAAAACCCCCAACCCTACAGAAAAGCAGTATTGACTGCATCAGCTACACGAAATTAGATTTCCAAGCCTGCAGAGAGGTGCAGGAGAAACCACAAAGAATTAAGAGTAACTATTCGGCAGTCACCTGAAACAGTCCACACCTATTAGTACAAGCATGAAAAACTCCACCCATGTTGTGAAAAATAGAAATGTATCTTCAGGAACACAACCACACTGCACAGAGCTTTGAGTGCCTTGACTGGAAAGTTACTATGTCCATGATACCGGTTATTATTGGAACACTGCAGGCCACAATTTGGAAAAGCAACCTGATTTCTGAATGTAAAGAATTCGTGTTAATTTTGACAAAACCACTAAAAAACCCTCAGCAGCTGCAAAATTCTGTTGTGCACACAATGTTTCCAGAAGGATGATTTGACAAGCATCTATTGACAGATTTCTGCTATGAAATGGGCTTTTAAAGATAATTTCATCCAACTGCAAGGTGAAGCAGTTTCTACTGGCTAACAACAACAGGATTCTGGTCAGAGATTTCACTTGCTCACCACAGATACTGAAATATCTTCCCCAGTCATCCTGAAACTGAGATGTCAACCCCCTCCTGCAGCAGAGAGACAAATGTCCCACTGATTCACCACAGACAGAGATGACCTGTGCTTTTATCACAACTTTATACCCACTCACTGTCTTCCAGTCTACACCAGCTGAAATCCAGCCAGACAAAAATCAGCTGTGCACATATAAAGTGCATTTCGTTAAGAGAAGACAAGCAGCAAGCTGTGCAGGAGGGATGATGCTAATATAGCTGTACAGAGCCTGTTTCTAAATAGGTTAATAGTTCTGCTCCCTGCAGCTAGAACACATTTCCAAACAGACCGCAAGCGGAGGAGGGATTTTTCAGGTAAGTCCAGACTGCCATCCTTCTTTTCCCCCTCAAAGGATTTCATCATTTTGTTGTCACGATTCTTCTTCTTCTTTTTTTTTTTTTTAAACCTTACTTTACTGCATTCAGTACAGGGAAACAGTTCAGAAACCAGCAGTGTTCCGTGAATCAAACACACCCCACAGCTCACCCCTCAGTGGGACACAAACACTTGCTACCAATACGAAGAAGAAAAACCCCCACATTTTCAATTAGCACCTAAACTGGTGAATACACCACATTGTTCTGAACAGAATGAAAGTGGTTTTGTACACAGAGATGCAATGCTTCAGTTTAATTACATTCAGCGTGGTAGAAACAATTCTTCTGCCTCAGTTGACTGAAGACTCCATGGGTCAGTGGTGAAGCTAATGCCAGGGTCTGAACCAAAGGCAGCAGGCACGGTTGGCATTCCCAAGCACTTGTATGTGTGCTCTTCTCCTTTTTCCAAGAAAATCTTACAGAGGATTTGACAGTGTTTCCCACCAGCCCCAAAGGCACAACATCTATGCATCACTGTAGGCTGGGGGAAATACACTGGGGGAAATACAGGTGGAATCTCTGCAGCAACAGGGAACAGAGTATAAATCTCCCACACTCCTTGTACTTCTGACACAAACACGCCGCCAGTATTCTCTTCCTGCATATGGTCTCCTCCTCCTACATGCAGTGGTGTATTTCATGTGGATTCTTTATAAAACAAACAGATTTTTCAATTTAGATAACAAGATCAAAACCTTTTAAACGTTTCAGTATCTAACCGCTTCTGATCTCTTCAGTTCAGCACCAAAACCCCAAGATCAGTTATTCACAGAGCACCAGTGACATCAAACTGACATGTCATTACTGGGAATGCTGTCACTTGTTAAGTAGGTAGTAACTTGGTTTGATGGTCAGGACTTGAAAAGCAAACAATCTGCTACAACGAGGATTCCCAGGCACAGCCACACATTCAGCAAACTAAGAAAGGGCATCACAGAGTGGGTCAGGTTGGAAGGGACCATAATGGGGTCATCTGGTCCAAGCTCCCTGCTCAAGCAGGGCCATCTGAGAGCACATGGCACAGGAATGTGTCCAGATGGTTCTTGTGTGTCCCCAGTGAGGGAGACTCCACAGCCTCTCTGGGCAACCTGTTCCAGTGCTCAGTCACTGCACAGTGAAGAAATTCTTCCTCATATTCAGGTGGAACTTCCTGTGCCTCAGCTTCTGCCCGTTGCCTCTTGTCCTATTGCTTGGCACCACTGAGAAGAGCCTGGATCCCTCCCCTTGACACCCTCCCTTTGGATACTGACAGGCATGGATGAGGTTCCCTCTCTGTTGTCTCTTCTTGAGGCTGAGCAGGCCCAGCTCCCTCAGCCTTTCCTTGTAAGAGAGGTGCTCCAGTCCCTTGATCAAAGCAAAGGTCATCATGACAAAGGTCATACAGATTCTTGCACCAGCTTTTTCTTCTGTCCTGCAAAGGATGCAGACAAAGACCACATCTGCAGATAAACTGAACAAGCATATGTATAAAGTTAGGCCAAGACTTCACCCCTAGTCTTGACCTCTTCAATGGGCCAGGAGGAAATGGCAGGAGTTTGGATCCAAGCTTTACAGCTGAGGTGTCAAAACTCAGATCTGTGGCTCTGATCCAGGGAATATCTAGTGCAGAAGGGCTGGTTTGCAGATCTCTTCACCAAGCAGGGTGAGATGAAAGCAGTATTATTTTCTGTCCATGCCCAGGAGAGGCTGGGGTACTCTGCTTTCAGCACAAGAGACAGCACTGCTTTGCCCTTGCTCCTCTTTATATTAAATTCCACATCAACTAAGAAAATACAGTAAGAAACTAAACAACTCTGATGTCTTTCTCACTGCCTCTACATCACAGATGCATCACTACAGATTTGTACATCTGCTACTTGCACAGGCCAAATTTTTCACTATCCAGCTTTTTCCACACCGAACTGGGGACAGGCTAGACACGATTTGGTGAAAGACCTGTACAAGAGGCTGGCCAGGTGCAGAAGGCAGGAGAAAAGGTGGTGGTCTGGTTACAGTGGACCAATAGCCGGTTTATTCTGTCTGGAAGCAATATAACTGCCTGCCTTTATTTTTAAGAAGGTTTATTCTTCTGTCCTTGTTTTTCCTCAAAGATACTAGTAATTTCTTATTTATCTCACCATAAATTCAGTGTGCTCCCATGCAATGTTTCTACTTGTCTTTTTACTCTCTTCAGAATTACAGTATGGGGATATGCAAGGAGGAACACACATTACAGCCACAAAGCTCCATCTTCATAAATTATTCTCAAAATGAACTGAAGCATTTTTTCTATTACTTAACAGCACAAAGCTGATAATCCAAAGCTAGGAATAAACAGGCTGTTTCTGCAGAATAAATTCAGGGAAAGGGTAGTAAACAGATGGGAAAATGTACCAAAATAGGCAGAACTAGAAAAAAATATTTGCCCCAAAGAAGATGGTAAGAGAATGGGATCAAAAGAGATGATGTTTTTCAGTATCAGTAGATAAAAGTCATGGGTGAGGGACTGGCCAGCTGTCTGGTCCTGTCCCTAAGCAAGTATCCAAGCTTACCACCACAACACAATTTGTTCTTTTCTTGAGCTTTCAAAGACTCCTACATATTGCTCCAAGTTATTATTTTGGTATTTTTAATTACTGTTTTGCTGATACGTGCTTGGGAGAAGCATAACCTTTCTTTCCCCCACATACTCCGTGGTTTTCCTCCCAGGTTTCTCATTGCTGCTGCTACTTTTTCCCCCTTCTCCCGCGTTCTCCATTCTTACCAGCAGTGATTTATGCACATTCACCAAAATCCAGGAGACACATAAAGGAATCTGGGTTCTGTCACTCAAAAATCTGTTCAAGCACCTCACACATTACACCATACCCACACAGAAGGCTCATTACACAGGCTGTCCAAAAACATCCACCACCTGAATTAACCATACCTTCTGGATTCAGGCAGCCTCTTCTGCTCAAATAATTGCCTCCCAGATGATAATGAGAACACAGCAGTCTTCCCTCTTTTTAGTCCCTTGCTCATACATGTATCTTCTGCCTCTCATTTCCTCTTTCCTTCACATCTTTCTCCCTGAAGTACTCCCTCCCACAGCCCCATTTTCCCCCTTCCCACGTCATTTTTATTCCCCATTACCCACTCAGCAGTGGGGCTCTACTAATGCTGTCTCAGAAAGAAGCCCGTGGCAGGCAGAAATTCTGCTGGATCTGTGCTTCCTGCCTCTCAGTGGCACAGTAGGAGCCCAGCTGGACCAGCAAGAGACAGAACAATGTAACAGGGGCTCTTCTAATGCAGGCAGCACCAGGCAGGGATGACCAGATTAAAGACCTTCCCAAGTTTTCCTTCTTTCCTAAAAAGAGGCCAGGCAGAACCTGGAGGAAATAACTGCAAGGCCAAGACACACACACACACACACACACATATGAAATGGCCTTCAGCCACATGGCTGTGTTTGCAGGGCTAAGGCAAGGGAAGCAGTACAGCAGCATTGCAGCTGTGGTTGCAGAAAAAAGGCAAGGGGAAGGGATACAGCAGCATGTAAAAGTGACCAAAAATTGAGATTAAAAGAACAGCAACTCAAAAAGCATCCTCATCTATTCAGCCATGTTCTCATGAAAATCCTTAGTTTAATTACAGGAGCGTGATTAAGGATAAGGATACATTTCAGCATAGCTCCAAACAGGCCTGTCACTTAGATGATCAGCAAATCAATTTTCTAAAGGATCTGCTAATAGTGTTTATATAATACTGAGGGAAGAACGACTCTGAAGCACACGCAATCAAATTTATTTCAGTGGAGCCTTCATTATGTTTGCTTATAAATGCCCATTCTGTGAATGTATAAAGAAATTTCTAGTTAGATGGTGATACAATGTGAACTATTTAGCCCAAACTCATAGCGTGATAAAATAATAATGCAACAGAAGATTGACTAAACAATTACACACTTGAAACCGTGACTCACACACAGCGTGAAGATGGTTGGCATTTAAATGCATTAAAAAAATCAAATGTCATTCTATTAAAAAATGGTGCTTGTATCAACAATGCCTGGCACTTGCACACGATCTGTTATGAGATAATTGCAACGGCTATAAGTTACTAATTCTCACCATTTTACTGTAGGTCTCCTTAATTCTTTAAGCTTTGGTTCCTCCAGCAATGTGCTTAGACTTCCAGATGTATTTAAAAAAACCCAACCTATCTTTGACAGATGGAATATGACATGACCTGCAAAAGCATAGAAATACAAAAGGACCCAAAACCAACCCAGATTTCTCATGACCTGTCACATAGGTGAGGGAGTTGCAAGCAGTGTACAATGGGAGAACTCAGAGATGGCACTGCTGCTTCATCTCCCTTATGTTCTGCTTCATGTGTTCACATGATCAAAACTGGAGCCACAAGTTCAGCACTCCTGCAGTATCTTGCTGAGAAAACCTAGTTCCATTGAAAATGTTTTGTGATTTTAATGTAACTTTCCACAATGACATTCCTAAAATAAATCCTTGCTTTATAGCAATACCTTTTCAATGGGAAGCGGAGAAAAACGTAAAGACTTTTGTCCTGCCTTCACAAGGTGCACTGATGTCTCTCTGAATTTAATCTACCCTCTGCTTAAAGCCATTCCCTCTTGTTCTGTCACTACATGTCCTTGTAAAAAGTCCCTCTCCAGCTCTCTTGTAGGCCCTGTTCCAGTACTGGAGGGTGCTATAAGGTCTCCCTGGAGCCTTCTCTTCTCCAGGCTGAACAATCCCAATTCTTTCAGCCTTCTCAGGGTGCTCCAATGCTCTGAGCATCTTTGTGGAACTCCTCTGGACCCACTCCAACAGCCACATTCTTCTTCCGTTATGGATTCCAGAGCCGGACACAGAACTCCAGGTGGAGTCTCATGAGAGCAGAGCAGAGAGGGAGAATCCCCTCCCTTGACCTGCTGGTCACGCCTCCTTTGATGCAGCCCAGGACACGTTTGGCTTTCTGGGCTGCAGGCGCACGTTGCCAGGCCGTGCTGAGCTTCTCACCAACCAACGCCCCCGAGTCCTTCTCCTCTGGGCTGCTCTCCATCCATTCTCCACCCTGCCTGTATTTGTGCTTGGGATCACCACAACCCAAGTGCAGGATCTGGTCCTTGGCCTTGTTGAATGTCATGGTGTTTGCACAGGCCCAGCTGTCACGGTCCCTCTGGATGGCATCCCTTCCCTCCCGCCTGTTGACCACACCCCACAGCCTGGTGTCATTAAAGCCACTGAGGGTGCCCCTGATCCCGCTCTCCATGTCACCAGAGAGGTTAAACAGCACCAGTTCCAACTCTGATCCCCAAGGAACACCACTTGCCACTGGTCTCAAAATCGAGCTGTTGACCACAACTCTTGAGAGCGCAACCATCCAGCCAATTCCTTATCCACTGAGCTGTCCATCTGTCTAATCCATGTCTCCCCAGTTCAGAAGCAAGGATTGACACCTTTCATTCAGGACAGTGTCAAATGCTTTGCACAGTCCCAGGTAGATGACACCTGTTGCTCTTCCCTCATCCACCAACACTGTAACTCTGTTGTAGAAGGCCACCAAATTTCTCGGGCATGATTTGGCCTTAGTGAGGCCATGCTGGTTGTCACCAATCACTTCTTTCTGTTCCACATACTTCAGCATGGCTTCTAGGAGGATTTGCTCCATGATCTTGCATTCAGTTTCCTGGGTGGGTTCCACAGAAGTCAGCACAAAGCTTTTCTCAGGGGAATGAGCCAAGAGGACATGACATAAAAGTCAGAAGCTGCACCATAGAAATTCTAGCCATGTGTAAGAAAACAATGTTCACAGTGAAATGAGTAAAGTACTGGAACAAGTTCTCAGATTTGCAGAATCACAGAGTGGCTCAGGTTGGAAGGGACCACAGTGGGTTGTAGCATTCAACCTCCTGCTCAAGCAGAGTCATGCCAGAGCACATGGCACAGGATTGCATCCAGATGGTTCTGGAATATCTTCAGTGAGGGAGACTCCACAACCTCTCTGGGCAATCTGTCAGTGCTCAGTTACCCACAAGTAAAGAAGTTCTCCTTCATCTTCAGGTGGAACTTCCTGTGCATCAGCTTCTGCCCGTTGCCTCTTGTCCTATTGCTTGGTACCACTCTAGAAGAGCCTGGTCCATCCTGTTCACACCCTCCCTTCAGACACTGACATTGATGAGGTTCCCTCTCAATTGTCTCTTCCAGGCTGAACAGGCCCAGCTCCCTCAACCTTTCCTCAGAAGGGAGGTGCTCCAGTCCCCTAATCATCTTCATAGCCCTCCACTGGGTCTGCTCCAGCAGCTCCATGTCTCTCTTGTCCTGAAGAGCCCAGAACTGGACACAGCACTCCAGATGGGCCTCACCAGGGCTGAGCAGAGAGGGAGGATCATCTCCCTTGACCTGCTGGCAACAGTTTTCCTAGTGCATCCCTGGATACCATTGGTCTTCTTGGCCACAAGGACACACTGCTGGTTCATGGACAGCTTGCTGTCCACCAGGACACCCAGGTCCTTCTCCACAGAGCTGTTTTCCAGCAGGCTGGCCCCCAGCCTGTACTGGTGCCTGGGGTTATTCCTCCACAGGTGCAGTACCTTGCTGAACTTCAGGCAGTTCTTCTCTGCCCATCCCTCCAAGCTGTCGCGGTCCTGCTGAAGGGCTGCACAGCCCTCTGAGGTATCAGCCACTCCTCCCAGCTTGGTGTCATCAGTGAACGTGCTGAGAACAACTCCACCCCTTCATCCAACTCATGGATGGGTAACTTAAACAACACTGGGCCCAGTATCAACCCCTGGGGGACACCACTAGCCACAGGCCTCCCCTGTGCCATGGATCACAACCCTCTGAGATCTGCCATTCAGCCACCTCCAAATCCACCTCACTGTCCACCCGTCCAGTCCACACTCCCTGAGTTTGCCTCAGAGGATGTTGTGAGAGACAGTGTGGAAAGCCTCGCTGAAGTCGAGGTAGACAATATCCACTGCTCTCCCCTCATACATCCAGGCAGTGTTTCATCTCTCCACCCATGGAGAGCTCATAAGTGACCAGGACAGCACCTTGAGCAGCCTGGCCTAACTTTGAAATTAGGCCTGCCTTGAAGAAATTTGACTAGATGATTTCCTAGATTCCTTCCAATCAAAATTATTCTATGAACCTTTTATTATTTCTTTTAACGGGAACAGGATATTTCTGAAGTTGTAATTACTATTAAGGAACACAGGAACCGTTCTGTTAATAAAATTGCTTCTTGCTCTCTGCACACCATCATGGTCACAAATTGAATTTTTAACTGGGAACTTCCAACTGTGAAACACTGGAAGGTGACCTAGTAAATCAAACAGTATTTGACATTCTTCTGCCTTTACCCCATCAGCTGACTTTAAGTGACTCTCTTCAGAGTAGAAATAATAATAATTCTTACCTGTTTCATGTGGGAGAGATACTTCATTTCCACAGAAATTTGAAGTGTTTTCCATACTGTGGGAAACAGGGGAGTAAAATCTTCTGCAGTTAATGGTGGGTTTGATTTACAACCCTGGAAGAAACTTGGGCTGATGTGATGGCAAAGCTATACAAGACCTTAAGCAAGAGAATTATAAACCTAGGTTTCTATAGTTATAAGTATGAACATGTATTGGGTGTTATGGTGGAGGGTTTTTAGTATAGTAATGTGATTTTATAGTTTAAGTTAAGAATTTAGACGTTACAATAGAAGTATATGTGTGTACGTGACCTGACAAATTATTGCTCAAAACACAGCTGCATTGCAGTGAAAAGTACTACAGGTGATAGGTCATAAAGACAAAACAAAGTTTTGTTTTAATTGCCTATTGGATTAGAAAGTTATAAATTGCCACGTAACCTTGAAGCTCGTGACTATTCTTCGTTATGGCGACTTTTGCTAAATCTCACGCCTCTGAGACTGATGCCTTGTTTGTTGTTTAAAGCAATAAATCGTGTATAACTGTGGTAGTCCCATCTCTCTTTAATAAGAAATCCGACAGCGATAAAAGGGTGCCGGAAAAAAGGCATCCCCCCATCCCAAAAATTGGTGCCCCGACACAAACGACCATCACCAGAGGAGTAAGCCTCCCAGTGTCCCCAGTTTACAGCTTAAGTGAGACCTAGCTCCATTGCCTAGTAGAGTCACCTCCAGCTGCCAGCAGCCACACTGGTTATAAATGAGGGGCACGTCGCAGGCACTGACGAAGAGGAATGGGTCAAAGAGATGCCTGTTATCTGTATGGAAAACATTCTCTGCTGAGCTTCTTTCTCCTTCTGAGAAATACTTTGCTAAAAGGATATTTATGTTGGGGTGAGGGCAATCCTCTAAGACAGAGGTCTGAGGGCTGAATTCAATGTTTTAAATGTGATTTAATGTAGTGTGTGGTGGCTGAGTAAACAAATACATGTAATGAGCTATAAACTCATGCCTCCGACTCAATCTAAGAGTTACACTCAAGGTCTAATAAAATATGACAGCTATATTGCCTTGCTTATTAGCAAGCACAGCAGTTATTTAAAAGCACTAGAAATACATTATTTACCAATTTGGATATAAATCCCTTTAGTAAGTAGATTTAACAACTAATCCTAAGACCAAAAACCCCTCAGATACGTGACAACCAAATAACATTTAAATAGCTCTCTGCACATATTGTGGGAGGCACGAGACTCCACAGAATAATTTATTTTACACAGATAATGGAGTCACTGTGACTTGTGAGGCATCTGGAATTACAGCCAGTGGCAAACACACACAATTTAAAATCTTTCTCCAAATAAATCTCATCACGACAGTTCAAGCATACACAGAGATCCTGCTTAATCTCTCCACAGTATTTAAGTCTGTGTTGGAGCCCATAGACTTCAATGATCTTTTTAATTATTATTTAAGCATGACACGGTTACTAAACTGAGATATACCTCTTTCCCAATATATAAGACACAGTTTGCTCCACAGCCTGTGCCGCCTGGCCTAATATCTGTCTGTCAGCATTAATGTGACAAACTTCTGAAAGAAAAGTAGTAAGGGAACTGTCAAGTTATGTTAAAGCCAGGGCAATCTAGCTGTGCTCTGTCTTTAAAAAGAGTGGAAATATCAGACTCATTCCTTAAACTGTCCTGACTATAAAACCTTCAGGGACAATGTGCTTAGCTGCTTAGGGAAGAAAAGACATCTTCAAGAAATATGTATAACATACAGCAACAGCATTTGCACCCCTCTTCATCAAGCCTTAATCTGATTTTATTTTTAAGCACATGATTATCCAACATTCTCAGAGAAATGCATTAATGACTCATTAAAGAACAGTACTGAACTTCAATATCTGAAAGAAATTCAGGCTTGACCACAAGTCTGTAAGGAAATTACTTTCTTTTCAAGACAGGCTCTAAAGCACTGCAAAGAGGTTAAATTGAGATGACTGTCAGCCTTCACTGGAGAGAAGCACAGGTTCAAGTTAGATCATAGGTGTCTTTACAGGTTTCAGGTAAGGCAGAGCTACCCTCTAAACCTAAGTTACAGAAACAGTAAGATACAGATGCACAGAGAACATTGATAGATCAGCACATAGTTTGTGACCAAAGTGTTTTGTTCAACTGAGTTTGCTATCAACCAAAGCTTGTGTGCTTTTTATGGATCTTCAAAATTAGGGCTGTACAATTCATCAAAAATTAGGCTAGGAATTTTATGAGGAAGCCTAAATAAGTCAGAAACTAAATACTCACCAAATTCCACATGCCTAACTCTCTGAGAGCGTTTAAATTTTTTACCTGAGCTATTGAAACTTGAGTGCTAATAAAATACAGTCCACATCACCAGGACAGTACAGTGACAAATAACAGAAGTGGCAACATCTTATATGTATATAGCACCTTCTGTCAGAAAGCAAAGACATTTTAGGAATAGCTTTTAAATAAAGTGACAGGCAGTACTTGCAGTTTAGTTCCATTACTGACACTTAGCAAATGAGAAAACAAGGCACAGATAACTCAAGAGGTCTGATAAACATAACACACGAAGCCATTAGCAGAAACAACACCAAATACAGATCCAAGGGCTTCTTTCCCTGGTGTTTGCAAAAAAAAAAGGACACTTTGATTTAAAACTACAAGTCAATCTTAGCCTATATTACTCTGTTCAGTCACTGCCTACCACTGTTTTTAATTATACCCGTGAACTTGCAACTGTTAAGTGAAGCCAAAGGTATATTAAGGTAGTTTATCAAGATTAATACTATCCTCATGCTTCAAAAGAAAAATAAGGTGGTGTGGAGGGCATAAACCAAAAAAGCTCCATGTTCTGCTGCTTTATTCTCCTTATGCTTGGCTCAGGTAGCTGCCATCACCTTCAGCACACACAGCTCTTGTGCCAAAGAGCTGTTCCTGGATTCATCTGCATTTGCAATTATATCAAAATACTCCAAAAAGCCTCCAGGGTGGTACAACTTCTCAGGCGAGCACCACCAGTTTTTTCACTGGCATGATATCCCCAATACTTTCTGGCAATCCTCAGGTTATGTACCAGTCACATGCAAAGATATGCTTGTACGACTTGCAAAAGAGATGGCCCACCACAGAAACTAGTTTCTTTTTACAGTAAGGTTCTTGGTATTTATGAATTGTTTTGCTGTGGTATTAAAAAATGGACCACTTTGAAAAGCTCTTTCTTAAAGTTTTCCTTGAAATAACAAATCTCAAAGCAAGTCTTTTCATCTTAAAATATCACCAAAAGGGAAGGACTTATTACTCCAAACCAATAAGCTTCTAAGAGAATACAGTGCTGCAGGACTCAACACAAGCATGTCCCTTTTTAACTGGGGACAAATAAAGCACAACTTGGTCAACTTTAGTTAACTTCACTTGAGACACAACTCAGTGGAGCTACACTAGAAATGAATGTGGTGTGTCAAGCCTTGTTGGGAGTTCAAACAGCCTTGACACAGCTCAGTTCAATGTTAACAGGAGGCTAAATCTTAGTTCAAGATCGTTTAGGATTGGAATAAAACCGATTAGTAAAAAGCTGTATATAAAGAAGAACAAGAGCAGAGGACAGCAAGACAAAGTGTCTGTGATAGTAGGAAGAACATACATTCTGTTCTTGAGTTTACAACAAGATCAGATGAGGATATAAAATGATGTAGTTAGCAGACCGAGTTCTGCTGTTAGTTGTATCACACACTTCTACACGGTGTTTCTAATACTGTGACATTACAGCCAGAGGTTATGTGGTCACCGAACAACCTAAATGCTTAAAAAATTCCTGTACCAGAGAGTATTTTATTGGTTTAATGTAGTACATGGAGATTTCCAAGTCCTCTTCTTCCATTTAATATATATAAGTGAAATTATATAGCAGCAATAATACATTAAGATAATTATTGTGCAGAGTTCAAACAAATGTTTCTGATAGTATCTAATTTGGTTTTGTTGGGGTGTTTTTATGACAGACGCCTCTGGCTATCTATACATGAAGATTACTCAGAGGCAGGAAAAAAATTATAATATATTCCACATATCTGGAGGACTTTGTGCATTTTTTTTGCAATTCCTTTGAAATGCTCTGAGCAGCTTCATTCTGTCTGCTTCCAAAGAGTAAGGAGCACAGAAATGTATAGACAGTCCTTAACTTCCTAGACGAAAGGCACCAGAACAGCACAGTGTCCAGAAATAAAAATCCTCATCTTACTCTCTTGTTTTGGTTGTACAGTTTTTATTGAACCTGTTAGATCAATATGAATGAAAATTATAATTCATCTGACTTGCCAGCAGGAAGAAAATGAAATTTTATTTGATCTGCTGTTAAATCATTCCAGATATCTGCCCAAACCGCATTCAACTTCAGGTTAGAAAAATAGCAAGTCCAAATGCTACAGTTTTTTCTTATCCCTTAAAATACTTCACAAAATATAAATTCCCATTCTCAGAAATCTTTCAAAGTGATGGGACACTCAGATTATTCATCAACTTATTCATAGCAACAGAATATCTGTATAAGAATAAACAAACAGAAAAATATAATTATTGAAACACTCCTCTGCCATTATTAGAGCCTATGTACAATATATTTACTGTCCCTTACCAGTACATTACAGTGAGAAAAAATCAGGTCACAGGGAAGGAGTAGGAGTTTTGTTTCTTGGGAAGATTTTCACAACTGAGATGTTTAAGGTAAAAGAAACTCCTATGACTCAATACATAACTTACAAAAGAAACCAGACTGTGCCAGTTCTTATAGAAAGGGCAATAAAATTCCTTGCATTCTGTATATGTGGATAACATGTACACCTAAAAGTTTATTTTGGCAGGGTGTTAAATCTGTTATTCTATGACCTTCCTTCACAAACCATGTATTTCAATAGAATTTTTATCTATTTACTAGGAGAAATAGTGCCAATTCTTCATGTCTTACAAGAGAAGAGCTTTTCCAGCCATTTTCAGTTTCAATCCCCCAACAGTTTTTCAACAGATGTAAGAAACATGCAGCATAAACATATGTGTATCGAGAAAAGGTTTTCTTTTCTAGTTGCCTTACAGAGCTCTCATACTGAGGCATTGCTCTTCATGAGTTTTAGACTGAAAGTTAAAAAAATGTTTCACTAAGAGTAAATTTGCAGTAATTACACTCATTTATGGGAAAATAATTTGCCAGATTTGCTACAAGTACTTTATGAATTCACATGACAACTCCAGACCCAAAAAAAAAAGGGGACACAGTGACAGACATCAAATATATAAAACAACCATTAAAATTGCTGCAGTTTAATTTGTAGCTAAAGATTCAAAGGAGAACACACTTCTAACTCTAAGTCCCTTGAGGAAGCTGGGGAATTCTCACTTCTGGAGACCTAAAGGTTTGCAGAAGAGGAGGAGAGAAAACATGAGTAATAATCTAAATTTTACTACTCCTTTTTTGAGAGTAGTGCAGTAGCTGACTGCTAGAGATCCTTGCCAGCCTTGCAGTACTTGACATCACGACAGCACTTGGCATTACCATCACACCTTCGTGGTTTCCTTAGTAAGAAAAAACTTGTAACTGCCCCACAAAGAATACAAAATAATTAAATTTCAAAGCATTCTCACGACAGAAGGATTTCTTTCATGGTGCTAATACAACTAAGCTAGCAGCTTTACTTCCATTTCAATAAAAATAAATTCTGCATCTCCCTTACTTGTTAGTCAAAGGAGGGCTTTTCTTTTACTCATACTCCATCAAGTAGCTGTAGAAGCATCCATGAGACTCACTCTATTTTCCAACTTATCCTGTTCCATCCTGAATGGTTACGGCACGGAGTTATCGTGTAGCACACGTAAAGTGTAATTAATTCTAAAATATGTAACAGCTCAAAAGAATTCCAAGTTACGCATTAGAATGATTTCACATTTTCTAAGTTACACGCTTACGCCTACCACAGGCACCCAGTGAACAGTAAGGAACGAGCGCCGACACCGTGGAGTGAAATTAATGAAGGTGGACCACAACAGCCGGGTCACGCATCGGAAGGATGAGAGAGTTTCACATTCAACCCCGACTTTTCGAGAAGTTCTTCATGTAGTAATCCCTGCAGGAAAAACACCGTATCTGCTTCACCAGACACGGGGCGCTCTCCCCGCCACAGCGCTGCACTCGCAGCAAGAGAAGCAGATGTTGTTACCTGGAGAGCTCCCGCCTGGGCACCGCCGGCGCTCAGCCACGAGCAGCGCCCAACTCTCCGGGGCAGCGCTCAGCCTGCGAGCGCTCCCCGGCACCGGGACCGAGCCGTCACGGACCCCCGGCCACCGCTCCTTGCGCTTCACAGCAATGGGATAAACCCCGTCCCCCACGCACAGCTCTCACGGCGAGGTCCGTCCGTCCTCCCCGACCCCGCCGCGGGACGCTGCGCCCCGGCTGCCCGGGAGAGGGGCTGCTCGCCCCCGCCCCAGCCCGTCCCGCCGCCCCGCTCCCTCACGGCACGAACCCTCCGCACCGGGGCTGGAGCCGCCTCCACCGCGGGGGCCGCGGGGCTGGGATACTCACATGCCAGATGGCGAAGAAGATGAGGGCGGCGCAGAGGACCAGCGACAGCATGTAGCAGAAGGCGGCGAAGGTGAAGGCCATGGCGGGGAGAGCCCTCCGCGCCCCCCTCCGCCGGGCGAGCGGGCGAGCGGCGACCCCCGGAGCGGCAGCGCGGCGAGGGGAGCGGGAAGCGCCGNGGCCGGCGGGGGGCTGCTGCCCGCACTCGAGCGTCTGCAGTCAGAGAGAGCCGCGTGTTTCTGACTGAAATCCTGTCACGACAGCGAGAGAGGAAGGAGCGTAGGCTGGGATCAGTTCAGGCCAAATCTTGAGGAGATAATTATGTGTCTAAACTTGAAGTGCTTTGATGGGGGTTTTTTTTAGTTTTTTAGGGTTTTTTTCCTTTCAGGGTCAGTTAAATCGGGTGAGACATGCCCCAGGCTCAGTGGGTGGACCAGCGGAGGAGTGCCTGTCCTCTGATGGAGAGGGGACAGGAACCCAGCCCAAGAGCTCATGAGCCAAACCAGAGTAGCTCAGCAAAGTGGGCTCAGTCTGCCCTTTCCCACCAGGTGAAAAAGGCATTTACTGCTGGAGTAAATAAATAAAGTCTTTCTTAACTGCCACCAACGGGGAGAGTGCTCTTGCTGGCTTTCAGGTATATGCAATATCCAAAGTGCTGAAGTACATATGTAAAATAACGAAGGAAGAGCAAGCTCCTGCCTTCTCTTATCTTTAATGGATGGATACCTTCATACCTTGTCTTTAACGGCATCCATAGTGTCTCCAGACACAACTTAGCCATTTCTGCAGATCTGGTTTAGATTTACCATCAAAAGTTCTTCCACTTCTTTGGAGCGCATCAGCTGGCACAATACAGCAGGTTTGCAAGCAAAAAGTTTTCATGAGAAAATACCACAGAACCATCAGAAGTCCCATTTAAGAATATCTTGAAAACCATGGATGAAAGTTATGTATTTGAAACATCCTTACAAAACTGAAACAGAATTTCAGGTCACAGCATTTTTTTCATTCCTTTTCCGGATTGAAGGGATTCAGTGACAACACTGTTTAGAAATTCACCAGTGGTCACCTGTGAAAGTCGGACTTCACAGCACAGGAGATCATGATTCCATCAAAGCCAAGCCTAGGGGAAGCTTTCTTTGTAAATATTTCCAATACATTTTTGTTGAAAAGTACAGTATATTATTTGTAACATAATATGCACTTTTATCCTGAGGAAAGAGTGTTGATTTGAATCAAGAGTCAAGGCCAGTAATTAATAAACCAATCAGGAGTAAATTGATGGCTCTAACCTTTCATAATTGAGCTGCTCCAGACTGTACGTGTGGTCTGATGTTTTAATTAAGAAGGACAGAACATGGCAAATAGAAATGAGCCTTATGTCATACAGGGATGCAGTAAAACTATTTATTGTAATTCTCTGACCTTTTAATTTTTTTGTATCTGAAATCCTGCAGAGCATATACTTGTGGAAGCAAATTGTTTACTCATAACCACACATTTTGAGAAGAGCAGTGAATGAGGTACAGGAGTCATCTTTGGAAATATTTATTTATGTATTTTGCCATGGTTACTTTAATATATGGATATATATTACCTATGTTAAGATTCAACACAGAAAACACCTGATGCTTCTAAGAAAATGAAAATAAAACATTTCTTTCTGGAGCGTATACACTTCCACAAATATATATATATACATACCTATGAAAAATATAAATATACTGTAGCTATCATAATAGACCAAAACAGAAACAAAATCTCAGTTTAGCACCACACTCCAAGGTAAATATTCTCCTGCTCTTCACTCTCATCTTCATTTATATTCCAGCTATTTATTTGGAGCTCTTCAATGAGCACACAGGCAAAATACTTGTTTCTGATTTTGCAAGGAGAGAGTTCCTCAGCCAAAGACTTCCCAGATCACACAGTCTTTCCTGATACTGACTTTGAAACAAACATTGCCCCTAGCCATATTGCTAGCCATTAATCACTGCTAGTGGCTGTCAAATTACAAAAGTTTCTGACATACAGTGAAGAGAAAAAAATCCATAAAGATGCATTTAGGACATTTTTGTCTTAGAGAGTTCTTATTACATAATACCATGAGAATACCTTAAGTATCCTCAGATGTTTAAGCCATGGAGAGTGATGGGAAGATATACCCTTCACTCAGCACATCTCTGATTTGCACTCAGAGATTTGCCTGAGTAATCACAAAAAATCTTCCTTATCTCCATCTCGTTACAAACTCATTACAGCTCTCTGTGGTATGAGGACCTCACAGCGGGGAGCTGTTTCTTTGTCATTTATGAATGAGACTACTGCAAATCCTGAAGCAAAAGGCAAAAACAATATGGATGTGCCTGACTATTTTCTCCCTGATTTAAGCCCCTGAGAATGCAGCAGGAACACCAGTCTGTCTATTAGCTCCCCATCCACTTCAATGGTCTTGGTCCTAAGCTTCAAATAAACTAATGGACGTGATCTGGGCTGCAGGAGAAATCACAGTCCAGCACCCAGCTGTGCTCCTTTGAGATAATGTACAGCACAGAGGGCAGGATGGAGGGCGTGGGAGCTGAGGGTGGAGGCTGTGGGAGCTGAGGGGGCAGCATTATCCACTCAAGGGATCAGGGATGGGCAAACCAGATAAATACAGAGCATAGGATACGTGTTTTATATATATAAAAATATATATTTTTGCCTTTATGAAAAACTGTTTTCATAAACTGTTATTTTAACACTTCCCCAAATAAACAAAATTCCATCCACACATTGAGACACACATGGATTTCTTTTCTATTACTAGAAATAAAAGGCTCAGAGGTTCTGCAGCACTCTTAGGAAATGCAGTAATTCCTGCTCTCTGATGTTCAGCAGCTCATTTTAGCAGCCACAGCCTCAGATTTAGCACCTCATCTTTCACTCTTCCATCTTCAAAATCTCACCAATGCTCCTGCTTCCTCCATGGTATTCCCAAGCCATTTCCAGAAGGGATTGCTGCTCTCTCTCTGTGGCACACACCTGTAACCCGGGAATGCAACAGAAAAAATAGTCAGAAAGCTGAACCATGAGATGAATTGCAGACCAAGTAGAAAGTTGGTAAGAAATGGAAAGTAAATTCTGTTCAGATGGATTAAAAAAGGGTTTGTATTCTCTCCCCTCATCAGAGGCTCTTTCTTTTAAATATATTTGATGATGGGTACACAAGGCACTTCAAGCTTGACAACAGTTCCTAGTACGAGTTTTTACGTGAGCTGGCTTTGTAGGCTGTGTCCCAGAGTACCCAAACAGATTGTGACGGTGCATTTGTAAACCCTGTGGAGAAAAGGGTTTTACAAAAGATTGTGAGGGCTCTTGCTTTCCTTGAGCAGACTAAATTTTGGAATCCTGGTTATCCCTCTTTGGATTTGGTGCTTGTAAACAGAATTTCTCTTTGCTTTGCATATTTGTTGAAAAATATGATTGCAGTACAGTCTGATCCCAGTTTCACATGGAGTCATCACAAGAGGGTAGATGGTGGTGCTACATTTGTGCAAGTAGCACTGAGATGCTGATTTTCAAAACTATCACTGCAAATATGATCACAGCTCAAAGCACAAACAGGATCGGGGATTTTTTTTACTTAAGGATGGCTTTTTACTTTGTGAGGACCTCTATGAAGGGACCATAAAAATTCAGTCACTAGATAAATAATAACAGAGTACATCTGGTGAGCAGCAGACAGCCCTCAAAAACAAACAGCATCCAATTGTGAAAACAGATTGTGAAAATAGATTTAATAGATTCATGAGTTCAGGATGTCCTTACATTAGCAGGTCTCAGAGCACTTGATTTTATGGGAAATGACCTTTTGTGCTAGATAATGAAAGAATTAGAAGGTACTTAAAGAAATTTCCAGTGGCTAATTTACAGAACGGCATCAGAGATGAGAAGGGACTGCTAATGAGTCCTTTCACTCCCAAATAATTACCACAACTGGATAAACCTAAAGGACAAGTCTTTACAAGGCTTGTAGTCCCTGAAGTGAGAGGCTAGAATCACCATAAATCCACCAACATGGTGATACACCCTCAGCCAAAGTAGTTCATAGTTTTAAGATTTATATATTATTGCTACATTATTGTTGTTTAAGTGTAGCATATTACTGAGTGCCTGTTAGAGTAAAAGCCATTATATTAATTATAGTAGGGAACTCTCATTCATAGATTATTTTTTTAATAATACATGTGACTCTCTCTTTTGTGAACCTTAAGTAATACTAAATTATTAACAATTCTTATATACAAATTGCCATCATTGGGCTTTGCTGCTAATATCCCACAGAGATTAATAGAAGCACTTCATGCCCTTATGCATTATTATTTCAGATTATCTGCAGATTCCAGATGAAATTACTCTATTACTTCATGGTCAGTTCATTTTCAAAAGGTTACCTTTGCAATAATAAAGGCAAGTGACATTTTGTTAATGAAGTCTCATTTTCAGATACCAAGAATAAAGTAGTTCACAAACCCACTGACAATAATCTCATTTTACTGCCAGCTGTTCCCACCTTTTTTTTTGTAGGACTTGGATGAATAAATTTTAATGACATTATCATAAGATCATAGGAAAGTTTATGCCAGAAGAGACCTCAGGTGATCTCTAATCCGACCTCCTGCTCAAAGCAGGGACAAATGGAAGGTCAGGCTTATTGCTCAAGGCTTCATCTGGTCAAGTCTTGAAAACCTCCATGGACAGAGACAGTCCAGCCTCTCTGGGCAACCTGTTCCACTGCCTGTCTCAGGCCATCTTCAGCAGAATTGTCAGGTCCCAGCCTGTTTCATTGCCAGGGCTTATCCCCTCCTTAGTACACAACTTTACATCTGTCCCTGGTGGAGTTTGTATTATTGAAATCCACTTTTAAAAGCGTGGATTAATGTGCAATACAGAAATGTTCCTAAAGAGCAAAGAAGACTGTTCAGAGCATGACACTATGATGCTTTGCTTCTACTGTTCCCTTGCCAGCCAGTATCAGAATTATCCAGCACCCCACTCATGTCCATAATGGCCACTGGCAAAACTGGGGCCTCAGGTTTGCAGCTCAGACCACTCAGCTGAACTAAGTGATCTCAGTAACTGTTCTGTGCCACGCTCTGATAACCAGCACCACAGAGACAGGACACACATGTGGACTCCTCGTGTCACTAATGATCTGCTAGCAAATAGAACTCTTTGTCATCAGGGAATCTGTGACTTTTTCCAACACCTGCAGGGTTAGTGGAGCAACTTTGTGGGCATAGATATCACTGCACCTCTTAATTCCTAAGATATGCTTTCCTCCTCTATTGCTCCAGCCTCCTCTGTCCCTCTACTGCACAGTTCTTTCCCATTAGCCTGTTTTTCCCTTATCTTCTTGTTAGTTCACAGTCTCAGCCTGCTCCATCTGCCTCTCACTTCCATACCTCCTCCAAATTCAGCTTTTATCTCCTGGGAGCTCATCAAGACTGCTTCCTCACCAGTGATGAAATATCTGACAGGATACTAATCCCCCCAGAAACACAGGATCTCTGCCCTTGGTTCCAGGACAGAGTAGAAAAACCAAGTGGAAAAAGCAATTGCAGGGGAGCTCCTGCCTTAAAGGGAAATGGATTGGGGAAAGGATTTGCTTAATTTCATCAGATCTCTAATGACTATATGTGGAATTTTCAGAAGGATTAGAATTAGCCAAAGACCATCATTATTCATGGCAACAGCAGAAGTCATCTTCATCTCAAAAAAGTTACCTCCTTCCAGACGTGAAGTCCTTCCAACACATGGAAGGCAGAAACCTGCCATAAATTAGTAGCAAGATTTTCAGCATTGGCAAAATAGCATCTGTGGTTTTTCCTCAGAACATTTTTCTGATCTGGTCAAGACCTTTAGTCTGGAGAGGAAACCCAACATAAAAACGGGAGCCCGTGAAGGGAATAGAAAGCAAGATCTTAACATGGAATATCTGAAGCAGTCTTAATTGCCTTTGACATTACCTATTTTGCTTCAAATCAATACATGGAAAGCATACAGAAGTAATTCTTGCTAACATTGCTTAATCCTGCCAAGAAGGAATTTAATTTGTGTCTGTGCTGAGGAGAGAGTGGGTTACAACTTCATCAATTCTGAATAACCGAATTCCATCAAAGGAATGAAAAAGGAATAACAAATTTTCTGAATAAGCTTTCTCATAAGAAATCCTTCATCAGTCACTGAGGACCCTGCAGACCTCTAATAAGACAATTTGCATAAGATATGCATTTGTCCAAACACTGAAATAACATTCTGGGCCAGATTCCTCTGATTTTGACGATGTTTCATTTTTTCCCACCCTAGAGTCTGTAATACTCTGCTAATCTCCAAGACCTGCTGGTGCTCCCACCCACTGCAGGCTGTATCAGATCACACCCCATGGCTCCATCATTCTGAACAGAGATGCCAGAACAAAGTCAAATATGTGATGCCCTTCAATAGTTCTTCTCAGAGGTTGATTAAATTATCTCCTATTAAACCAAATGCTCTTCCTCTTTGTCTTTCTGTACTGAAACTGATACTGAATGCTCATCCCTGCTGTCCCAAAGATAACAATCTGTTGCAGCAAACCTAGACCTGGTGTCTTTGATATAATTTAGGGAAAAAAAATCAGTATTTCACCAAACTGACATATGTGTTCTCAGCGAATTAATGGTCTTAGTCATTTTTAAATTGCACGCATAAATGAATAGCTACAATATGGTCTGCATAACTAACAGTGTTGACTAATGAATACATAAACATTAAATTATGGCTGTATTTATTCAGAAAAGTTGGTTTTGATGCCATTTTATGAGAGGTGGGCTCATCTATGGTACAAAAGGAAGGAGAGGCCATGCAGGTGTGCAGCAGCATGTGCTGCAGTGACAGTATGAATGGCCTGGTTGCCATCAGCTCAGGACCCCTATTGCTCTATCTCCTTGTCCTCTAATTCATTAAATTAGGATTAGGTTTGACTGACCTCTATTTAAAGGGAATCAATAAATAAATCAGTTGCCAAAAAAACATGACTTGTATTATTAGCACATCAGCAACACAACTCTTCATCAACACTGAATTTAAACACTCTCCAAAGTGATCCCTTAAGCTTTTGTAACTTTGAAGCATATTCCTCATGTTAAACCAGAGAAAATAGAAAATCCATAAATAGGGATATTTTTAACTGTAGGAGTAAAATTAATGATTATAGCACTCTGTATCACTTAGAATTTCTAGTCACTTCAGCTCAAATCCCTTATAAAAACTATTTTAGCATTTGACAACAAGAACTGAAGAATTCATATTGTAAATTGGAAAAATACCAGAAGAAAAGGTTGGAGGTGGCAATGGAGGAGTTGGGAACATGTTTAGCAAGAAATCTCATGAGAACACTGTGCTGAAAGATCATTTTTATTCTAAATATAAACCTTTAATACATTAGCCATCCTGGCTTTAACATCCTAATATATTTTTATTTCCAGTCTGAAGAAGACCAAGCAAGACAAGGTGATTCTATGCAATTTACCTATCTCTTACAAAGAAGAGAAAGTTTGAAATCCTGGTTGAAGGTTCCAGTGCATTTTGTATTGCAAGTAGTTCAGTTTCTGTTCTACCTTCTATTGGTGCCAAGCAATAGGAAAAGAGGCAACAGGCAGAAGCTGGAACACAGGCAGTTCTACCTGCACATGAGGAAGAATTTCCTTACTGGGCAGGTGACAGAGCACTGGGACACATCACCAGAGAGGTTGTGGAGTCTCCTTCCCTGGAGATACTCAAAAGCCATCTGGACACAACTGTAAGTAACCTGCTCTAGGATGACCCTGCCTGAGCAGGGAGGTTGAGCCAGATGACCCACTGTGGTTCTTTCCAAACTGACCCACTCAGTGATTCTGTGATTCCTTTTCTTTCTGTAACCTTGAAATGTCTAGCTAAACCTGCCTAAACCACAAGGGTCAGATAAGTTTGGGTCTAGATCTTTAATATATTCAGGATGCCCTCTGAAATACTCAGTTTAGGAATAGTTTGGAGAAACAGTGTTTGTGATGTCATAAGTAAAAAACCTGCCTTTGTTGTGCCTATTTTTATTCTGTGTCATTCAGAGTCGCCTTTCCCCCAATCCCGTGTGTTTTGTACCTACATTAAACACTCAGTACAAGTTTTCTTTTGTTAAACCAATTGTCACTTTTATGTGACAAAAGTGCTGAGCAGTAACAGGTTCCAGCTCTAGTCATCTACGCTCTCCAAACTGAAAGATCTGTGTTATTTCACAAAGCTTTTACTTGTCACTCAGAGCTCTGAAGCAGCTGTTCACTGGAAGATCAATGAAGCACAGGTCTCAGAGATTACTAGAGAAATGGAAGAGCTAAATGTGATCTTAACTAGTCATTACCTGGGAAGAGAACAATGACTCACATCAACTTCAGAAAGTTAAACAGCCTTTTAGAAACTATCATGACTCACAAGTACCTGCACACACACACACTCTCATACACACAGAGTCTTATTCTCTGTTCAAGGCATTTAGTTCTTCTATAGAGAAACTCAGCTCTCATCTCCTTGAACCTGCAACAGCCTTATATCAATGCAATTACCTTGACATCAGCCAGCTCTCTGATTCAGAGAAGTAGATGCCATATATGTATTTCTTGCTGACTGGGCCACACAAATTGTAGACCTATAAAGTGCTGTGAAAAAACATATAACAGAAATCAACTTTTTTTTTCCCTTACAGATTTTGTAAGAGTTTGCTTTGGATTGCAAGTAAAGCAACTCTCAAAATCAAATGAACTCCAGGCAGGTTTTCTTTGTGGACATAGTTTTCTAAAAGAAAAATATTTTTCAACAAGTATTCCAGTGAGGGGTTATTTTGGCTTCTGAAGCATTCATTTTAGTGACAATGATTCGGTGTCCATTGAAGCAAGTAACACAAGCAAAGCTATTGAGTTAAGCAAAGCTAGCCAAGCTGGGGAACTCAGGCTTGAAATGGGAGCAAATACGACATTTTAGCAGCACTGGTGTTTCCAATTCATGCTAATGATCCATCAGTTATTGTTGTAATTTACATGCATGCTGCCTTCTGTGAGGTGCTTTGAACTTCCAGGTAACTGAAAATCAGAAAGGACTTTTGCTAATTTGAACTGCAAAAGGGTTTTCCACTGTGATGGTCTCAGTGTGACCCACATGCGCTCAGTGGAGATCATCCTGCAGGAAAAGGTAACACACTGGACAACCTTTTGAGTTTCTTCACATATTTGTTCTGGCCCAGATGGAGAAGCTAATTTGTGATAATTAGGGTGTAAATTTCCAAGCACAGCAGCTTAGCTGCCCTAGTTCCCTCTAAGGCCACTTTGTCTTGCTGGGAGAAAGTAATCTTGCTTTGAAAGTACTGTAAGCTATTTTTCCTTTAACACTGAAGTGTCCCCAGCAAGAATAGTGTGAATTAGTGAAATGTAAATTCACACCCAATGTGAGTTTCTATTAACTTCCTTCTGTTAAAATGCCCATAAGTAGGGCAGGTGGCTGGAGCAGACTGGCAGGGTAACAGATGCCGACAAAGAAAAAAAAAATTACATCACAAAAGTAACAAAAGTCACTAGGAAAATGAATTAAGGATGAACTATGTCCACAAATGGTGTTACTGAGTTGATTTCATCTTGAAGAGGAGGAAATAGTGCATCCCAAGGAAGGAAGGCAAAATTACTGCAAATGATCTTAAGTAGCAGAGTAACCAGTTTGATGTGCCTGCTAACTAACTACTCACCCGAGGAACCAAGACAGCTGAGCCTGGCAAGGTGTGCTCCCAGTGCTGCGAGCCTGACACAGCGGCTGCCAGAAGTTGTCCTCCGATGGTTGTTTACCACACTGCCTGAAATGAGCAAATTCAATTCTTACCAGAAAAGTGTCTGCCTTGCAAAACTCAGAAGGCATGAGATTCCCCTGCTAATCATCTTGGTGCAAACAAAGAGGAACAAAAACTTAATTATCCTTCTGCTCCAACAAATGGTACCTCCACATTAAAATCCAGAGACTGCACTGGGGACCATCTATACCTTTACCCATTCCAAAATTATCCTACAGATAAAAAAAATCATCCTGTAGAGCTGCCAGGCTGGAATTGAACCCAAACACACTAGACTGTTTGCAGTTCTTCGATTGTATTTAACAATATTCTTTGTTGTCAGGTGTAGGACTTTATTTTAAATCGATAAAAATATGCTGTTAACTACAAAAGCACATGGAAATGGCATGAAATCTTGCATTGTTCCCCACTACACAGCCAAGGTCTTCTTCAAAAAGATAACTTCGAGTTTAGAAATTCCAGTTGTAGGAGCATTAATTGAACAGTGCTGCAAGGCAAAGATACATTCAGCTTGTTTGAATTCCTAGGCAAGGTGTGAAACCAAACTGGGGGGAGTCTCCAGAGAAACCAAGAGCAATTGTCTGACTGTACTTCAGTCCAAAGCTGCACAGATCAGACCTGTATAAATTCACTTTATGCAGAGTCTCTTTTGTTAACCTATTTAGTGTCTTCTGTCTCTGAACATCATATGTGAATTCCAAACCCTGCAAATCGGAGGTATCTGAATTTACTGTCATATTATGTTGTCAAAGTGGATCACCACGACTTCATATCTGAGTATTTGTCAAATTCACAAGTGCTAACAGCAGACGTTCTCCCTTCTGTCTATACAACTTCTTAAATGAGATTCTGCTTCAATAGGCAAGCTTTATGGCATCTCTATGTACTGTGAAAATGTGCTTTTTCACAAAAAGTAATATTTTACTATCTTTGACAGCAATAAAAATGCTTCTTAAATACTATAGAATATTGTGAGACAGTCTGAGATATGCATGAAATGTCCCTTCAGGAAAGTGAGTTTATTTAAGGATACTGGCACACATTTCCAGTCTGGTTTATATTTCAGAAGTTGCTGTAATCTCAGACTGACTACATATTTGAGAAATCCTGAAAGACAGATGAGGTTCCAGAAGACTGGTAAAGATAAAAACCATCTTAAGAAAAAGAAGTAGCCTTGGAATGGTCAACATTTTGGCATGTTTAATTGTTTATTCCATTCTTTTTCTCTTGATTTAAATTAAACAACTAACCAGAAGAGAGCAATTAAAAAACAGCAAGGAACAATGATTAATCAAAGGAAAATTGTATGAAATTAAACAAAATTCTTTCACAAAGTAACAGGTCTTGGGAAAAAGAATGAGCAATTAAAGCCATATATGCTAGCTCTGCAATCTGTGCTGATTGTTCCCACTCTTATTATTGTGTATTTAATTATTCCTACCTAAATGAAGTAGCTCCCATTTTAATTTGTTGAGTTGTGTATACTTTTCACAGATTTCTTGAACTGTCATGATGATTCTCAATTTACATCCTACCCTTTCACAGGCAGTTAAGGGATCCTCTGCAGCTGATGGCTGAGTGCTGTTGAATTATCCTCTCTCTACCTCTCTATCCAAAATATTAATGGAAGTTTTGACTAGTGCTAGACCTGCGGTAGAATCCTACACAATCCCATGTGCAGAATCCTTCCATTTTGATGATGAATCATGGTTAGCAAAACCAGCTGCATTTTCCCAACACGATGCAGCAGTACTCAGAAAAATAGCTGCATGTTTCATCACAAATGGAACAAATGGAACAGTATCAATCCAGAATGAAAACAGAAAATATTGTACTGGGATGTGTGAGCCAAAGTGCAGCACTGAAGATGTGAAGTAGTGATATTTTGGGACATTACAGTTGTGAAAGCTGCATGCACATACTTGAGATAATTCAGGAGATATTAGAGCTACTGGCCTTGGAGATAAGGCAGAAAGAATTGAGCTCATTCCACCAAAAGAAAACTCTGGAGACACACATGAAAACAGATACGTAAAATGGTAGTGAGTATGGAAATATAATATCCTCTATCCATCACAGACAGGGTAAAATGTAATGATCTAAAACTACAAAAAGTGATTTAAATTAGGAGTTAGACAGACTTTTCCATAGGTAAAGAAATGAAAGCTTCATTTCACTGAGCTTGCTTGCTCTCAACATGACATAAATGGTAATGTAAAAATGCCAACCAAACCATGCTTCCATAACCTACCTTTGAAACTGTCATGCACACGGCATCCAAGGTCTAAGACCGGATGTTTAGCCAGATTTTGGTTATAAATTACAAACCAGAGACTCGTTACCTTATCTAACACATCTAAGTTATAGAATACTAGAAAGGTTTAGGTTGGAAGGGTCTTTCAAAGATATCTAGCCCAACCCCCCTGCCAGAGGCAGGGATATCTTCTGCTTCCTCAGGTTGCCCACAGGCCCACCCAGCCTGACCTTGAACACTTCCAGGGATGTTCCAGCTGACAAGGTTTAAGAGCTATGGAGACAGAAAACATACAGCAACCCTACAGATGATTAAGGAACCACCCAGATCTATTATTTAGAGTCTTGCACAGTTTTTGACAGGTGACTGTAGAATATGGGTTTGAAATCATTATTTTAACCTGCTATTTTGAGAAGCCAAAAGTTCAGGGGTGTAAACTTTCTCTAAAGAAAACAATGGTAATGTAGAGTCTAGCTACACAAGATATTTCTGCAATCCCCATTATGGCAGTATTAGTACTCTTCCCAATATTTAATGTACTTCTCTTCACAATAATGCTGTAAGGTCAGTGAATCTGTGAAACCACACAATCAAAACCACAAGATTTGAGAACCCCAAGAGAAAATGCTGAGTAAACCAGTCATGAAGAGTAATGCAGTGGTACCTCCTCGGAGGAAGGCAGTCTTGATTTCTAGCTCCTGCTTTTAACATTTCAGATCTGCCCAAATCACTGAACTCCAGTACACTGTGCAGACCGTGCGTGCACAGATGAGCAGAGCGTGTGCCATCGGTTCAGCGCGGAGCAGGACGGGTGCTGTTAGACACTTACCAAGCTGTCAATGTGCACATTAACTGCTCCCACCCGAGTCTTGGTCATCTGAGAAGGCATTCTTTTCCTGCTGACTGAAACAATAGCAATTGCCTGTAAGAACATGCTGTTCTGCAAGGCTGAGCCGGTTTGTTGTTTGCCTGTTTTAGCCAATGAGTGATCACATTTAAAGTAGATAAATAAGCCTGGAAATGCTACTTATTTAGGCATGCACCTACTCAGCTGAGCTTACAATTCAAATAACTAAATTATTTTATTAATCTATCACTAAAATGACTTACCAAAAGCCACAGAATGACCAGCCATGTCTCAGACCTAGGTTCTACTTGCATGATTCGTTCTCTCTCTTATGGTCTGATTTTTCAAATAAGAATTTTAAATTTAGGAGAACAGAAATCCAAGATTGGGCATGCAGGGCAGAAAAAAAAAATCATGTGATGACCATCTCAGCAAGGCTTGAGCGTGTTCTTTCATCTTCCTGGTCCTTGTCGGTAACAGAAATACACTACTAGTAGATCCCAATTAATAGATTTCTCAAAGTGTCTGTCAAACTGCAATGTAACTTTTCTTTGTGTGTTATTAAATGAGGATCCAACCCTGAAGCACTTCCAAAGCACAAATAATACTTACATGTTATATACACAACTAATAGGGTTTACTTTTCTGAGTGTACCCACAGCTGTTTCGTGAGTGTGAACCACTCACATTAGGAAGGCTTTTGAATCAGATCCATGCTCACAGATTACTTTTAAAGCAATACTCAAAGAACCTTGAGAGAATATATTTTGTGTTTCATTTTTATTTTGCAGAGGATTTTTTTTCTTAAAAACTTGCAAGAAAGCTGAGTTCCAGCTTCTCCAAAAGAACAGAGGCAGCTGCATTGCTTATTCTAGGCTTGACAACATTTTGCATGGCCAGTGAGAAATCCTTTAGAAATTCCAACACTGATTTCAGCACAAAATCTTTTCACAATGCCAGTATCAGGATACTTTGGAGCTGAAAAGCAAAGCCTTCAGTTAACCCAACTCAGCAAATACAAACAGCTTCCTGAATTAAGTATTAGAGTATCTTCCTGGGCATGAACTCTGGAGCCTACAGCACTAAGTAGTGAAGGAAAGGGGATGACAACTGGCAGGAGGAAAGTCTGCTACTGGTCCAAACATGTATTTTTGTGGAAATTCAACCCCCACTTCCATCACTGCAACTCTTGAGAAGCAAGGAGGTATCTTAGAAAATACCGGTGCTAGAATGAAATTCCAGATGTTAAACTGAAAGTATGCATAATAACTTGTATTTTATGAGCATGGACCTAGATGTTGCAATTTTAACAGAATTATGCAGATTTGGTGCCCCCTGCTGTCTTTTACTACCAGAGTGACCCATGAAAAATATGAGTAAGTGATTGAACACACTGAACTGCACAAAACACCCCCAAAGAGCAAATGAAGGATGCTGTTCAAAAAGGCACATTTAAACAAGAGTGCGCCAGAGAAAGAAGTGCCAGAGACTTCTTTGGTGAAGCACCCAGGAGCTGAGAACAGCAGAGCTCTATGTTGGGAATGATCACAAGGAGGAAAAACATTGAGTGCACCATGGCCAACAGGAACCACACAGAGAGCTGAGCTTCGGCCTTGGCACACCTCCATTGCTTCAAAACAGGACCACAGAAAAGACTCAGTCTCTTGTGGGGATAAAACCACATAAAATCCTTGTGGTCTCTCTCTTCTCGCTCACCACTGGCTCTGCTGAATTCCTGCCTCCAACCCCCAAACTGGAGAGTTTAAACACTCTAAATACCTTTACATGATGGGAGCATCTAGAAGTCTCAAAAAATATGAGTACCAGTGGTACCCTCAGATACACATGGGGTGCATCTACATAAGTTTGTGTTACAACTGAAGTGGAAGACACGCTCCAGGAGCACAGCCAGTCCAGCAGGCTCCGGCATGGGACAAGCCCGGAGCTAACCTGACGCACAACCCCTGCAGCGCACCCAGCACGGCCGCTGGGGTGGCAGCACAAGCTGCTTCTCTCTCCAGAGCAAACCTTCTTGGGCCACACTGCACGCTAAAGGGACTTCAGATGGGACTCACCTGCTGAATCCCACTGCCTCACAGGGTGGTTGTCTCACCTCTCCATCCTCCTAGCTGCTTGCTGCCAGTCCATCCATTTCATTAACCCCAGCAACCTTCTGGCTTCTTGCTTAACTTCCTGACTTTCAAAAGTAATCTCTCCCTTTTTTTTTCCCCCCCCAGGGCTGGTTTTCAGTAGGATCAGTTTATTGTATGGTCATGTGAGTGCCTGGTCTGATGTAAGAGGGGGAGGAATGTCCCTTTGGCAGCAGTACAGTCTCAGATTGGCTTAAGCTAATCATGAAACTTCTGTCCTAAATCAAATAAGGCCGTGAGGTGCCAATGGGTGCAATGGCTTGTCCAAACTAACAGACACATTTCCAGCACAGCTGGGCTGAAATCCTGCTCTAATCAATGGCCAAAATATTATATGACTAACCTCTTAAAAATTCTCTGTTAGTCTCTTGCCCATTCTTTGCACTCCTACAGGAATACTACACAATGTAAGTGATGAAGAAGCAAAGCACAGTGCTCCATCTCAGCCTCAGAAAAGCAGCAGACAGGACTTTTACAGAAAGAATATCTATTTAAGTGATTTCCTACTGCAGATCAACAGGCTAACAAGTGATAACTTTGTCTGCTTACGCTCAAAGACATTTCTTTAAAGGGGCCTTCATTCAGTAGTCACAAGTAATCAATCAGTCAGTTATTTCATCCCTTGGCTCTCTGTGCTTGAACAAAAAAACAAACAAAAACCAAAACCAAAAACCAAACCAAACCAAAATGAAAACAACAACAACAAACCAAACAAACAACAAAAAACCAACCAAATAAAAAAAAAAACCAATGAAACAAAAAAATCCACAGAGAAGGGACAGTCCTGTCTTGCTACAACAGGGGTGTTCAGTGACTTGAGACTGGTGCCTTTATTCCTGAAATCACGGGTGCTAAAACAGCATTATGCTGCACTTCGAGCAGATGTGCAGCAGAAGATGCTTCATCATTTCATATTCTCCTCATGTTGGAAGGCTTTTAGGACTGACATTGAATCTATGAGTCACTGACTGCTCTGGAAAGGCTTACTAGTGAAAAAGATGAAATTTCTGTCATTTTTAGTGCCTGAGAAGATTTTTCAACTTCAAGAGAAAAGAATTTATTCAGTTTCTCTGACACTTATTTATACATAAAAGTTTTAAATGGCCATTTTCAACTCTTGAACTCCTGTGACTTAGTGAGATGGTATGATCTGTATTACATCTGCTGTAGCAGTATTTAAACAAACATCCTTAATAAAATCTTGATCACTCCCATCATCTAGAAATCCTAGTTTTTACTTCACACATTTTATTTTCATACCTCAGAATTCAAAACACCAGAAGGCAGGAGTTTGGTCTGGTAACTATTAAATTAGTTGCAGCCTGATACAAAATCAGCTTGCTTACTACATCCTTTATACTTGTCATTTTACTCAGTGAACTGGCTGCAGGGACTGTCCAAAAATTCACTTCTATCTCCTATAAGTGTTATTTAAGTCAGTAGTCTGTCCTCTATTCACCTCTTTTCAGGGTGAAACACAGCCACACACAGCTATGTCAGGGGTTGTGCAAGAAGAAGATTATGAGGGTGGATCCACTTGTTTTGATCTCCCGACAGAGCACTGTGGCTCACCCTGCTACCAGGCTGTGGGGGTGCTCCTGCAGCCACCTTCTTGCTCTTTTTCCACTCCTCAGATCTCTTCTTTCTCCCCTTTTCTTGTTTTTCTCCTTGAAATTAATAAATTAATGAGCATGTCTAGCAGCCGCCACTTGCAAAGAGCCAGACCTCGATACTCGTGAGAGCAAGGAGCCAATTTTTAACCACTGAAATGAATTTGAGTGCTGGAAGAGCTGCTTTGACACAGGAGGGAGGTGTGCAGAGGGGTGAGTGTGGAGGTTTAAGTGAGGTCTTATTATCACAAGACCTCAGGGCACTGGCTAATCAGTAGGGGTGTAGCTTTACTGGGAAAAGTGTCTTTTATGATATTCATGTCTGTATCTGAAACATTCCCTTTCAGTGAGACACCAGAGACACTTCATGAGCCACTGGAGTGCTGCACCATAGCAATTAATAACACTTACTAGGAGACTCTCTTCCAGGGCATGGCAAGCCCCAGAGTGTGGGAAGGGATAAAACACATCACTACTCACATCTTTCAAGTATGCTCTTCCCAACACAGAAACTAAGGTAAATATCAACATACATGTCAGATTTCTTTCCTCTCTCAGCATACTCTTTTGCCTGTAACCCAAGTATTGGGACACATTTCTTCCACCTACTACATATCTGGATTTTCTTTTACCTAAAAATGCAGGTTTGCACACTGTGAGGTGTAGCTTTCTCCTCACAGAATAAGAAATCACTTTTATAATAAAGAATCCAGAGCAGGGAAGCAAAAAACTTCAAACTCAGTTCACAGTGTAAACAAAAGACTTTGCACTTACTCCACTTGTTGGACATCCTGTCTAGAATAGGATGGCAAATTGCCCTAGGCTTTGTTTATGCTGGCTAGCAAAATATGCTATGAACAAAGCAGAAGACAAACTGGTTTCTAACATGATTCGTCCAGTGTTTGAGGAATAAAATCAAACTTTTTTAAGGCTAAAACCCAACACAACCAACCAACCAAACCAGTGGAAGGATTGAAATGAGCTACATATAATTAAAAAAACCAAACCAAGAGTAGGCATCAATGACCCAGAGCCAGAATTAAAGTCATTTGAATTTAGAATAAACAGTGGAAGGACACCAAGCAACCCCAAATTTCTGCATATGCACATTTCAGGGTTAGGTTAAAGAGCAAAAGATCTGTTCACCATCTCCTTCTGGAGACTAAACCAGAATTGAGCCAAGTGTATACATATGCTAGTATATCAGTAAGCACCAGTATATATTCTTATGTTAGAACAACATTTTATCACATAAATTTGTTCTTATCAGAAGCTGGAAGACAAAAACACTCTTTATCCTGCAGTTAACAACAACAGGTGACAATCTGTTAGCAGCAGAGTAAACTGTGCACTTTATCAAACATTACTTCATTTTCACTCTTCTATTTCCATCTCTTTGTGCTCTTGTAAAGATTGGGGCAGCAGGTGTGAAACAAAGACTACTAAATGTTACAGAATTCCAAGTAATAACATCCAAAACCTGTTTTTTCTTTCATGATAAACAACTTCAGCAGTGTTCAACATGTGCAGTTGTTTTAAGGTAATTTTATCCTGAATTCAGCATTTAAGGATTTTATGACAACTCAATATTTCATGTGATCCTATTAAATATGAAACACTGATGATCATAAAAATTTTAAAATAGAGTGAAATAGGTAATATTGATGTTGTTGCAAAGTGATGCTGTAGCACAGCCTTTCAGTTTGTGTTTGCGTGTGTGTGTCTTGGTTCTCTCCTCACCCTGATACGGCTGGAGTTGCCAGAATGTCTCATTTCTCCCTTTCTAGCTGCAGTTTCCCTGCATGAGAACTGGGTAGGGTAGGAATGCATGAAGGGTGGGAATACAGATGTCACCCCAGTTCTGGATGAAGACAAGGCACACACTCAGGGAGCTGAAGAGCACTGCTGAGGCACACAGTATAACCACAGTTAATGCAGCCAAGACAGGGCCTTAGGCAGCAAGTGACTTTGCAGCTCTGTCTAATCTCCAGGCTTAAAAGTAGATGCCTTCTGACATTGCTCCTTTGGCTGAGTAACTCTTCTTACCTGTAAGAAAAAGCTTCAGTGGTTCCCTGAGACATTCCCAAACAATAGATATAGTAATACATTTATAATGAGCACCTGCTGCTTGGTCCACTGCAATTAGATATTCTGAATTTTGATGGCATTCCTTTATTTTAAACATGCCACCAAGAGTAAATATTTAATGGCCAGTGATCCCTAAAGAATAGAGTTTAATTTCTCATTTACCATATATATGGGAGTAAATCCGTGTTCAGAGCTCTGTAATAAAACACAGCTCATAAAGTAATATTATGCTTTGGAATATAAATATGAGGCATTATACACAGCATATAATTTAATCATTCCAGACTCTGGCATAAACGGTCAGAGGTGAATGCCACCTCGATTAATACTAATTACACCTTGCACCTTTATGAACAGACTGACTGAAGCACTTATCAGCCATGCACACAAGCAATTTGTTCTAAGCCACACAATGAGTCAGTGGCAAACAAAGGAGAGGAAACAAGGTTCCTTTATCTCCCAGGCTTCTTCTGAGCCAGCCTCTCACCAGCAAGAATTAAAAGCCATTTCATACTTCATAGCTACGTTTTGTCAGTGTTTCACCAGAGTTATAACCTCAGCCTCACAATGCATTAAAAAGTTTTGTACAAGTAAATACATAAATATATATGTGTGTGTGTGTGTTTTAAATATGGCAAAACATAAACTTAATGGAATAAAGCCTCACAACTCCTAAAATAGCTTATTTTCACTATCTGTACACACTACCAAGGGAAAGAGTACTACTCTAAAAGCACACATTTATTGTGTAAACCTCAGTATTTTGTGCAGCCTTTAGATTCACTGCAATCCTACTGTACTACATTTTTATACTTCTTTAAATAACCACTGGGTGTCACAGTTATCAACAGAAAACGCTTAGGGGACTTTTCCAGGTTCATTTCAATAGGGATTCATATCATCACAGATAATACCAATTCCTATACCTGTAACATTAATATCCACTCCCATTCCAAGATGAGGAAATGACTTCCTCAATTAAAAAAAAAAATCAGAGTTAATACACACTGTGTTCTTTTAGAAAATGTAGCAAAATGGAGATATAGCTTTCAAATTTAGCCTACAGGTAAGATTCTGTCATACTGCATATTTGTAAAGTTCACTGCTGGAGTGGAATGAGGCAATTCTAGACTTTGTGGACTTGAGGAAAAATTTCCATAGGCTTTCTCTTTCAAAAATTAGGTGACATGAGAAACAATTATTTCCTCTCCACTTCATAAGAACCCCATTCACTCAAAGAAAATCTAAATATTTTGGCAGTACAAACAGCACTATAGCCTTATGCTTCAGGTCCCAGCTGTCAGAATCACACAACTAGCAGAAGAACATGGGTTTTCTTAATTAAAAGTAAGTTTATGGTCTTCATCACAGAAAAGAAAATGTGACCCCAGTGACTATTCAGGTTTGCAAACAACAGCTTTAAATCATATGAACTGCTCCACATCTTTGTTCAGTTGTCAGCCCCAAAGGGACAAAGCAGTGTTCACCCCACAAAATCCCCGTGAGATGAGGATTTCACCCACCCACGTGTGTGCCTTACACTCAGAGTACTGGAGAGCTGCTCAGGGCATCCAAAGTGTAGGCAGCACCAAGTAAACCACTTGCAATTACAGGGACTGTGTCACCAGATACGTGATCCAAATGATCCATGAGGACAGGCTGGCATGGCTGGGACACTTGGGAGGAAGACAGAGTGGACAGCCAAAGGATTGGTGCTCTTAAGTGCCAAGGAACGTCTGCAGGATACTTGGGAAGCCTCTGTAGTACACATGCTAAGGGATGCTGGTCTGAAGAGCAGTCAGGGATTCATGTCTGGGATAATGCTGGAAACAGAGTTTTGGGGCTCTTTGCCAGGACCTGTAAGATGTGAAGAAAGAAGGAGGAAGGTATTCCATGGATATCTCCTGTATCTTGGAGTATGACATTTAAAGGCTGAATTAAGGACCATGGGTCACTTACCAGCTGCCACCTTTCTCATTCCCTACTTTTTCTTACCCATCTCTGAGTTCAAAAATGGAGACAACTAAAAATGGAAGCAGAGAACTAACTTAATCCCTGAAAATCAGGCTCCACAGAAGCACCTACAGTTCCTGGCCACAGTTCAGGTGGCAGGTGAGAGATGCAGGCTGAGACATGGGCAGGTGAGACAGAAATGCCAAACAGGCACTGTCATGAGAGATGTGTAACACATGGCAGGCACCAGCCTCTCTCTCATGCACTATGTTTAGGGCCTCAGATCGCCCTAAGCAAATCACCCTGCCCTGCCCAGCATTTTCTAACTCCTCCATTTCAGCCACTTGCTGCCTGATCAGCTAAAATGACTGTCTCAGCCAGAAATGTGACTTTTTTTCTCTTTTTTTTCCTTTTACCTATACTCATCCAAGTCCAGATGCACAGAAAAAGGCACATGCAGGAGAATGCAAGCATTATCTAATATATAAAAGATGGATGCAGAGAGGAAGAGAATTAAGCTGTTCTTCATGCCCAGCATGGCACGATAAGAAGTAATGGGTGTGAACTGCAGGTGGGAGTTTTAGATTAGGCATTAGAAATGGTTTCTTTTAACAGTAGGCATAATAAGGACTTGAATAGATTGCTTGAGGAGGCTGCAAAGGATTTCAAAAACAGGTTAGACAAACATTTATCAGGAATCATATTGGTATACATGTTTGCAGACTGGATCAAGGAATGTATTGCTCAAAGTCCTTTCCAGTCCTGTTTTCCTGCAATTTTTTGATCCAAAGATGCCTAATGACCTATTTTTTTTTGCTAGGGATTGGTCTTAAACAAATCTCACAATCTTAAAAACCTGACAGCAAAATAATAGGAAGGACTTTTAAAAAAATAAACATTATTCCAATTCCTTCTCTTAGTCAAAAAACCCTCCCACTCAGCAACACATTCAACTACAAAGCTGAATACAGTCAGTAAAATGCTGAAAGCATTAGCAGCACTGCTAACACTCTGGCAATAAAACAGCAAGTGATCTGAAATCCGTATTTCTTTTGACCAACTTCTTGCCACTTGTACCTTTCTGTCCTTCTTGGCACCCAAACACAATACATAATTTTCTAAATTACTTGAGCTTTTATGCACACTTTCATTAACATAGCAGGTGCAGTTATTTAGACCATTAACATCCTAGCAGTAGTGGAAGTTGGGAGTGACCCCACTGCAAATTAACAGTTCAGACACAAGAGGTGAATGGTGCTTTAAAATACAGCTGGAAATCTTCCACTGTACCCAAACAGGACTTGGTCCAAGGTCCTTGTCTGAAAGCTGCCCTCTTAACACAAGTCACTTGAGTTGGAGGAGAAAAGCATTACAGATTAATTCTGGTTTGTGGAGAAAAGAGGCTCTTTTCTTCCAGCTGAAGTTGAAAGCTGCCAGCAAACATCAGCGACCTATTTGGAAATTTTGGACTGACTCCTCATGTGATTTGACCATGGACTTTTTCTCCACTTTCTATTGTATTATTTCTATGAAGTCCGTCACCAAAAGCTTCTCTAAGTCAAATTCATTCTTTCTGCCCTTTCTCTTCACACTACTGTGCCACTGTTTGTCTTTCCCTTCCCATTCTCATCACTTCTCAGCAATAACTTCCCTTCCAACAGTTTGAAGGACTGATGCCAACATTAAGAATACACCTACAGGGGAATCCTCCCCATTCAACCTGTTCTAGGTTACCTTTCCATTTTGTCTCCTCTTTCTAAACTGTAAGCTTGCTGGGGCATGGACAGACATAAATTCAAACTAAATCTCTCCAAAAGTAGGGCTCACTTTGCCCGGGCCTGTTGGGATTACTGGTACATGGATGTTAAAGGCATTGCATTTATGCAGTGTAAATAATGCAATGTAATATAATGCCAGATTGTGGCTACTACCACATACCTCAGGAAACAGAGAAAATAACCTGCAGGAATTCTTCATGGAATATTACCAAAAAATTATTTAAAAAAGGAGATGCAAAGAAAGGACAGTGTGATAAATCCTATTGAGAATGTGCTGCTCACATGTCAAACCACACTGACAATTACTGAATACAGAACTGGCCACAGAGTGGGGTCCCACAGCATGTGCTTGGTAATTGCATCACCTGTGCTACATATTCTGAATAACTTTGGTTGAACTACCTGACTTATTACTCATGTAACCCTACAGTTAAATGCAGGATATGGCTGCACAGCTCAGTGCAGCACTCCTACCAAGTAACTCCAAAACAAGATGCTGGAGAGGTGTGTCACCAGGCTGCTCCACCCCGGATAATGAGCACAGCAGCCAGCTGGGAAGGCGGGCTGAGATGGGAAACCTGCATCTTCCATAGCCCCAGCCCACAGTCCAGTGTCCCTCTGGGAATGGGAATGAGGAACAGGACAATTGTTAGACCCATCTCACTTCAAAGACTTTAAGAAGCAGCCTTTTGATGTCTATGTAGCACGTATGGATGTTAAGATAAGATCTGCTTCTCTTTTAAGTGAGGGACCTCTCTAAGTCAGATTCCAGTCCTTCTTGATCACAGCCACCCAAATTGCTCTTCTTCTGCAGAGCTAAAATGATGGCAATGTGATCAGAAGTCACAGCAAATTGAGTGTTACGTTGTTGTTGATTAATTAGATTATTAAACATATTTTAATTTGTTTCAGTGGACCCTGTGTGGCCCCACACAGGTAAGAATCACAAAAAATGTGCACTGAAGCCAGTAGAGCTTACACACAGGTGTAAGCCAGTCTTAAAACAATGTAAATCTAATTTAGGTAAACAAAAAACAGGCCCAATATGTCATCTACCTGAACTTATTAAAATAGCAATCTGTACCAAATATTACTTGGGTTAATCACCATGAGTCATATCCAGTGAACCTCATTCTGATATTCCTTGCTCTTCCTCACATGAAACTTCTGCGGTGCAAAGAGAGCAGGATTAAGGCAAACAATTCCATGAGCTCATTAGCTTTACACCACAAACACAAATCAGACACGCGTAAGAATAAAGAGCCAGTTTGGCAAGATACCACGATGCCAAGTCAGGTCAGTCAGGTTATAATAATTTTTAATTAACACTGTTCCAAGTTTCAGTGTTATTTATTTGCATGCCAGTGTCACTCAGAACAATCCAATCCTCCTTCCTCCCTATGAAAACCTTTAAAAAAATGAAAGAAAAATTTTCAGCCTGATCTGTACAAAGAGAAATCCAATGTAATGACAAATAAAAATGACAGTTGAACTTGAAAACCCTTAATGAAAACATCTTTAGAAACGACAAGACTGATATATATCCACTGATCAAGAAATGAAAAGCATAAATCAGCACAGGTTGAACACCAGAGAAGACATGATTTCTTGTATTCTATCTATTTTTGATTATGTTTATCCAAGCAGCAAAAATTCCCCATCTCAGAGGCTTTATATTGCCTTGCCCCTGAAAATGCTCCCTTTTGAAACATCACTAGTGTTATTCCCTAAGGAACACAAATGACCAATGTAAAATTCAGCAGGTTGAGCATTCTGGAAGGTTTCATTAAAAAAACCCCAGGTTTTAAATTATGTTTTGAAAATGCTTGATAGTGCAATAACTATGCAATATCATTCATCAAGACTTGTTTCAAATGCCAAGTCATGGAAGCAGTTGTTGACAATCTGAATCTGCCTCAATTTACTGTATTCACAGTATCTGTAGTTGAAAAAATCCAGACCGAATATCTGTAGGGTTTGTTCCATACATTAAATTATTTACAATTTAAATTAATGTTTATAGGTATTCGTGTTATATAAGTAAAATGATAAAAACCATTAAAGGTGTTGAAAGGCATAGCTAAAATGGCTATTCCTATGACAAACTTTAGAACATATGTGAAGTAGCATTGTCTTATTTTTCACATCATATTTGCAACCTGTTTTATTAACATTATTAATATTTTGTTAACAATATTCATAAAACACAAATATTTAATATGTTACAAAAGTAAGACATCAAGTAATATATTAGCTCTGTGTAGAAGACAGATTAAGGATGTTTTAGCATCAAAAAACTTCTAAGATCTCAATGAAGTCATAACATGTTCATACCAGACATTTTAGGATATCTGCATGGTCAAAATTTTTAACAATGAATTAGATGATCCTAAGTCTCTTCTCAGTGTTGAAATAATGCTATCAAAATATTGTTGAAGAAGGCATGCAAGTATGTGTTATGGGGTAATTGACCTTATAAAATATAAAAATTAATCTGAAAAGTGAATGGGTTTAGTGAACAAAAGTGCCTATTCTAGAGTTTTGTTGAAAAGGCTTTATTTTCAACATGGGATACCTGTATTTCTTCTTTATTTTTACAAAGGATAAGAGATTGTGGGAATAAAGAGAAACTGCTGTCAGTTTTGTATATACAGAATGCTTACTGCATGTAATCAGTAAAGGTTTTTAAGCTTTCACCTTGCTTTTTTTTCCTCTGATAATATTTCTATAATAATTTTAATAGTGTGCATATTTTTAAAGTAACAAAATTAATTAAGCATTGGTGACTACCCTTTACTATCTAATGAACTGCACATAGGCTCTAGTTAGGCCCAAGAGTCACAAGACACATACCCTGAAGAATCAAGAGGATGAAGAGCTCTGGGAGCAGCTTCAAGATAAGATGTGGTAGGGTCTAGACCCTCAGAGATCCCCAAACGTCATCCTCAGATCCTCCCTGGTAAGGTCCTTAGAGACCTTCTGCTTCTTCAGGTGACCTGTCAATAGTGGCCTGAGCACCCCCCAGCTGAGTCTTAGGAACCATTATGACCCTTGAGGAGAGATGATGACAGATGACCAAGAAGGGATGTGATGGTACAGCTCCGCAATCCCCGAGCCACAGGCTGGCCTCCCAGTAACACAGGAGTTAAGTGTTCCACTGCCACAGCTCACTGTGGCTGTCAATGGCACATTGGCATCTCTCACCCAACATGACACCCTTTGAATTTCCAAATTTGCAGTCACAGTGGTAGAATGTCGGCCAGAATTCACCTCTTTTAACTCTGCTCACCTACAAGTTAGTGATATACTCTAATGTAGCTGGGCTAGGTTCCCGCAGTGTCACTGCAAGACACCAGAAAGTGACAAATCCCATCCTAAGATAAGGATCTGGGATGAATCACCTTTGTGGGTGCCTCCACCTCTCCAAAGGAAGCCTAGAAAAATAGCTTGGGCCAACTGCTTAACTTAGAGATGTACAAAGTCAGCCTAGATTAATCCCATGAACTATGCTTTTCAAAAAGAAAGTTCTATCAAGGTTTTCCTGCTAACACTGTTGTTACAATAATAACAGCAAAGCAGATTTATCAAGCTACCTACTTTGCATTTGTGTCAATGCTCCTGGCAAAATGAAATTAGTTCTGTTCAGCTGTGTCTTTGGCACCGCACATCTTTGGCAGGGGACTCCTAACAACACATGGGTATTCTTTTAGCTTCAGGGAGAGGAGTCTTTGTCTTTTAGGACAGAAAGCTTGAGCTCATTTCAGGATGCACTGTGAGGTTTTGAGAGGCCACAGTGTGCAATATAATTAGTTACTTCGAGGTGACAGATTTGTTATAATTCATAAAACCAGGTTCCAACTGTGAAAACGCAGTAAACAGTACTGCCCACAGAAGTATGTCTATGCATGCACTGAAATATTTAAAAGACCGAGCCTTTGATCCTAATTTTACAAAACTCCCCTTTCCTCCTTCCAGCTGGAACTACTTCCCACCATGCCTCCCAGCACTGACAGTATCCAGCAGGACACACTCCTCTCTCAGATGTGGCACTCTGAAGAAGAGTTATTAAATTGGAGTTACTTACAAAAAAGGTGTTGGTATTTATAGAAAATGAGGAACTACCTCGAAAATTCTACAGATGTAATTGTGTCTATTGTATCATCTTGTCCTGATGGATAAAAATAGGAATGACAATATCTAGGGTGTCCTGCCCATTAGTCCAACTGGAGATGAGTAATGCAGCCAAATGAATGTCAGTAAATCCTACCCACCACACCATGCTTCAAAAACCCTCTTGGCACTCTTCTTTAAGAGAGAAGCCACAAAAGCATAAAGGTTTAATCTGCATGTATTTGAAATTATTATATTGTTTATGAGGCAAAGATTTGAATAAGGTGTATTAGTTCCTCCAAACATGTCTCACCAAAAAACTATTGTACCCTCTCCAAAAAACTATCGTACCCTCTTCAAACCTGCNTTCTGATACTAGGAGCCTTTGGAAAAGGATCTGAAGAAACTCTTCTGGAAGTCAAAATGTAACATTCAAAGGTCACTGGATCACATGGCTTTAACATCTTACTGCCTGGTGTTAGCCTCAGACAGAGCTTGTGTCTTGCATGAGTGTCCTTCTGAAAGCCTGAGTGATCAGTCTTCAGTGCAATGCTCTTTCCCACTCCTGCATCTCAGGCCAGTCCAGTTGTGGAACAACATCCTTTTTCAAGCATGCAGAAAAAGTATTTTTGTGCTGGATTAGCAGTGGTGTCTTGGGTTCTTTATCAGAGTAGCTATTTGAAAGTTCATGAGGTCGTAAGTCTGAGAGTAAGTGCCAGAGCGGATGCACCAGAAAATAGATTAGATGAAGTGGTGAAGACTTTTTACTATATCAATGTATGGAGCCACACAAAGGAATCTTTTCTCTAATTTTGTGGCTCCTTATTTCTGATGTAAATACCATGCACCAACACGGATGGAGAAGCTTGTATGGAAAGCTATATTTTAACTAAAGGTACAGTTACAAGAAAAACTAATGATGTCCCTTAAAATAAGGGGCACTTAAATAGTAGTGCAATGACATTTTTGTGACACTAGCCTTTAATCTCTTGCCCAAAGTAAGGAGGGTCTGGTTCACTTGCTCTTTTAAAAACGGACTTGGAAAACCATATATTCCTGATTAAGAAGGGGAAAAAATTAGTAAGTAATCCCAGGGCTCTAAGGAGCTATTCACAAGCTTAATGTTTAGATGTAATCTTCTGGTGATTACGTAATAATTTCCCCTCTCTGCCCATTCCAGAGTGGATATGAGATACTACAGTCTACATGCCTGGTCTTGAATGTTTAGTTCCAGGTGTGAGAGCTCAGTGAAGTTGCCTAGAGAAAGGCCAAGTGTACATGTCATTCTGGGAGAGACAGGTCCTAGTTCCAAGGAGAGGCAATAGAAGCTGGTGTGTTAACCCCACTCAGGGTTAGGCTCTAGGAGCTATGTGGGAGTTGGCAGACACAATTAACAAGCCTGAAATAACAACTGCCTTGAGAGCCAGCAAGAAGTAAAAGGCAGGGGAGCAGCCCTCATGTAGGAAAAGTAAAACAACTGCAACAATAGAAGGACAAATCTAATCTCACATAAAAACACCGATAACCCATCTGAGACCTGGACATGAAATTGAGACGCTGATATTAAGGAACACAGACCACAAGAAACAACAAGCTTGGAAACCTTCATGGAACAAAATCAGTGACTGGCTTTTCTGTGGAATACCTGCCAGCTCCTGCTGCACACAGTGGTCACAAGGGGATTTCGTAAGTGTTAGAGTGAACATTTACAACTATTAAGATGTGGAGAAAAATCAAGAAAAATCCAAGCACGCTGTTATTCTGTCCATTGCAAGTCCATTGAAGCACTGACATGGTGGCCTACTCTTTCCAAATCCTGGCTACACGTAATTTACAAAATATCTGAAAATGCCTGATATATCACAGTATGCACAGACAGATTTTGCAAGGTGATATCTAGGATAGTCCCAGACAGATAAATCCTGCATGCAGAGCAAGTATGACATATCAGATTCACAGCATATGCAATATTGTCTGGCTCAGAGAAGTTGCACAGTAAGTACCAGTCTGGCATCACACCCCTTGCACATCCATGTTTTATCTGTCCTTACAGCAAGGTCTGAGTTCTCCCAATACATGGTGTCCTGCACATCCAGAAAGACACCTATGGCAACAGAAATACAGGGAAAACCACACCATGTATGCTCTTCCTATGAGAAATTGCACTGACCATGTAATAATATGACACACCCTGTATTAAACAGGACGTTCTGTACCACATGGGATCCTCAGCACTTTCTGACATTTATTTTTGTGACCACACCACGCTGTGCTTACCCAGGAGAGCGCAGAGGTCAACATCAGTGTATGCACATGAATTTGGTGGACAGAAGACACTGTGTGATTACCTAATATTTAATTAGGTTGCAACAATAGCACTACTGCTCTTACCCTCACCATGCAAGCTCAGCTACAAAGCAACATGATGGCTGTACTGAAGCTTTGGGATATAATATCAGTAACCCCTGAGACATGACAATTACCGAGTCACCAATACTGTTCCCCCCCATAACACAAGGATAGTCTTGTAGAATGTATAATCACAGCAAAATTAAAGTTGGGCAAGATACTTTGCAGGTCACTGGTTCAACCTCCCACTCCCTCCACAGCTATCTTCAAGGATAAACTAGGTTACTCAAAGCCTTTTCCTGTCTAGTTTTGTCTCCAAAGACAGAAAATCCACAGCCACTCAGGGAAAGTGTTCTGCTGCTTGACCACTCTCACTTCGAACTTTTGTTTTCTTATACACAATTGGAATATCTTTGGGTGCAGCTACTCACTTTTGTCTCTTATCCTGTTGGTGACCATCTCAGAGAGAAGCCTTGTGCCATCTTCCCAATAACTCCCTCTGGGAAGGTGCACATTGTAATTAGATCCTGATGTGGCCGAACCCACTTCCTCACACAGCACGTGCTCCAGCCCCTGCCACCTCAGCAGCCTCTGCTGAACTGGCTGTTCCCAAACTGGACCATGTGTATCCAGTGTGGCCTCACCAGTGCTGCACACAGAGCCCGTACCTGCTGGGTGTATGGATAAGGCAGCCCTGCAGGTGTTGAAATCCCATGAGGAACTTCTTTTGTCCACCAGGATGGCCAGGCCCCTTTCTGCTGGGCTGCTTCCAAGCCAGCTGGTTCTCAGCCTGTAGTGTCCTACGAGGATAGTCTGTCCCACATTCAGGACTTTGCCCTTGTCTCTGTTGACCAACACAAGGTTCTCACTGGCCCGCTCCTGCAGCTTGGCAAGCCTGCTCTGAGCAGCAGCCGTGGCCTCCTGTGTATCAACTGATCTCCCCAGCTTGGCAAGGGGATCAGCTGAAAACTTGCTGAGGGTGCACTCTGTACCACCCCCTGCACGGTGAACTTGTCAAACAAGACTTGCTCCAGTACTGATCCCGGACCCCTCCTAACAGGGCATCAGTCAAGACTTAAACCAGTGAGACACTACCCTTCAAGCCTGGTGGTACAGCCAGTTTTTCACACACACAGTCTGCCCACCCCACCCACATCTCCCCAGTTATAAGGTTTTTGAGGAAGTCTACCAAAAGCCCTAATAAAGACAAGATTAAAATGGCATACTTTGCTTTCCCCTTGCTCACTAAGCCCAAAGTCAGTGACACTGTGTCAGACACAAGTGAACTTGTAATATTAGCCTTTGTTCAATCACCTGCAGACTTCTGAATGCCATGGATTTTCAACTGTCATGGGGTGTGAGCCCAAACCCTGATAGCAGCCCACAGCAGCTTAGGAGATGTGGAAGGGTTTTTTTCCAGCAAAGTCCAAGATGAAAGAGGTCTTTTCTTTTTCCTTGACCTTTATTCAATCCTCAGTTCAATCACCCAGTTCTGCAGCAGGCCCACATTTTCCCTTGTCCTCCTTTTGCTGCCAATTCACCCGTAGAAGCTCTTTATGTTACCCTTCATGTCTTTCAGTTGCAACTCCAGCCAAATTTTGGCTTTCCATATTCCACTCCTCTACTTAAAATACTGACCATCCTCCTCTACATGAAGCGACAAAATCTCAGACCAGTGTAATTTGCTTACTATCTGCCAAATCATTTCTAGAAATGCTGTTAAAGGAAGGTGCTTATCTTTCATCCTTATCTAATTTTTTGGAAGTTGCAAGCATATCCAGGTGCCTGTTCAAGCATTTATTTAGCTGGTACTGTGGAAAATGCCATTGTTCTAAATTATTCTTTCTTCCTTTGTTCTTTGTTGTTAGTTGGTTTGTTTCCAGTAACCTCAAGAAGGTTGCAAGTGCAGAAGAAAAGGGAAAGTATACACACCTGATAGGGAATCAAAGAATTAATTACCTTCATCATGCAGCTTTGACTGCTAATCCATCTCTCGAGGATTTTCTCTAGTATTTGTAGTATTATAGCTCTGCTGAAGCAGCCTCACATGGTTATTATCAAATAACCCAGGCCCTTAATGAGAGTTCCTTCCTATTATTCAGATCTGGACTATGTGCTCCATCCTCCTCTAAAACAAAATGGGGAGAAAAAAAAGTAAAAAAAAGAAGAGCTAAATTAGCCAAAGTTTATTAGTTCTAGTCAGCTCATAAGTGATAACTTCAAGGGTTGCTTTTTCATATTTGACTTTCCAGACCTAGAAAATGGAAGTGTTTCTCGCTTTTCAAGCATTTGTATTTAATCTAGAATGTCCCAAGACAGGTTTCTCACATGTAAGAGATACCACTTGTTCAAAATATTCTACATTGGTAATTTCATTGGTTGTTTTTGACAGGGAGTCTCTTCAGTTTTCTAAACTATCACAATAAATAAGAAGTATTTCTCCAACATTTTTTCTATTAAAGATGTGGATCTGTACAATAGGAAGTTGTCTAAATTACAATATAGTCAGAATTCTACATATTCTGCACAGTTATGCATTACACCTCTGCTTCAGTAACATGGCTGATACTACAACTGTATTTAAGGTTGCCAAAATTTCTCTTCAAAATTCCTCTTCTGGGTGTTTATAAGTTTGTTATTTTTTACAGCTGAATTGTGGCATTAATTCTCTACTTTTGGGAAACTTTGAAGATGCCTGAATATGATGAACTCATACTTCTGTTATTACAATAGAGTCATCTGTCACAAGTGAGACAGGTTTTGTATTTAACAGTTGATTATCTAATTGTTCAAAAAGCTGCACACTTATTTGGATTATTAAATCTGCCCTCTCTCATCTGGGTGCAGAATAGAATCAGATCCAAATCAGGGCTTACCTGATGAAAAACTGACAAAGCACGGTGCCATTACCCCTTTCACAATTCTCTTTTTCCTGTGACTGTGCCAGCCCCAGACCTGTCTTCCAAGATCCCCTCCTGGTGACTAGGGAAAGCCTAGGAGAAGTAAAAACCATCTCTATGACTAGGAAAGCTGTAAGTGACAAAGGACAAGAGGAGTAGAAGGTGAGAAGGGGTTTTTACCAAACCCCACCCCTGGACACTGAGGCAGAGGGCAGGAAAGAATGATGAACAACTTTACCTTGCTGAAAACCTAGTCTTGATCTTTAAAGTGCACTTTCAGGTGCCTCCACAGGGTCTGCACTGCTCTTTGTACTGCTCCTGTCATCTTTACCCAAGTCTTTGAATTACAGATTCAGTGATGGCACCTGGGGAGGACCAAGGAAGAACTCAAGAATGCCAAAAACACAGAACAATGGAAATGAGAGTATATACAGCGGTGAAGTGGCTAAAACACAAGCCTTGTGTTCTCCAGCAACGGTTGGTGAGCTAAGGAACACAAAATCAACCTTCCCCTCTCTGGAAGACCAATGTTGAATTTAACCCTACAGCCACACCTGGGCAGAGGTCAGGGACAAAGCTCTTTCCAACCTCTCCCTCTGGCGTAAGAGTGCTTTGGCTGTTATCAGCCAAATATCTTCTGCAGCATCCAAACAGGGCCAAAGTATCTACTTCAGCTGGCCAGGCCTCCATGAGGTCTCATCTCCTTCTCTGGTTTCACTCCTTTCACGCATTTTGTCTCTTCATGGAATTCTCCACTGGTCTTGGGCCAGTGGTTTCCCTCAGCTGGACTTTTTCAAAGTTCCACTCAAAACAAAGCACTGTTGTTCAAACTTACTGGTTTAACCTAAGTCAGTACCCCTAAAACCTCAGCTTCTGAAGGAGAAGATAATTAGATATTAACCTCAGCTTTCAACAAGGAAAAAAAGTTTTGTTATTTCCCTTTGGGTTTTGGAGAAAAGTTCGAACACACCAAAGATAAAAATTCTAGGCTCTAAACCAAATAATATAAAACATACTATTTCAAGATGCTATTTTTAAAGACCAAGATTTCACTCATCTCATGACTTTTGACCAGAGACTTGGCTCAGGATTTGAGTTTGCCTTCCATCACACAGGAGGGTTAGCAGGGAGAAACCACAGGGCAGAAACTGGGACCCTTAAAATTCCCACTATATTCCAGCAGCCTGTCCTGTCTAATGTGCCCTAACTCTCAGCATTCCTGTAAGATCTACAGCAACAGTGCCATTTCCCCCCTTTTTCCGTGCCAATGCATGCAGTGGCTACAAAAAGGCAAGACCACCAGCGGGTCGGAAACTTTCCAGTAACCAACCTGGGCAACACCAGGACGCGACTTCATTAAGCGTTTTCCTTTCTTTAAAAAAACCCAAACACAGACTCACAGAATCAGGGTTGGAAGGAACCTTAAAGACCATCCCATTCCAAACACCCCTGCCATGGGCTGGGACACCTTCCACTGGACCAGGTTGCTCAGCACCCCATCCAACCTGTCATTGACCACCACCAGGGTTGGGACATCCGAACCTCCCTGGGCAACCTGTTCCAGTGTCTCACCACTCTCACATAAAAGAATTTCTTCCACACACCCAACCTAATTTTCCCCTCTTTCAGTTGCACCCATTTCTCCTCATCCAAATTGCACCAGGAAACTACCTGAGGCCGGAAATTACCCGGTCACCTCCCCGGTGCCACAGGGACGGCCGGTCCCACCGGGGCACGTCGGGGCAGCGGGCGCCCACCGCACTTCGTGCGCGACCACCCTCGCCCCTCTCCCGCCCCAGCGCTGCCAGGCGCGGGCACACACCGGGCACATGCCCGGGACCCCCGGGACCCCCTCGGGCACGACGCCCGCGACCCCCGCGG
>VXAD01008594.1:544157-654495 GCA_013399195.1 Dicrurus megarhynchus
GGCAGCACCCTGAAGAAGAAGAAGCGGCTCTCGCAGTCCGACGAGGACGTGATCCGGCTGATCGGGCAGCACCTCCACGGGCTGGGGCTCAAGTAAGTGGCCGCGGTGGGCGAGGGGCAGCGCGGCCGGGACCGGGGGGAGGCTCCTTCCTTCCTTTCCTGCGGCGCCCTGACCGGAGGGTCCCCCCGGGGCCGGGGCAGCCCCGCCGGGGAGGGTCCGCCGCGGGGTCCCCGTGGAGGATCGGCAGCCCGAAGCGGGGAGGAGGGGAGAGGAAGGGACCCCCGACGGGGGGAGGTTGGTGGTCAAAACTGCCCCGTCGCAGCCCAGTGGTCTCCAGCGAGGGGAGAGCAGTGCCCAGGTGCGAGGCAGAGCGGTGGGGCAGGCCCGCTCCCGGAAAAATGGAGCCGGAGCTGTGTTTTCCAAGCCTGTGCCGGTGTCTAGCCAAGGGACAGGACAGGAGCTTGCCCTGCCAGGAATGGCAATATGGAAGTCGAGTTGCACACCGATAAGGGTAGATCAATACAAATGTGTTAGTGGGGAGAAGTTATCTGGTAAACATAATGGAGCCCGCAGCTGGGCGTGGGGGGGCGGCTTTTCGCAGATGAGCTCCAAGATTTGGCTTGTCAGCTCGGAGGAAGCGACACAAAGTAAACTGCCACTTAAGCAGGCTGTTTGGTTTCAGTCTGGAAACCTTTGGCCCTCTAAATGGTGAAGGCCTCTCTAGATTTGTGCTGGACACCTGTTTTTGCTAATAATCTTACTCGTAAACAAGAAATTAGTATGTTGGCCCTTTCTTAAAATCAGAATAGAGAAAATGATTTCACGGTGGAGTAGGGGAAGTCTTAAGTATTTAATCATAACACTTTGTGAGTAAAGCTAAAGCTAGCCAGCGTATCATAATTTTGGAAGGAGGCTAGAGAAGTCCTGCAAAGTGCTTATGTAGCTACCACAAAAGAAATCTTCAAAACACTGCAGAATGGGTCAGCTATAAAGAACATATTCCATAAAGTAAATTGCCTCTGACACAAGAGGCAAGTTAACAGCAGCAGACAACTCGTGACTATTCATAGATGACACCACAGTAAATAAGCTATTTTTAGTATAAAAGGGGGAGGGCTACAGGTTCTGTAGTTTGTTTATTTTTTTTTAAGGAGCTAGTCGTTTAAGAAGTGATGAAGAAGAAAAAATTAGGCCTGTGCCAGATGTTGTAGCTCTTCTTGTTCTCTTGGGGGGGGGTAGGGAGGGGGCAGGGGATGGCAGCCAGTAGCTAACAGCTTTCTAGACTGTATCTTCCTTCATGAAGTTTATCTTCTGTGCAGGGATGGCTGTTTGTGGTGGCTGGTAAGTCACATACTTCATGGTACTTGAGCGAAGCTTTCAAGCTCCTTGGCAACTTGCTTTAGGTAGAGGTAGCTTTTTACATGTCTCAGGCAACTGAGATCATCTTCTTAAACAAGCATCTGAATCTGGTCATAGTATTCTTGTTTTATTAAAGTTACTTTAAAGTGTGGTAAACTGTTTACGTAGCAGGCGGTGTATTTGTGAGGGTGAAACTGGTCGGGTTTTTTTACACTGTATCTCTCCTGCAGCCAGACTGTTGATCTCCTCATGCAAGAGTCAGGATGTCGTTTAGAACATCCTTCAGCTACCAAATTCCGCAATCATGTCATGGAAGGAGAATGGGATAAGGTAACGTAGGGCTTATAGGACTGTATTAACCGCTGTTGAAATTTATAGTATCTATGAGAGAATTCAAAATTCACCCTCCTTATATACTTTTTTTTTTTTTTTATGCCGACTTCTGCAGGCTGAGAACGACCTGAATGAACTTAAGGCATTAGTGCATTCTCCGCATGCAATTGTGGTAAGAGGCACACTTGAACTCTTTCAGAGCTGTGTAGTTGGACTAATTGTAGTGGTGTAATCTTTCACTATGGAGTTGGTTGTCCATAGTTCTTGTTTTCTCTTTTCTGTTTACTTTAAGCTGCTTGCATGCTATCTCAAACTTCATACTAATGTGAAGTTTTTTTTTTATTCTGTTGTAGAATGTGAGATAGGCAGCCCAAAAGTATTGAGGCTAAGATTTGGTGTACTGAATGTTAAAACTCTATTAAACATAACTAACTGATAAAATATAAATCCTGTCACAGTCCTAAAATAGGTCAGTTTCTGTAGGAACTGCCTATGTTGAATACTAATTTCAACCTTGAAGTGCTTCTCACAATCTCTGTGTTTATAGGAGTTAGGTTTTCTTGAGAAGTTTAGAAATAAAATGCAGTAATACTAATGTGGAGTTGGCATTGTAATAGCACATTACAAGAATATAGAGGCTGCTATAGACCATGAACAATACTGTTGCTTTTCCAGATGGCTTTTAAAGAGCAAATGCATTTGTATTGCTGTTCAGGATTTTATTTAGAGCTTTTTCTCTTTGGGTGGCTTTTTTTTGAAAAAAAGATAAACCTAGAAATAGAAGGTTGGTGGATCCTGTGACTTGACAACTACAATGTGTGTTGTTATGATTTCAGTTGCTTTGAGTAAAGTGTTTCTTGTTTTGATTTTTGTCTCTCAAGATGAAAATCATTACTTGGCTCTTCAAAGAGCTCATTCTGTTGTGTTTAAACGTTTATTTTAATGAGATGAAGTTAGAACAGCTACGGTCACTTAGGAAACAGTAGCAAGGCTTTTTGAAGTGTCTGTGACTGTAAACAATGAGGAATCAGCTGATGGCTGCTTAGTTCCACTTCTAGCTGATTCATTTGTTGTCAAGACAATTTCCTGTCTGGTGGGGGAGGGAGAGAAAGAGAACAGGAAGTGAAGTAGGAAAAACAGATGTTTAACAAAACATTAGGGGGTACTTGACAGAAGTTTACATTTGGTTCTATTAATTTGGTCAAAGCTTAGCACCTCTTAATTAGAACAGTAGTTTACTTTCTCTTTTGTCAAAGACTTGAAGGAGTTTAAAATATTGCATGCAGCTTTCAGTAGTTTGTGCAGACTGAAAATATGGAACTGCTATATGGGAATATTAATGGTAATTTGAAACAAATTTTCTCATGTTTCTGATTTCTGAAGTTATGAAGTTTGTCTATAGTATTAAAGTGTTCTGCATGTCAGTTAGGGAAGAAGTTTAACTGAGTTATCAACATTGTGCTTCTTGGAGAACTCAATTTGAGAGAAAAGGACGTTTTCCTTGTGTTGTTCAGAAGGGCTCTGAGAGCATTCTCTAATGTTGATGTCTTAACTGGTTCCATAAAGCTTGGTGCAGTAAAAATACTTGGTTTAGACTGAACTTTACTTGAACCAATATTAACTGTTTTCTTTTTAAAGTTGATCTCGTTTTTGTAAACTTGATATAATTTAAATCAGGTAACAGTTTTGAATGTCTTTCATGTGTGTGTTAGTAAGACAGCATTATTTGCAAGGATAAGTTGAGCTTGTGTGTGTTCCATTGTGTGCACACAGTCTCCTCCTCTCTCCCTGTCCAGCTTTTGTGCACATGGTTGAGGTTCTGGGTGGGTATTAGTGTTGTCAGCAGCTGGGAAGCTAGAGAAAGATCATTACAGGTAAGGAGAGATGCTTTATGCTCTGTAGGTATTCCCAACTGCAGTAAAGTCAGAACTAATGAAGCTGATAAATGTCTTGATCTGGAAAAGTCCAAACAGGGTGCTGCTGCAGGTAACTCTTTAAAAATAGAAAATTGGATTTTGAGTTTCCTGACTTGTGACTCACACTGTGTGACTAGATGTTTTAAAAATGTGTGCATACAAGAAGAATGGGTACCTAAAAATTTAGATGACACAGAGTATTTAACTAAGTAGGGTGTGTGTTTTGTGGTTTGTTTTTGGTTTGTGGTTTGGGTGGGTTTGTTGGTTTTTTTTTCCTTATAGTTAATATGACCCGGACAAAATAACCAGGATACATAGCTTCTTTTGAAATGTCTGGTCAGTGAAGGGAGATGCATATGTATTTTAAAAATTCTACTCATGTTTAATTTCCTGATTTCTGCAAAGTGCTCTAAGTTCTACAGGTGAAAACACTAAATATGAAACGGCTGATCTCAATTTTTAAAGCTTTGATGCAGTGTTGATATGGGGGGGAGGAGGGTGTGGCAGCACCCAGGACAGTTTGCTATTTCTGTTTGTGTCGACACAACTGAGTGCTGTACAGTATGTCATTAGTCACATTTACTTTTCCAGCGTGTAAGATACAGCTGTCTTAGAGCATCTGTAGGAAAACTTCGTAATTTGAATCAACTTGAAGCAAGCATGATCTTTTTCCTTGAGTAACAGTTAGAAAACACAAACTTCAGGCCAGCCTGAGGTTTTGCTTACTTTGGGGCTACTCAAGCATATGATGGCATCTGTCTTGGGTACCTAATTGAACCTGAGAAGAAACTTGGAGATTATGCCTCTACAATCATCTAGAAAAGACCTTCAAATTGTTCTCTTTACGTATTCTAGAAGTTTACAGCCTGCAGCAGGCAATACAATCTAAAAAGTGAGTTAAATATTATCATTTGAGTAAAGTGCTCCACCTGCCTGCATGGTGTCCCTCTTGCTACCAGCATTAAGGGCAGTTCCCTATTGGAGTTAATTACTCCAGTACTCCAATTACTCCTGTGTGGCAGGACTTGGTATGGTTGAAGCCTCATTAAATTCCTTGCTGAGTTCTGTAGAGCAAAATTTTTTATGCCCTTTACATATCAGGGCATTTAAGTTTTAGATTGTTTTTAAGTACTTTCATCAGTGTTTTACACAATTATCAAAGTAAAGACTACAGGATAAAGAAAACTGAGGTTTTGGTTCTGCAGGCTGTAAGTGGACAGCTACTGTGAGTTTGTTTTGAAACATCTGCTGATAATTTCACCATGTATTTTAGTTACCTATTCAAAGAACAGTTGTTTCAGCAATGTTTACTTATTTTGAACTCCTAGTACATTAATAAAACTGTTGTGGAGCTTGTTAATTTACGCAGGTTGAAAATAACACCAAAATCTAAACCTAAGCTTAGGCTATTTTGCATTTTGCTTATAAAACTTCTGAAGGTTCTCTGCTAGTTATAATTACTGATTGGAATTACCCAATTTCTTGCCTGTGGTAGTATGTTTGTCCTGTTCTTTCACAGTTCTGTTTGCTGAGGTGTTCACCTTTGGTTATGTAGAGCTGGTGAGTTACGGTACATGCCAGATGTCCTAGAATTTAGGATTCTGGAAGGAGCTTTCCTACTTACAATGAGGACAAGGAAGGAGTACAGTGCTAAGCATTCTTATTAGTAATCGAAGGCAATAGTTTGAAGAAAGAAAAAATGTTAATAGGGCATACACTAAAATAAAGAAACAAAACCCTGTAAATCTGTTAACTCTTAGTTTTGCCCCAGGGCAATCCAAGTTAAATTTACACTTAAATAATAGCTTGTAGGAACAACAAAGTAATGCACTTTATCCTCATCCTTTCTATAGAGGTGAAAGACAGGATGAGGTAGTAATAACTGAGCAAAACCAGCCAGACTGCAGTGCTGAGACTTGGATTGGACTTTTCCAGAGGTTCTTTAGGGTGAGGAATCTTGGCTGTAAGCTAAGCAATGATGGTGTCTGAATTTTAAATTGTTCAACAATAATGAGTGTAATGATATTGAATTTCCTTTGCAAACACTGAGATGATAACAAATCACAGGCACTTGTGTTACTTTGGTATGGTTTTGATTATGGTAATTTTGATTTCCCTTCTTTGTAAGGCAGCTAAAGAATACAGAGAAAGAATAAGCTACTTAAACAGCAGAGTTTCTGCTTTTACTTTCCAGTTTTCAATATCATAAACAGTTCTCTTTCCTTCTAGAAGAGGTTGTTTGGGCTGTAAAAGAGATGATGTACCCAAAATGGTCTTGGATGTCGCAGAAGGTGGTGTTAGAAGAAATTAGAAATACTATTAGGAGGGCATAAAGGAGTTGAGAGAAATCTATTTGTCAGCAAAGTCACTAATTGCACAAAAATGAGAATTAGGAGACAGTGAATGTCCCAGTGTTGAAAAATGACCTGCAATGTGATATTACTGGAGGGTGACTTTTGCCTTGAGGAAGTTCATGCCATTGTTTGAGTGTGCTGTAGGGCAAGTTTTGGAGCAGTTATCAAAATAGCTTAGCAAATCAATTTAATTTCCCCATCAAGACTTTAGTCCCTGCCCTTTGCTATCGAGAAGTTACTATTTCAAACTGCTTATCTTTTATTCTGATTCTCCATTATGGCAACAGTAGATTGCTGCATGAAATGTATAATACTTTGTTTTTCTGGAGGCCTTTACGTTCCTGATCTGCTTAAATCACACATGGCACTGATGACCTCTTTTTTTAAACCATACTTTCTAACCTAGAAATGAAATTACGCCTCTTTGGCAGTAGCATTCTGAGTAGTAGCATTCCTGCAATGCTTTCATGGAATTTCTGGGATTGATGTTATAAACCCCATGTTATAAGGGTTTTCTGCTCTTTTTACTTTTTCCTCTAACAAAATGAAATTTATGTGCCAAGTCCTAAAAGTAAGGAGGGAGAAAAGGTAGGCCATCATATTTAATGGAAATATGATGTAAATTTAATAAATATTATATGCAGTGAACGGAGAAGGAAGATGGGGAGGGATTACAGTTTTTATTACGAACTGGAAATATCAGGCTGGTTTTTTATCTGGTGGTGATCATCAGTGTGAGGTGACCAAGAGCAGTGAAATACAGTGTATGTCTGCTACCTGGGCATCTCCATGTATCCTAGAGAGCATGTGCACAGCTGGGGGAGGAAGCTCTTATCCCTCCTGCTGCTGGTATATAAGCAAACAGCGTGAGGTCTGCTGGCCTGCTGCATGGAGCCAACCACTGGGCTTGTAAATAATTGGGATATCTTTCATTTGGTTTTTCACATGTCAGAACATCGAAAAAAAAAGTTGTCTCACCTGGAAGAACTGTACAGTAATGGTCTAATAATTCCAAATTCAAATAAACTAAAGAGCTGGATTGGGAGTGCAATACAGGTTTGCCTGTCAGATACAGGACAGCAGAGCACTACAGACAAGTTTGAACATAAATCATCTGTACTGTGTCATGTTTTATGCTTCACAAAGCTGTGTGGTAAGTTAATAGCACTGTATGTGGAAACTTCATTCTTTTGAAGAACTGAGTGTCTCTGGAAATGAAAATGCTTTATGTTTTAACTTCGGGTTTAACATCTAGTAAGCCTTAAACTTTCATGTGAGCTTAAATAGGACAGGAACATCTCAAACTTCCCTATTATCCCTCCACTTAGGGAGGCTGGCAGTGTGTTTGAAACTAAGTAAACATTGACCAAATATGAGCATGAAAATAGTGAGGTGCCTGAGGTCTGATGAAAACAAAGCGAACTGGTGATTGAACTGGTGGTGTATTCATTAGAAAAGCAAATGTAATTTGCTACACTTTATCTCCAGTGTGTTTCTCACCAGTATATCTAAGCTATATTATAATATAATATCTATATTTTCCTCTTAATCCACAGATATTTTGTGGACCAAAACCAGCACTTCTGTCTGATAACTGCTAGCAGTAAAAAATGTGTACGAACAGAAGATAGTCGGTTTCATCCAGAAACAACCAAACTGTGTTTCTACTAAATTAGAATTAGAAATTTCTAGGACTTCAGGTTTTTTTTAAATAGTAACTTAATGCCTAATTTCCCTTTTTTTTTTTTTTTAATCCACAGATATTTGTTATTAGAATAGCAAGTTTTTTTTTTTTTTTAAAAAGAAAACAACCAAGAACTGTACAAGTGAAAGGACCACTATGAAATAACAGCACTTAATTCAGAATGTTGAAGTGACTCCTAAATATAGGAAACTATTTTTTTTCTGTAATCCTGAAAACAACACCCAAGGAAAGCAAGTTAACATGGAACTACAAAAAAAAAACCCCAAAACCTCAGGCAGTGTCAGTTTGTTACTGTTATATGCTATGCAGCTACACAAACGATCTGTGTCATCTCCTGTGTAAGCAGTGTGAGAACTTGTTGAGTTGTCCTGTTGTGTTCTGTGCTGTCATGCCGTCTTAAATATGTGAATAGCTGATTTGGGGCCCTTTTCTTGATAGAATGTTACACTGGAAAACCTGTCTAATGCAGGGTTTGAAGAACCATGCCTAAAGAGAGGGCAGGCGAAAATGGGACCCGCTGCAGGGGGGATCTGGGGAATGAGATAGAAACATACTTGGAGCCCCATCAGGCAGGGAGGAAATTCGTGGATAGCTTGATTGCTGCAATGTAGTTGAAAACCCAACAAAAGAAATTGAGTAAAGAAACGTTATTTAGAGCTGTATTTCTGAAGGGCATAGTAGAATGGTTTCTACTGTTCTGTTTAGGCTCAAACGTTTTCTGAAACTTCAGTCAACCTTTTTCCCCTGACTGCTGCTTTCTGTCATGTCAGAGGATGAAGTTTTTGCTGCTGCAGCAGAAGTACCTGGAATACCTGGAGGATGGCAAGGTCCTGGAGGCACTTCAGGTTCTACGCTGTGAACTGACGCCTCTGAAATATAACACAGAACGCATTCATGTCCTCAGTGGGTAAGTGTTTGGAGTTGAAGAGCTCTTGCAGAGAATATTTTTAAGGAATTCTATAGCTTTTGATAGCTGATGTTGTGAAGACTCAAGCTGTATTAAAGCTACTATCCTGGTGATTAATAAGCTGTAGTGAGATGTGATAAAATGCTGAGTAAAGAGTACTGTTCAGCAGACAGTATTTTGTTTCAGATGCCTGAAAACAGCCTGATGATGATTTACTGTAATACTACTAGAACCCAAATTAATACATATGTACATAGGTATGGTCATCTGATCTTGAGAATTATTAGCCAGTTACTTTACAATGGAATTAAGTGAGTAATCTTGTTTGTTCGTAGATGAAAATTAGGCATTTCTACCTTCCTAAAATTGCTTGTGTTTTGTTTTCTTTTTCTATGGGCAGTTCGCAGATGTTTGTTAAGAAGACGTGTGTTTGTGTGAAATAGTTCCTTGCCTTTTTCTCTATTGGTCTCAAGCTTAAGTCACCTGTTCCCAATTCATTAAAAATGTTATGACCTGTATCATGCTTAAAAGTGAAAAGAATGATTCCAAAAAGACTTGGTCTGTTGGTGTATGTGCACTTTTGAAACAGGTACCTGATGTGTAGCCATGCAGAAGACTTGCGTGCAAAAGCAGAGTGGGAAGGGAAAGGAACAGCTTCCAGATCTAAACTTTTGGACAAACTCCAGAGTAAGATGTTCTAGTGCTTAGAATTTCTTCTCACCTCTGTTAAATCTGGTATAACTTACATATCCCAGGGAATTGACTGTGTTTGCTGGTTGGTTGGTGGTTTTTTTTATTTCTTGGTTCATGGGGATGCCTTTAGGTGCCTTTATCCTTTGGTCTTCTGTGCCTAACCTTTTGCTGTCTGTGATAAACTGTTTGTAATAAGGACTGTTATTTCTTAGCTCTGCTGCATGCAGCAGTGATATACCTTGGTGATTAAACGTGTGGTTTAGGGAGGGGTGGGTGTGTGTTATAAATGCCAGCCATAGTGAGTGGTGGAAACTAAGTGTGGCCTATAACCACTAGTGATACTGGTGCTGGTTGATAGTGGTCTCATACTTTGCTCTGAACTGTGGTTTCTCCTCTCTCTTGTGGCTGTTGTAATACTATGTACCAGAGTTGTAAAACCTATGGTATTCTTTATTTTCGTAGTGCTAATAGACAATTCCTTAAATGAACAGAGCTGATGCTGTTGTTCTACAACGTTACAGATTTTGTTAAATACTGAGTTTTGAGTTAGCTTGTGTAAGTGGTGCTTGTTGGCCAGGACAACATGCTCTGTAACAGCAAATACCCTGCATACAGCTCTGCTTTCCAGAAGTTCATGCTTCTAATTCCAGGTGTATAGCTGTAAATTTGACAAGCTGTGTGCTATTATTTACTAAGGTCTCTTCCAAAACCACTCAAATCAAAGTATGCTCTTACTTGTAACTTAATTTTGATAAGTCTTTTTTTTTTTCTTCATTTGTTTGTTTTTTCTTACTAACTCCTCTGAAGCCTACCTACCCCCATCAGTGATGCTTCCTCCGAGGCGTTTACAGAACCTGCTCCGCCAGGCTGTGGAACTCCAACGGGACCGGTGCCTATATCACAACACGAAACTAGACAGCAATCTAGATTCTGTCTCGCTGCTAATAGATCACGTTTGTAGTAGGTAAGAAACCTTCCTGGCTTCTGAGATGGGCAGCAGGAGCGTTTCTTGGTCTTTTAAAATAATCTGATTGTTAGGAGAAACGTGAAAACTGTTCTGAGCTGGTTTAACAGGATTTTACTGGGAAAAAGCAGTTTGTGCTAAATGAGCAGTGGAGTTGGGGAGTAAAGAAGGTGTGTAGAGGAGATTTTGGTAGCTGGATGTGGGGTAATGGGATCAGACTGAAGCTTTAAAATTTTAATCAGATTGGTATGAAAAGAAGATACTGCTGTGCTAATCCTTAGCCACTTATTTCTTGTCATTTTGGGCAGCTGGTCTGTTTATTCATCAACACAGGATTGCTGTGTTTTTTCACTGGAGAATCAGTAGTGTGTTGCTTATCCAGACTCTGTCTTCAAGGTTACTGGAATGCAGAAAGCCTACTGAACCACGCTTCTGTGAACTCCGCTTTCAGCAGTAGCTTTTAATAGTGGACACAGGTGCTTTTAGACACAGAGGTTAAAACAGAGGAGGAATGTGCAATAGATGTTTCTGGTTTACATAATATATAATATGAATAATATAAAGAACTATTTTCTCAGATTTGTAAGGTAGTAAGAATTGAGTGTCTCTTATACCTTTGTGTTGGCTCTTTCAACTGTCTGGATAACTTTCTTTTTCGTGACAACATGGATGCTGCTTCTGACCCTTCAAAATGCAGTACTCTAATAGACATGAAACAGGAAGATGTTTGTTTTTAACAAATGGCTGGCTTGAGCAGTTTTTCCTCATCCAGCAAAACTTGGCTAAGGACCTAAAAACCCAGTGTAGCTTCTATGGAAAACCGCTGTGCTCTGCATGCTGGATTGAGGGAATGAGGGCTAGAACATAAGGGCTGTATGGGATATCTGTATATATTTGTCCATGTAACAGGCTAACACTTGGGCTTACACGGGAATTGTTTTCATGTTAAGTTTAGCTCACTGGAGGAAGTTAATTAAGAACTGATAAACTTGCTTATAGAAATTTTCTGAACTCAGCTGCTTTGACTTGTATTCTTGGGTTACTTGGAATCAGTTTTTAAAGATGCAGACTTCCACAGCAGTTCACTGTAGCCATCTTAAGGTTTTAAAATTACTATCTTTGGCACTTTATGTATTCAAGTAACCTTTTAGCTTGCAATTGTGCTGCATTGCATTGTTTCAGCAGCTGTGTGTGTGCAGACATTTGACTGTTGCCCACTTTAAGAGCTGTTGGAAATGATCATGTACTGGTATTGTGGCTTCCCTCCTTCAGAAGTGAGTCTTAAAATCAGACTAACTAAAACAAGTCCACGAGTAGTATTGGATGTTGTGCAAGAGGTTTGATATTACTAATCAAACCCCAAGGAGCATTCAAGATCACTGTGAAAGCATGATTTACTGAAGTCAGGCTACATAGAGCCAGATATAAAAGATACTACATGCAACAAACCTGGGTTTGAATTTCCCCTATCTGAATCTATTTGCTGACATAAAAGTTTGGCCACAGTTTGGGGTTTTGGTTTGTTGGTTCCTTTTTTTTTCCACTAAAGTAGTACTTCCTAAACTTGCATATTTGGTGTGTGTGTACATACATAGGTACTCAGTGCTAACGTAATTAAAAAAAAAAACCCCAACAACAACAAGCTCCCCCCCCACCCCCACCAAAAAAAAAAGTACCCAAAAATTCACTTGAAAAGAAAGGCTTCCTTTCTGTCCTCATCCTGTTGTACCTGCGTGTAGCAGGGGTCTGGGTTCAGTTTGTGGTGTGCTCTATGGGCTGCCATGGTTGGGCATGGTGAGGTGTGTTAGACAATGGAAGCCAAATTTTGATGAAGAGGACAGAAGTAACAGTAGTCTAGTAGCTTAGACAGTTCAAGTCCTGTACTACTTAAATGATGGAATTGATGAGTTTCCCTTTTTTAGCTGGAACTAATCTGTTTTGGCCTTATGGCAATGTTTTGGTTAAGCATGCTTGAATTGCACTAATAGGCAAAATGTTTAACCATAAAATTCACTTGGTAAGAGTGGGAGAGGTGAGTGAGACACTACTGGGAGTGAAGGTGAGGGATTTCATCTTATTGTGCCAGAGATTTTGATAGTTGAGAATTGATGCTCTTAGGGATGATGATTTTTGGTTTTGAGAGCCTTCAGCCTGGTTGGGTGTGTTGGGGTTTTTGCGGGGGGTTTTTGTGTTCATTTGTTTGGGTTTTTTTTATTTTCTTTGTTGAGGGATAAATCTTTCATTGTATGTACAGGGAATAAAAAGGTAGCTATTTAGTGGTTTGCTGTATAATTTTGAACTTGTGTAAATACAGGAAAGCTTTATTGGATGCTTTATTTCAGTATGTGAATGGCATAATTCAGGTGTTTTGTGCTGAACAGAATAATTTGTAATGAAACACTTGAAAAAAGATAAAGAAAAACCTTTGAGCTTCAGTAATACCTAATTACCAAAACCAGAAGCTGTTAAGACAACTGGTTCTGGTTCCTTGTTTCAAGACTGCTTCTATTTCCTTCCACAGCCAGGTTGTTCAATGTAGCTTTGCTCTCTGAAGTCAAACTTGCTGGGTTCTGTGTTTCACTAGTTAAGTGAAGAGGACTTCTTGTGGGAGCACCCTGATCTGACTGGGTTGTGAATAGCATAATTCAGTATTGGGATGTGTCTGCAGCAGCTCTAGCAACTGTGTGTCACCCCTTTTAGGAACCTGAAGGCATCTTACTATGAAAACTGTGTGCTCCAGCATTATCCTGCTTGCTTTTCATGTCTGCAGAACCTTGGCTGCTTTTCTTAAGCTTTAATATGGAAGAGCTATTGTTCCATAGAGTATTATTTTGAATTGAAATATGCTGAAAAGACTTTCTTTGGACACAGTGTGCTCCTTGTGCTCTGTGTGAGTTATGACTGCAGCCTCACTTCCTAGGGCGAGCTGCTGCTCTGAGTAAAAAACATTAACTCATAACAATATGGCTAAATAATAATGAAACACTGCTCCTGTAGGTGCACATGTCTGTGTAAGGGCTTGCCTGCTTCCCTCTAGACTTCAAGGAAAACAAACTTGTCTTTCACGGGTGGGGCTTTTTACCTTGGGTTCAGTGTTCTTCCAGGGGCAACCAGGCAGTTCTTGGTCAGCTGAAAGCAGGAGCAGAACACACTTGTGTTTCTCTATAAACAAGTAAGTATAGACATACCCAAGGAAGCAAATTACAGATATGTATATATATGTACATTTTATCCTCCTCTACCACAGGACAGGAAATGAGATTGTATGGTTGTTCAGTGCTGCTTGATAGTCTTTAAGCACAGTCTAGGAAGCTTCTTCTAGTAAAAGAAAATAGACTGAGAGGGTACAGACCCTGTGAAGCAGAACTTTTTCTAGCTTGAGGCAAGAAGTAGTTTTTTAGGTGCCTGGCTGCCACCAAACTGTATTTGTAAACACAAATGTGAAGGAAATAAGTTTTCTGCTTAAATTAGTGGGAGGTTGTTAGATTTTTTTGGGTTTGTTTTTATTTTCTTTCCTTTGGTGTGTGGGGTGTGTTGTGTTTTGGTTGGTTTTTTTTAAGCCAGTTTATCTCCAGGGACAAATAGAACTGTACATTCAAGGGCCCTGTGATTCCCTTAGTACTGCTGTGTCCCGTCAGAGTTGTGTTGCCGTGTTGCGCTGGGTACTGTAAAAACTCAGCCTAAGACTAAACCACTTCAGGATCTCTGCAGTTAAAGAAAAAATGTCTGTGGTTAGAGACTATCTTTTAGTGCATCTGAACAATGAACTTGTACTTCTTGCAGTATTACTTCAAAATGGAGACATCTGCTGTAAAAACCTACATTTATTTTACCTTAGCTCTGAAATTCTTATTTGAGAGCTTGTAGGCAAGATCTAAATCAAATAAAACTTGTCTCCAGTTCTCACCTAATTTAATATTTTGAGTGTTAGCTTTTTCTCAGTGTGTAACTAGAATATTAAATATTGGCTCTAGAGGAATGTTTGAATCTTCTTCAGTAGTTTATCATGTAATATTTTGTTTGATAAACACCACATTTTACAAAAAGTGTAGGTTTTGTGAGGGAGAAGTGTTCAAGTTGAAAGCTCAGTGGTATCTTGCCAATTATGCTTAGATATTGTACGTGATACTCTGCAAAGAAGGTGAAGAATGACAAAACAAAGGCAAAGAAACATTAATTTATTGCAAGGTCACATTCAGGAAAAAGAACTTTTATGTAAGAATCATTTGTTAGGAAAATATAAGTGAGTTAGATACCTACAAAAATCTCATGAGTACATTGCACCTATGGTTCAAAGAGACCTACAGTATTTTCTATACATCAGAAAATTAGGTAGTAATAAACTGTTACACTCCTGATGAGGTCAGTTTTATTCCAAGTTACATGAAAGCGTAACAAATTATGTGAGTAAAATAAGAACAGTTCTATATTCTTGTGGTTAATTATGATGGCTCAATGGTGTGAGCTTGTTGCCAGATAAGACACTTCATTCTGTGCTTACTTAAAGCAGCTGTTAATAGATGAGTTTTCTAAGTTGTCCGGTCATGCATTTAAATAAGATTTTTGTTTGATTGGGGTTTTTTTATTAGCTTGATTTTTAAAAATCTTATTGCATTCTTACTAATCTGCAAATGCATCCCTTTGTTTTCCCAGGAAACAGTTCCCATGCTATACCCAGCAGATCCTAACGGAGCACTGTAATGAAGTGTGGTTCTGTAAATTCTCCAACGACGGCACTAAACTAGCAACAGGATCTAAGGACACAACTGTTATTATATGGCAGGTTGATCCAGTAAGTGTGCAAAGTGTGAAAACATGTATGAAAACAAGTAGGACAACTTGTCTTTCCCTTCTCTCTCAGCTTTTTCCTGCTAGGATGGTATAATTTTTGTAGGACAGGCTGACATGGACTGTAGCCCTCTTACATCCCATTCCCTGGGATATAAAAGTCTTGTAAATCTTGTAGCTGGAGGATATTTCATGCATCTTTCCTACACATATCTATTAGTATATAAATAAGGAGGTTGATTGATGAATCTAAACCTGTTTTGACTCATAGAAGTGATTATGAAAATGTGTCCATACATTTTATAACAGATGAAGACTGTGAATAAACTTGAACACACACAACATTTGAAGTTGCTAATGCTTGTGAAACACTATCAAAAATAAGATTCTTGTGGTTTTTTAACCACACATTTGCAGGCTGATATGTAAGGTGAAAAATGAAAGGTTTTTGCAGCCCCATACTGGTGTTTGGTAGGATTTGAGAGATGAGTTTCTTTTCTTTCTCTTCAGGTTAGGAAGCCATATAATCTGAGTCCCTTTTGCTATTAAAATGATGGGAGGACTTAAAACCCTGTTCCATGTGCATAGTTACGTAGAACTATGTAGAACTAACAGCAGGAACCATGGCTTTTTCAGGCGTAAGAACTGCTGTGGTTTGTGTGTTACTGGGGCCAGTATGCTCTGGGCCAAGAGCTGCAGAGCAGCAAAGCTGCCTTCTGGTATTTAGTTTGGAAGTCATCTGTATTTTGTTTGTTGGTTTTGTTGGGGTTTTTTTAACAGACAGAATAATTTAGGTAAGTTAAGGATCAAATGGTTTTTGCTATTAACTTGTCACTTCACTGTAGATGCACATATTCCTTTTATATTGATGGGTTTTAATACCACACATCTTGATTAGCACATCTTAAAGTGAATTGTTAGCTAATAGCTGCTTAGTAAAACCAAATAAATGTTTTGTGAGTTTTTAAATTAAGCCTTTTGACCAAGGGTTCCTAAAGAATAAAAATCTCTAAAAAACAGTCAGTGGGAAAGCAGTTTTGTAGAGTTTTATTGGTTTGTCTCTTTTTTTTTGAGTGCTTTAAAAGAAATTGAAACCCTTTCAAGCAGGTGGATACTTAAATAGCATTAGGCCACATCAGGGGATTAATTTTCATATTTGTCAGAACATGCTTCTCACGTTTCCTGTAGAGTTGACGATGTCTTTTGACCTGTAAATTTAATTTGATTTTCAAGGCTTTAGGTATACAGAATTATTCTAATCTGTTTGCATAAACTACATGGAAACATCTGTCCAACAATGTCTGGGCAAGTGGTGGGAGAGCACTGTTTGAAATGAACAGTGTTTGATTTTTACACACGCACTTCACGTGTGTGAGAATTTCTCCCTTTCTTTCTTCATCGCTTCTCTTGGAACTGTAATGACACTGCTGCAGTGTGTTTTCTTTATTTCATACCTTGAATTTCTTGTTTCTTTTCTAAGACCCAGCTACGTGTCTAGACTGTCTTAGCCCACGAAGATGACAACAGAAGCATAGGTTAATTTCAAAGTTCTAACACAGACTCAGCAGCATTAAATAGTGTCTTGAGTTGACTAGGTTTGTGTGGGATGCATTATTTGACTGTCAGGAAGTGTGGCAGAATCTCTGTGCAGCACAAAGGATAAGCACACTCTGTGCATCACCTTGTCTAACATGGATCTTCTTTGTTAGGAGTTCTCCTTTAACTGGCTCCTTACAAAAATCCCTTCTGTATTTTCTGAAAACTCTTGACAGGTTTTTGGCGTTTCATCCAAGGAGCTCAGCTACTGCAGACTTGAGTTGGTGCCTGAATAGTTGCTTGTCATACACAACAAACATTTGGGAAGCTATATGTAAGGGATAGAAGTGCTGAGATTTCTTTTGGTGGTGAGTGGGAGGCAGGTTGACTACATTTGGGGATGTTTGCCTGAAATACCACTGACTGCTGTTATAGAGCATGGTATAGCAGCTTTATGGTATTTGGAGGGAAGTATTAGAGCAGTATGGAAGATAGTAACAGCCACAGAGTTCTATCATTAGAAGAGGAATATCTTATGTATCTTGTTTCTCATGAGTTTCAAGTATGCTGAAGTGACAGGCTGCTTTAATCCTGTTGTAAAAAGAAATGTATCTGTTCCAGACAAGCTCCAGGATGTGAGATGATGTCAGACATGACTCAGTTTCCTTGAAAATCAATTTAGCTACAGACACAGCAGTGTCTAATGCAGTCCAGGAATAATGATTAGAATGGAAAAGGGGTTTTGAGGAGGTCCATTCATTTGCCCCTCTTTCTCTGCACTCTGAAAATTGTTCTTAGCCCACTTTCTTTTGAAGATTTTTTTTTTTCTAGCCAGCAGAACCCCCAGTGCTGCAGGCTGGTTGAGAGTCACCAAAACCCTCACAGCTGATCCCAGGAAACAATCCTTCATGTCACTCTTCCTCTGGTCTTTCTCTTTAGAATCAAGAAGTGCTCTGTTGTTTAATACTGAAAAAAAAAAAAAAAAAGAGAAGGGTCAGTTAGAGAAATCAAGCTATATTTTCAAATTAGTCACTCCTTTTGAAAAGAAGTTGGAGATATAAGCATCTGCCATGCATGGAAAAAACTGAGGGAGGGTGGGTGGAGGGAGGACGACTTGATTGCCCTTTCCAAGAGCCTTCAAAATAATTGTCAGCGTTTTAACAAGCTCTGAGCTACTTGTGTATATGTATGCTGTTACCAAGAGTCAGTGCTAATACTGTACTGAAGCATGTTTCTGTATTTAGGAAGCCAGTGTGTGGTTGTTTCACAGTATCTAGCTGTACTATTTATTTTTATAAGCTTCTTGAAAGTCAAGTTCCTCTGACGAGGCAGCAGTAAAACAGTTGTAATACAGAGATGATACAAGATGCTGCATGTGCCAAATATGCTTCATTCACTAAATCTGGCAGAAAACAGCTTGCTGTAGGCAACACTTCTGAAATAAGAACACCTCTCAAGGAAGTTTTTAAAAATATCTTTCTGTAGATCTCCTTCCTTGAGCAGCACACACAAGATACATGTAAATTTATAAAAATATTGGCACTTCAAGGTTTTTCCTTGTCACCATCTGTGAAGGTTTTGGTTCTCTGTTTGACCATAACAGGCTTCCAACATGCCTTTACTTTTAAGAAAGTAACTTAATTCTGTAAAATATAGATAATAGTATTTTCATATTCTGGTAGATGCAGAAAGACTTGACACTGCAGAAGTCTTCTGTACCAAAGCAGGCGTAATGTAATGTAAAACTTTGTACACAGTGGTATTTCATGAGTTTTATGTTCAGAATCATGGAAGATTAGAACAAAAATATCTCCGAGTGTTCTTGTTTTGAAGGTTGAAACTTAGGGGCTCTCATTTTCTGGCTCTGTAAACTGGCAAACCTGCCATGCTGTAGATGGACACTGGAAATGTGAGATGTGGTGGGAGTTCATTTGCATTGTCTCAAGAGCACCTCTCTCGTTGCAGGACACTCACCAGCTAAAACTACTTAAGACGTTAGAAGGTCACGCGTATGGGGTCTCCTACATTGCCTGGAGTCCAGATGACAACTACCTTGTTGCCTGTGGCCCAGATGATTGTTCTGAGCTTTGGCTCTGGAATGTACAAGTAAGTGGTGGCTAAGAGTGAAAAATAAAACTTTGTGGTCAGCCTGCTGCTTTTGTTTCAATATCTGAATACTTCAGGCGTGAAAGAAGTAATTGCTGCAAACTCGTGCCAAGGTGGGAGTGTAAAGAAGAGATGCTGATCTCGCTGCCCTCCTCTCAGTTTGAAAAAATAATTATGGCAGCCTTCAAATTCTCTTTGCACTTTGGACAGAATGGAAATTGGAGCTTAAGTCTTAAGTGTTTGGGATTGTGCAGCAATTCAGGTGTATGTGGTTACTGATCATTTCTGAGAAGGGATGGCATAAATGCACAGGACCTCAGAGAGCTCCTGAAAAGAAGGACAGCAAATGAATCAAGAGAAGCAGAGGACAGAATTACCAAAGGGAAGCAGTTGCTCATTAATGATTTTAACAAGTAGCAAAAGTAAAAGATGCAAACTGTTTTACTTCATGTAACCCTCCCAGTCATGTTACTGAAAGATCCACAGAGGCTTAAATTTATGATTTCAGAGCTTCATCTTTATGTCAGGCACTTAGGGCATTTTGCCATTTCCTCCATGAATTTGAAAATCACTTTCTGCTGTTGAATTTTATGGGCACTTGAGTTGATATAAAAGCTTCCCTTGCCTTGGTTGAGAGCTGTATAGACTTCCTTGTGCTGCCTTGGACTCTGAACTAATTTAGTTTCCTACAACAAAAACATTGCCTTTCTTCACCCTTGGAACACTTTTCTTCTGTTTAATTGACTAAACTGGCTCAGTGAAGAGCACTACTGACAGTGCCACTCATTGGTGTTCTGTCTTGTGAAACGGTGGCTTTATACGCTGGGATGAAAGCTAAATTTTGGCATGGAGAACTTCAGCTCAAGGAGGAAAACATTCTAATGACTGTGGTATTCCTAACTTCTTACTAAAATGTATTTTTTCACCACTGCTAGTCTTTTCCTGCCTCCTTTCTTTCAGTGTCTTGGATTTTTTTCACTGATAGTGCTTGTCACTCTCTTGGCTTGTTCACGTAATTTCTTTTCATTTCACTCTTTACTCAAACTCTTTTAGTTGTCTGACACACCAGCTATTCCATCTCTCTTGATTTGAGAGACAAAAGAAATTGTCCCAAATAAAGTCAATTCACTGAAGATGCTAAAGTAGTTCTGCCTTTTTATTGCATTATTCTTGAATGTGTTGTTTTTTAATAAACATGTTGAAATAGATACACTTCCAAACACTATTCATGTCAGATGAAATTACCAGTGCCTTTTTGGGAAAGGGCTCTGGTATAAGGCCTTACTGCCTTTGTTTATTTTCCAGACTGGGGAGCTGAGGACAAAGATGAGCCAGTCTCATGAAGACAGTTTAACAAGCGTGGCCTGGAATCCTGATGGGAAGCGTTTTGTAACGGGAGGGCAGCGTGGGCAGTTCTATCAGTGTGTAAGTTCTCTGCATCTGTCTCACTGAAAGCAAAGCAAGAAATTAAAGTTTGGTCGATGCTTTTTCAGGTTTTTGTGTGTGTGTACACTAAAGCTTCTTATCCTTTGTGATTCAAAGAAGCAATACATTAATGCAAGTATTTCCGCAGCACTTCTGTATGGAGCAGTTTGAAGGGTTTGAGCATCTTTGGTCTGCCTCAAGGAGGATTTGTGGTCTGGAATTCTTCTCTTAGCTGCTCCAGAAAATACAATAATAAAAAGCAGTGCCTTTGTCCACAAGTGTTTTTATTCCATAGAATTTTAACTACATCTTTCTTAGTTTTTTGCATGCTGCCTTTTCTTAGTGAAAACAGAAATTTGAAACCCTCATTGACTAGCATTGGTTTGGGGGTGGTGGTCCACAGTCTCACCATATTCTTGATTATTTTTCCAACTGGTTCCCAGAATAATAATGTAGTATGCAAGCCTCACTGTGAAGGTCAGCTCAGTGATGAGGTGCAGATGGCACATGTCATGCACAATAAAGTAAGTGACAGAAGGGTTTCTCTGCTCTCCAGGCAGATTCCTACAAAAGCCCTCGGTTAAGACAACCATCTCCTAATTCCTTTAGCCTTCCCCTGTGAATGGTAAGATTGCTTTCTGTAGCAATTGTCTGAATAGAAAGTGAAGAATATTTTTATTTGTGTCAGAGCTCCTCAGAAACCTGAGACTAATGGTTCAATGTTTGTTGTTTGTTTTCCTTCTGCTCAGGATTTAGATGGTAATCTCCTTGACTCCTGGGAAGGGGTGAGAGTACAATGCCTTTGGTGCTTGAGTGATGGGAAAACCGTTCTAGCGTCGGACACACACCAGCGAATTCGGGGTTATAACTTTGAGGATCTCACAGACAGGAACATGTAATTACCTCTTTTTTTGGTTCTGAATTCCTGCTTCTTAGTGTCAGTAGAAAATTGAGGAAGGGTTTGGGGGACAGGATGGGAAATTACTTTGTGCTCTCAATATTAAAAGAAGACAAGAATAACATGGGACTAGAATTAGTGAGCAAGTTTCAGCAAGCAGCATTAGATCAAGTATTAGAAATAACTTCCTAAGAACTGGAAAGGGTTTCTGGTGGATGTTTTGGCATTTATATCATCACAAGTGCTTGTGATGGGGTCCCTCCAGTTCCTGTCTTCTTTTAGTAGATTCTGCCTTGAATTTAGGAGTTTGAGTTGAGGTTCGAAGTCCCTTTTAGTCTTGGTATTTGGCATAAGTATAAGGAGCTATTGCAGACCTGGCTTGTATTGATGTATAGAGTCAATTTCAAATTCAGAACTGTTTTTCCCTGATAATACTGCAGAGACAGCACATGCCTTTTGTCTTGGTGTTGCATTATTATCTGGTTATCTTGACACTCGTGTCTTATCATTTCAGAGTACAAGAGGATCACCCTATTATGTCGTTTACTATTTCAAAAAATGGCCGTTTAGCTTTGTTAAATGTAGCAACTCAGGTGAGTTGGGGATGCTGGAAGGAAATGAAAATAAATCTGCTTGCAACTGCTACCTGTTTTTAAATATTTAGATGCGAGTTGGAATGTTTGATATTAACTAGTTGTATATTGTGTAATATGAAGGCCTTAATATTCATAAATAAAGCATGGAATTCTCTGACAAGAAGGCAATCTTATTGAGACCTGATTTTTTTTTTTGACTGACTGATTTATAGTCAGGAGTTTCATATTGTGAAATATGTACTATTAAATGTTATTATCTGGCTGTTGCATTGAGGAGCCAGGTACAGCAAGAACTGTGGCAGGTTAACATGCCTGGGGGCATAAGAATTAGATTTTGTTTATCTATTTCTGCTTTTTGAAACCTTGGGTAAGAATAAGAGCTTTCAGAGAGGAAGGGACCAACGGCTGAAAGTTTAGTTTAGTAATGTGATACATCTTTACTCTTTTCACCTCCTAACAGGACTGAAGTCGGCTCTAAAGTAGTGTACTTTCATACGTAATTTTTTTTCATTGTTCAAAAGAATGCCATTAATAATGTTTAATGATAAAATAACATTCTTTATATTTCTTATTTCCAGGGAGTTCACTTATGGGACTTACAAGACAGAGTTTTAGTGAGAAAGTATCAAGGTGTTACACAAGGATTTTACACAATTCACTCGTGTTTTGGAGGTCATAATGAAGATTTTATTGCGAGTGGCAGTGAAGGTAACACCATTCTCCTTTGTGCAGCAAACTGGAACATGGTATCCTTCCTATACCTTCATTTTATAGATGACAGTTGCTAACAACAACATTATAAAAGCAAGGCAACTGGTTCATGAAATAAATTTGAGGCGTGCTGAGATTGTGGCACACTTCAAGAAGTAATTGTGGGCTGGCAAAAAGAATCTTCTGAGAGGATGGCAGAGGTAGAACACATTAATGACTCTTTTGTGTTCCTCCTCTAAAGCAAAAGCATCTGCACAGTTTTAATTAGAAGTGGGTGGGGTGTTCTTGAGGATTTTTCTTTTTGTGGTATGATATTTAGACTTCTGGTTTGAATAAAAAGTACTTCTGGGGAATAACAGCTTCATTTGCCTGTTGAAGATACAGGTGTGGTGAGGTTATTTTAATTTCAGTAAAATCATTTTAATTACAGACAGAGGAGTCTCAAATTAAGCAGTTCTTGACGTAGTCTGGTAGGGTTTCGTGGTAATTAAAGGCTTTGTGGTATGTTTTTATTCAGCTGTCTGTGGCAAGAGTAGAAATTTGTTAAAAGCTTATGTGTTAAATTGGTTCAGTTCTGTCACTGGTGTAGTGCCATCACCTGCCATGGCGGTCACTTAAAATTCAAGCTCGTGCAGGGCTAGGAATTACACTTGTAATATGTAAACAGACTACTGTGAGTACTGTGTAACTCTCAGTTGTTAGGCAACAAACTTGGCCAAGGCATTTCCTACTATCCTGTTTTTGGAAAATACGAAATATGTCTAAAATAAAACTAAGTTTTACCCTCTGACTATATCCAGTGGAATATGACTGAAGGACAGCACCTTCAGTCCTCCAGTTCAGTGTGAACCTCTTTTCATGGTTGGACAAGCTTCCTGGTTTGGATTCTGAGTGCCTGAAAGTTCAGGATTTGTTTAGCCATAACTATGTGTAGGTGTAGATACTGTAGTGTACCAGTCCTTTCTTCTCCCCAGTTTGTTGACTTTATTGTCTTCATTGTTTAAAAACCACTGCAGTTAAAACTGATGGTTCCTTAGATTTGAACTGTCTGAAGCTGCTGCCTCTTTGCAAATGTGGCTACTGAGAGAGACTTCTATAAAACAAGCAAACAAAAATAACAGGTCACATTGTCATAGCATGTTTTAGAAGGCAATTGGTACACAGTCATAACCTCTTAAAACATGTTGTCACCTAGGCAGGGGTTTTCCTGACAGTTGCATCCATAGGAAGAAAATGGAGGTCTCAGCCTCAGAGGGGAATTGACTGCTGCCTTGATGTAGCTATCTTGGTTTTTCCAAACCAAAGTACTGCTTTGTGTTTGGCCTTTGGTTCTCTGACAGAGCAGAGGCTTGTGTGTCCAGTGTGTGAACTGTGTTGTTTGGTGAATGGCATGGATGTGTAGTCCCCTTGAAATCCTAAGTGGAATATAAGCACAGCTGGAATGTTTGCATCAACACAACTACATGTGAAGGTGGTACCCTCAAATGAGCTGGTTCAGCACAAGACAGGGGAGTTTCCACGTGGTTCCGTGGGGTTTTCTAGCAAGGAGGCCAGAGAGCAAGTTTGTTTTATAAGGGGCTGGGAGGAGGAATAGAGGAAGGCCTTCACAGTGATGTCTATGTCAGAGCCTTTCAAATAGATCAAAATACTTTCATTTGGTGTGCTAGACCCCAATACTAGGCTTTTTTGTAGTACTAGCAGTACATACTTGTCCAGTTTATGTAGCTCTGTTTGGAATATCCCACAGACATTCCTAGAGAGGTAAGCCCACAGATTTGTTACAGGCTGCTGGTCTACAGCTGGGACACCACCACCCACCACCCCCCAATTTATTCTTGAATATGGTTGGTTATAAAGAATGACTCTTCTCTAAACGTTGCTGTACTGTGTCTAACCAGTTCACTATTCTGTTTCTAGCATGTTGCTAGAAGTAATTAAAAGCTTCCCATCCCAAAATAGGATCTAGAGGGTTTATTTGCATCTACTTTAATATGTACAAATTGATATCTTTAAATACCACACAATAATTAGTTGTAAAAGACAGTAATAGCTCACAATTTGAGCCATTAAGCTTTGCCCTCCCTCGTTTGCTCTGTTTGCACTTTCACTGGAGTGTTACAGGTTTTTGGTATTAAGATGTTTTTCATAAACTATAGAGCTGTGATCTTATCTGGTACTCATCGACAGGAGGTGGTTATAATTATTCTGTCTTAGTACTCACAACTTTATAATGCATTTGCTAATCTGCAAATACAATTATTTGAGGGGGGGGGGAAATCTGCAGGTCTTCCTTTTGAATAAGATTACAGCTCCATACCTTTAATTAAGAGTAGCTTGGTTTCTCTCTTTAGCCATGTATTGTCTTATTTGCATTGCAGTCAAATGCTTTTCTTCAAACACCAAGTGTCTTGTGGACTTGCAGGTGTCAAAAAAGAATGTGTCTCTTAATGGAAGGGCTTTACCCGTATTCTTTTGATCACTTTTAAAAGAAAAATTTTGTTAATGCTGTTGCACACTCGGGTTTTTGCCATGGGTTTTAATGAGAGCTGGTGCGGAAGTGCAGTTGGCTCCAGAGATGGGCCTGTGCAGAGCAGTGCTGCTCACGGTGCTTTTCGCTGGTTTTTGTTCAGATCACAAAGTGTACATCTGGCACAAGCGCAGCGAGCTGCCCATCGCGGAGCTGACGGGGCACACGCGCACGGTGAACTGCGTGAGCTGGAACCCGCAGATCCCGGCCATGATGGCCAGCGCCTCCGACGACGGCACCGTTAGGATATGGGGACCAGCGCCTTTCGTAGACAACCAGGATATTGAAGGTAAAAAAAAGTGTGTTACTAACAAATGAGTCACTGCTTTGTTTTGTTTTTTCTAGGGTATGACTTGATTTTTATCTAAGTTACTCATTTTGTGGAATAAAAAAGAAAACTGGTATTTCCAACATTACTCTGACATGGCCCTATAGAAAACTGTGGTGTCACTAAGATCTGTAGAAAACTGTGATATCACTCTAGGATTATATTAACTTATTTATGCAGACTCCTTAAAAATCTTGCCTTCAGTGCTTGAGGTTTAGTAATGTATGATGTTATTAAAATTTAAATAGTGCTTTCTAACCACACTGCAAATTAAGTAATGGTATTGTAATGCTTACAAAAGGAATATCCAAAGTCTACAGAGAGTTTTCCCCAGGAAAATCTATAAAAACTGAATCTTTACTAAACATCAGTAACCATACGTGTCCAGGGGAGAGAAAGACAATGCTCATTTTTTTGCTGCCCAAATACACACAGGTGTTCCCAGCCCTTCTTGCTTCCCCCAGGATTGTTAAGGAGATGACTGCTGGGGAGTTGTGCAGTTTATGTGCTTCTGTCGTTACATATTCAACCTTGCAGTAAGAATTTACAGGAGACATTAAAATGATATATAGTATATCCTGTTGCCACAGGACCTCATGGATGTGACTTCAAGGGGAACCTGGGCAAAGTAATCAAAGAGAAATCCATTAAGTGCTGGTAGATAAGTAAACACCTCTAGTTCAGAATGTCCCAAAGGTAAAAATGGCTGAAAGTTGGAAGGGTATTAGGAGGAAGAATTATCTCCTCTCCCTGCTCCAGTGCTTTGATACATCTGCTTCTAGTCTTGGACTAGGTGGACCAGCCTGGCTAATCTGTTTGTAACACCTGGAATGCACCCATAAGAAGTCAGAGCCTGTCCTCCAGTTGGTACTCATGGCTTTGTTGTTTGGTTTCCTCCAGTGAGCTGCTTGCTCACTCTTTCTTAGTTCCTCCAGAAAATGAACTAGTAAGTGCCATCAAAACCAAATCAACAGCAAATGGATTTCTCACAGCAGTGCTTTTGCAAGAGGTGTAGGTGCATGGAATAATACCTAACCACTTAGGAATCCTAAATGGGTGACAAGACAGCTCTGTAATTAGCACACTCCCCTAGAACTTGTATGTAAATGTGTGTTACTTCTTTTTGGACCAGATGCTTTTTGAGTACCCACACTTAACATGCTAAATTAATTTCTAGATTTATATGAATAATTTTATCTAAAATTAATAATTTTAAGCATGGAATTTAGCTACAGTATAAGATCCATTAACTAGTGCATGTTCAGTTAAAATGTATGTAAATACACTGTATTAATTACCTTATGATAGAAATATGAACTCTTGCTAAGATCTTCAAGCTGTGATTTCTTTCTCTCTATGTTTTTGTCTTTGCTCAGAGGAATGCAGTAGCATGGATAGTTGATGGCGAATTTGGAGCAGACGACTTCAGTTTAACTTAATTAGTCGTATTTTAAATGGCTTGGGATTTGGTGCAAACAAACATGATTGATAGCTGGACAGACATGCTCGTCATGAAAAAGAACCATTTCTGAAGCCCGGTTGGGGCCAAACATTTACCACCTTTGCTTCATAGTAACCAGTCGAGATGAAGCACGTCCTTAGAACTTTGTTGGACACCGTGTTGAAATTACCCCCCCATCGGTTGTGAAGAACTGTGCTACATTCAGGCTAACCATTGAACTCAGTATATATATTTTTCCCTCCTGCCTTTTTGTCTGGCAGGCTACTGTTCTTGTTGCTCTTCTGTGTAATGAAGTTTAAATGCTTGTTTGGAACACTTTATTTAACAGTTTAGAAGGCTTGATAGAAAGAGTGCTTTAGTCTGAAGAGTATACATTGGATAGGAAAGTATTTCCTTCTCTTGTTTCTCAAGTCTCTCTCCGCCTTACTTAGCTTGAGATCTTTGCAGCTTGGTTCATGGATTCTAGCCTTGCCCGTTGCGCAGTATATCTATCAATTGAGAGGATAAACCAATGAACTATGTCAAAAGCACTCTCAGTATCACATTTGACAAAAAGTTTTGTACTTTTCACATAGCTCGTTGCCCTGCAAAGGGGTTAACAGCACAATTTTTTAAAAATAAATTATTTATAGGATTAAAATGACTTCATTTGTATACATTTGGAATTAAAACAATGCAAGAAGTGTCGTGAAACACGGTATCACTGATGCTTTTCTGGAGTGTCCTGAGACTCAATCAAAAGCAGTGGCTGGAAGGAGATTTATATAGGCAGTAAAGCTTGTTTCAGATGGAGGGATTCACTGTCCATCTTAACAGATAAACTGTATTAGTTAGGAAAAAAAAGCATTCAGACTGCACCACCAGTCTAAGAGTTCAAACAAGAAGTCTTTTTGGTTTTTTTAACTACATGAGTATATGCAACAATGCTGGTGTAAAAGGTAGACTACACTTCGAGGGAAGAATGTGTTGAAAGAGTCCTTTCTTCACAAAGTCAACACTTTGTATAAGTAATTTACGTACGAATCATAATTAAACACTTGTATTATGATGGAAATTTTTTCTTTATTTTATAAACAAGGGTGGACAGATTTTGTTGTTGAGAATATACTTTTAAGTTTGCAGATTTAAATGCCTCTCCCAGACCTTTTTGCAAGCTGGTGCTGTGGACATCTTGACACATCTAGGAGTAGTTCTACTAATGTCCCGTGTTAAGAAAAAACAAAGACATTTATAATTTAAATATTTATTCTTTTTGACATAAACAGATGGCCTGGCATCTCTGTGCTTCTGCACTACACACAAATCCATTATGGGATGGCACTGGATTCCCTTTTGCCACCTTGGGTGGAAGGGTAGTGTTGGTACTGCTGCAAAGTAAAGAAGGAGCAGGGAAGGGCATGCCACCAGGAGTCATGTGAGCAGAAGTGTGGACTTCCTCCTTTCACGAGATAATGATCTAGTGTCCTTATTAGTCATGTGTGGAAGAAGGGTGGGGAAAGGTTTGCTGGAATTCCTGGGAAGAGAAGTGTAGCCACTTTGATGAATGGGAGTGTGGTGTTTCCCAGAAAAACAAAGTAAAGGTTAGCAGGTTAGATTTTTTTTTTTTCCTTTTAGATTCCAGCCATCAGGTGGTGTGTGTTTGTCTTGCTTTGTGTGCAAACTTAAGCACGAGTTAAGATTCTGATACTGTGGTTGAGACCAGCCCTGAATCTGACAAATGAGTCTTCTCATACCTCCAAAACCAGGTAGGAACTTAACGTTCAGCCTTAAAACTAAGGTGAATGCTTTGATGGCAATTATTGTTTCACAGCGCTGGGAATACATGTGTAAACTTAAGATTATATATCAGTTCCTTCTTCCTTTAATCAGTTCTGGAGAAAGCTCTTTGTTTCTCTTAGTTCAGACAGTGTAAGATTAGTCAGGCCTGTGGCCTTAATGTTGCAGAAAAACAGACAAGTTCTTATGGTCAAATTTGAATAAGCTAAACCTTGGGGTTTAAGGAAGAATTAATTACCTAAATTGTAAACAGTAAATTGTAAAAGTGTTTTACATGTTCAAAACACGGTATAATTCATAAGCAATGCCAGTATGTGAATCTTTGGAAGTTACTCTAGTATTGTCTTATTCTGGAACTTAGGTTTTCAAACCAAACATTGTTTAGGGAGAGTAAGGAGAATAATGGTTTTGATGTCTCTTAATGTCTCATACAATGGTCTGTCACTATGTACTCCTGGAAATAAAGTGGGAACTTTAGGCAGGTGGTGAAGGCTGGATGAAATCTCAAGTGTAGATTTAAAGTCTCAGATGCACTTCAGCAGGCATTTTGAATGTGGTGGCCATAACTAAGCAGAGTGAGAGTCCTTCCCTGGTACAGCTGTGGGGGGTGTATGGGCTGATGCCCGATTTCCCCAGCAGTGCAATTAGGAACATAAACCTAGAACCTCTGCCAAAACACTGCCCCTCTCTTCTGGACTTGGTTTGTCCCTCTGAAGGACACTTGAGGTATTTAGAAGCTGAGTGAGGGAGAAGCACGTGTTGGATCTGTCTCCCTTAGTGTCCTGGTGCAGCCATGCCACATAAAGGCAAGCTCCAGGCAGGTGGCACTGCTTCCAGAGTGTCTCAGTGACAGCCTGTTTGCATCTCATGGGTGATGAGCAGGCGGGACAGAAAGGTGAGATTAATCTTCATTTTGCCACACTACTTGGTCCCACAGCAACTGCCAGTAGAGATGTAGCAATGACTACCATTCCAACCTGGAGATGAAAGAGCAACCTAAACTATTTCCAACACATTGCATATTCACACTATGTGGATTGAAAAGTACCAATACTTTTTGTGCACAGACAATAAAATGAGACCGGGGTGGGGTGGGGGGAAAAAACCCAAATAAGTTTGCTCATTTGCAACCCGTTGATTTCCATGTGCTTAAAAATGTTCGTAGGCTGGAGTGTAAGGCTGGAATAAGTACACACCCACAATAAATTACTGTATTTCTAGTCAGCAGGCCCATGGTTTTAGAGAGGAAAATACTGTAAGTGTGTACTCATTTTGTAACTTTCTCTGGTCACCTGTTGGCTTAAAATAATTCACAGTAGCCCCAGGTTATTATCAAGGCAGATCTTAAAAAAAAATGCTGAAGCATTTTATTATCTGAATGTTCTTTAGCTGTTCAGGTAAGTAATTTTCAAGGCACAATGGAACACAAAAGGGAAAATGGTAGCTCTGTTCATGTTTTGGAGGGGAGGGAAGTGGGGGAAATGACACTTTTGTTTTTAAATTCCCTCTGTCTTTTCTAAAGTTCTCCAACTTTAAAGTTAACTTCTCTTTATGATTGGAGCAAAGATGCAAGCTAGAAATCTACCCAGATCTTGCCAGTTACTTCTCAACTTGGCTTCAACCAGGTAATGTTTAATAAGCTGTTTGGAGTTGGTGTCTAGTTGTGTATTTTTACACTGCTAAGTGATGCTCCCACCCAAAATCAGTTGTAAAGGCTTCCGTAGCAGGAAGCCAGGACTCGTACAACTAGCTGTAGCTGGAGGGGATATGTTGTAGATCCAAATGGGGAGGGAGGCAGAGAAAAAAGAATGGACATAAAAAGCAGGATTTACTGACCAACAAACAAACTACTGTAACTCAAGGGGGAGGAGGAAAAATGCACTTTCAATAGTTTGTCCATATTTTTAGCTACAAAATACGCTTGTATCTAATTTCTTTTTGAGACGACTATTAAGAGGAACACCCATCCCATAAATGGCTAATCCTCCTTTTGCCCTCCTCCTGTCTTTTCCACATTGGCTTGAGTCCATTTTCAGCTGCCATACTTGATTTTTGAAAACTGCTACTTTTAACGATGTCTAGAAAGCAAAAACATTAACTATGACACTTTTTTTAAACAGGGTGGACTTAATTGAAGTGTGCAGTGTTGAACTACTGCTGCAGTAGCTGCCTCTAGTTGAAATAAACTGTAGCCAAGTTTTCTGTCTATTCATCCAGATAATCTGGATTCAGTAAAACATCTGTGAGAGTGTTCCTCCCATCCGGTATGAGTGTGTGTGTGCATGTGTTCCACGAACCAAATGTTCTAGGTACTTGTCATGTTTTATTGCATACTTTAAGTCGTGTGTATGTGAAGTGTCCTTTGACCAGAAGGTTTTGGTTAATATCAGTATATTTTTATAAATTTGAAATTCATTGTGCCCCATCTTTTTTCATAAACATTTTTCATTCTTAGGGTATATGTGCTAGATTTGAAACTTAACATTTTTAGGCACAGATGGAAAAAGTTTTTGGCTCCTTGAAAACATATGGGACAAAATGGATCCTCAAAGCATGTATGTACTTACAAACCAAGCTGTAGAGATCAAGAAAAGAACTTTATTGTTGATCTCAAGATTTCTAAATTGTCGAGATTTATATGGAGTTGTGGTGGAACTAGTTAACACTTAGAGCTTTTGGTATGTAATGACTATTTGCTATGGACTGATATTAAATGTTTCAAAGGATTGCGTTCTTAAACTTTCTGGATTTTTGTTACTCTCCTCGGATATTATTAAGTAGTTAAAAATTTCTTTGCTATATTACATTAAAAACATAAGAACTTTGGGTCTCCTATTTATTTTCACTTGTTTTACTAATTATTTACAGAACACCATTTTAACTTTTTTATTTTATAAATGTGTAGTATTTTAAACATATCTTTAAAAATTGTTCAATTGGAACTACATTAACTTCTGATTTGTTTTTATTAGGATTTTTAAAAAAAAAAATACACTTTTTCCATGTTGGTGCACAGCACTTAACAGAAATGTTTGTATTCCCTTTCTTTCAATTCAATAAACAATAAATAACTGGAATGAATAGTTCTTAGTTTCCCTAACTTCACTTATATGACTGACTTGGATGTTAATTTCTTGATCGTTATAGATTTCTTCCATAGTATTTCACTTCCTCGCTAGGACAATTAATTTGTGGCAGCGTCGCTGCAGCTGAGTTGCTCAGTGCTGTGTGCAGCTCTCCAGTCTCTGCTGTCTGCCTCTAATCTGCCTCACCCTTGTGTCTGTGCTGCACTTGAGCACTCGACTTCCCCTGTCCCAGGCTGTGCTTATCTCACTTGCTGAACATCTGCTCCCTTGAGGCTCCGTGAAATCCATCATTCCTTAATGCTGCAGCTTGCTTAAAGACCAAACTGGTTGCTGGAGGTGATCTGTGAGTTTTATGGGGTTTTTTGATACTTCATACTAAGAAGGTGCTCCTAAAGTGCTTGGATCTCCTGCCTTTGTGTTCCCTCCAACTGACCCCACATTGTTGCCCCTCCTCCCTGTGCCTTAAAACAGAACCTCACCATTGTCCTGCATTTTTATCCAGCTCTAGCTTATGTTGTGTTAAGAAGTTGTGCCTGAATCTCCACTCCCTGTAGCTTCACCGAAGTCAAACCTTTTGTTTGTGCATTCAATCTCTGAATTCTTTTAACTTATGTATTGATTAGAAGTCTTCACTCCCTCTAGTAGCACCTTGGTATTAACTTTATTCTCTCCCTTACAGTTTAGGCAGTATATAGACAATTATGGCTTAAATGCTGCTGCCAAGAGAAGGGGTGTGCCTTATTCCTCTCCATGTCCTACTTTGTGCCACTTCCCTTGGCTGCTGGCATTTGCAGGAGGGTTCTTGGGTTGCAGACCCACTTTAGCCATAAATTATCCACACAGCAGATGAAGTAAGTTCCTAACAAACCCAGCCAAAAAAAGCTGTGCTTCATCTGCTGTCCTGCCTGCCGTTAATGAGTGACAAGAGTGCAAGAGAAACAGGTATATGAATGCTACAGACCTGTGACATTTCAGCATTTTTAAGATTTAAGTCATGTGGGTTGGTTGGTTTGGTTGGGTTTTTTTCTAATGTGTTTTTTGGTTTTTTGTTTGTTTTTTTAAATAATTCAGATTATTTCAAAGATATTCCACAAGGAACCTGAGAGTAGATGTGCGTTTCTTAATTAGCTTAAATCCAATCTCTGCCTGAGGAGACCCCTTTCTTCCACCTTGTCCCATGCTCTCTGTGCTGCCTGGTCACCTTCTTGTGTGTCTTGCATGTGCTAAGGCTGTCACCTCATCCCAGAAGGAAGGCAGTGCCAGTTGTCTCCTCACTTTAAAAGATCTGTAATGCTCTGAAGGGTAACCACTGAGGCTTGTATGCCTCTGTTTCTGCCAAAGATAAGGTGGTGACTGTACTGATAACTGCATGGTGGTTCATATATACAGCCCTAATGTTCCTGTTGCTGCTTCCACTGCCCATTATACCCTATACTTTAAGGCATAAATGGTCTTCTGGCACTTGCACAAAATCCTGGAGAGCTTCTTGTGAGAAGAAAGAATTAGAATAAAGCTATGACAATCCTGAACAGATAAAGATTTGCCTTTTTGGGCTTATTAGGGTTTCTGGTTGATTGTTCTTAGGATTTCTGGTCACACTGCTGATTTACTATGTTCCATAATACAGAAGCACTTTAGAAAACCAAACCAGTAATTTACTAGATTGAGGAGGTGACTATATCCTTTAACAAAACAGGCTAAATAACCAACAGTCTGTAACTAATGATTAATTAGGGGGAAACATCCAATTGTACACAACTAACCCCCCAAATGCAGAATTCTTAACAGCAATCTAATCTCTCTGAAAACTGATGCAGGATGATTGTCTTTGCAAGCTGGCTAGGCTGTAGATGGTGGGTGAGGAAAAGGGCTCAGTAACATCAGCTAGAAGTCAGAATCCCTGCAGGACTTTGATTTATTTTCACTGATTAAGAGTTTTCTGTCAGTCATAGCTAATGGCTCCTTACAAAGTTATACTTGGATACCTCAGGTCCAAAGGGAAATAGTCTAAGTGAATAGGAAGGAGTCTGTATTTGACCTCACACCAATTTGTAGTGGTAGTTAGATGATTTTTTTAAAAAATCAGTTTCAAGTTTCTAATTGTCTTGAGTTCTGTATTATAAGCTTGGGTTTAAATTACCCTGTTCTCTGCTGGAAAACAGAATTTTTTTATTTTTACTATCATAAAAATTTCTGTGCTCTGTGGGCCTCCCAGCAGTGAGATAACTCTAGTATCCCTCTATCTAGCTAATGAACCACATTTTTAGCAATTACATTTTTCCTGTTGCTGACACTGACCTCTGAAGATCTCTGTTGAGGCAGGCACTGACCCTGTACAGTAAGGAAGGCTTCAATATTACCAGTGTAATTATTCAGCAGAATTGCAGTCTCTGAAACCTGCTGCTGAGGTTTTTACGACTCTTACAATCAGTTGTTGGATATAAAGGAACAGAGAACGAACTTACATTAAAAAATTGAGGTGGGAAGTTTGCATACATATAGAAGTATCAACTGCTTCATGTTTGACAAGCACCACTTACAAAATATATCTGTATTTTTTTGTTGGTTTCTCATGGTTAATAATTCACTCTTGAGGAGGGAAGTGGGGAGAATCCACAGTTCCATCTCTCTAGGTCAGTATATACACATGCTATCCCACTGGTTTTTCCCGTTGCATCTGTTGTTGTTTCCTTTTATCCTCTGTCCCACTCCCATCTCTGAAGAAGCACTTCCCTTGGTAGAGAACAGAAGCTTTTCATAGTGAGTGATAAATTTTACCAATTCCATGAGGGAATGGGTCTGCTCTATCTAACGTCTTCAGGGTAATTCCAACGTGCTACTGGAAATCATTGGAGACAATGTAGCATACAAACATTATCATTAATAGTAAAGCTCTTCTCTCAAAATCCTGTCTTTAGAGTAAGATATGAAGCTGCTGGTTTAAGTGATGGACTTATAAATTAATGCTCATGTTTCTCAGTGTGAAACAAGATTAGTGAAATGTATCTACTGTCAGCAGTATAGCAAGGACTTGCCTTAGGCCCTTTCTTCTAACACCCAAAATCTGTGTAGTAGGTTTTTTTCACACACAAATAAAATCATTTAATTGCCTAACATGATCTGCTAAAAAACTTACTGACTTTCTACCCTTCTAAAGTTTTATTTGCTCTCCTTTCTCCAGACCTACCCCCTGTCTGGGTTTTGACCTTACAAGGCAGTATTTTTGTAGTTTGATGTTGTGCTGTCAGGTAGTCAGTGGCATCCAGGTGGCGTAGCTGTTTCCGTAGTTATTTTTTTAATGAGCACGATTTTCAGCAGTTTTTAATCTTTAACACAGCTGAACTTGGACTCCATCCATCAAAAATTTATGGCCAAACTTTTCTTAGAACAAGCACTGAACACAAGGTATCTACAGCAATAAAGCATCAGTGTTGCCTTTTCATGACTGGCCCTGAAAACAATTGTTAACTCCAGCTGTACACTAAAACCCCAAGTACTTAATAAGAAAAAGCTCATAAATTTTAGGATGTGATTCCAGAAGTGTATTTTTTAAAGTGTTTTAATTGATGTGTTTGTTCCAAGAGACCTGTTTCCAAGCACATATAAAAAACTTAAAGACAGTTATTGGACAGTGAGGGTACAAACTCAGGTTTATACACTTATCACCGATGCAAGAGCTGCACACAAAGAACTTGCTGGTAACACTGAAGCAGAGTCACATCAGAATTGGGATAAGTGGGGTTATGGTTTACCAGACCATTTCCCTGAGCTAGACAGACTCTTGGATTTACCCCCCTGGCTATGGAAACAGCAGGTTCAGAAAGTAGCAACTGCAGATAGTCTTTTGCTCTGTAGCCATCTCCACCCCAGTGCAATCTGATCTTTACTTTATCTGGATGTCCATGATGTAGTTCAATGACAAAATAGGAGTTGAAGGGAAAAAGCAAGTATGAATCATGTTTCTTATTTATCTGCACTCTTACACAAAAGTGTTGTGTCCACCAAAGGGATTTTAATCCATCCAAATACAAGACTTCATATAGGTTGCTGCAAGGAGGCAGGGAAAGGGAGGAAAATGTAACTTTTATTCCATTGATTTTTGCCTGGAAAAAATGCCAACACAAAGATGCAAGCTCTGCTCCTGTTCCACTCTGGTATCTCTGTTCCAAGTGCTGCTTCAAATTAGGTTCTGATAGGACAGCTTAGCAGCCAGAGTCTCATCCTGACACCTCTCAGCAAGAATCAGATGATCAGAGCTGCACTTAAATGTGTGGTAGTAAAAACTACCGTCATTACCAGCTGATGCTGTTGAAATGAGTTTCCCTTATCACCATTTAATTCCTATGAGGTCACTTCTGCAAGCAAGGATTTCATCTTACAGAAACAGCAGCTCCAGCAGCTCGGCTTGTAAAGGAACAAAAATAACTGCTACACAAATCCAATGTCTTTTGAAAATATTTTATGTTAAAAATACAGAAAAATATTTCTTGTTCAAAGAGGAAAAATATACTGCATGATGACACTGATTTAGGGGTGTTCGGAAGGTGTCTGTGGCTCCACAACCAGTCACTGGAGTGATGACCCAATTTGGCAGCTAATGGTTCTCTTTCAACTTCTCAATCATTTATCAAAGCCAGAATCATACTGTGACAAAACAGAAAACATGATACCAGTGGATTACTGAAGCTTATGCAAGTAGGAGCAGCTCTCAGTGTCACGGGAGAGCTGCACTGAGAGAACCTGAAATAGAAAGTCAAGGCACCCCTGCTGGGTGCTTTGCTTAGGAAGACAAGGCTGCAGAAGCAATGCTGCAGCAGAGGAGCAGCAGCTCTGCCACCTTGGAGTAAGTGGCCCTATCCCAGAACACATCTGTTTGTAACTCAGCCAGATCAACTTCATTTTTTAAAAACAGATCTTGTAAAATAAACTTGGTCCTCAGGAGTATTTCCATTCTAAACAGGCCACTTACTGTAGGTGCTGAAAGCATGTAACTCTTTATGTTGTACTTGTGGTTTTAAAATTAAGGAATAGCCCGAGTTTCCAAACAGTGTTTGATCAGAATGAATAAAGGCATATAATGAGGCCAGAGATAGCTGTCAAAATATAGTACTGAGGCTTAGCAGGATCCAAAAGATAAGACATGAATACCAGCAATTACACCAGTGGAATAGAGGAGATAAAAATAGCTGGCAGACAATCCCTTTGTTCCTTGGGAGCAATTTTTGAAACTAACCTGTAAAGGTACATGAAGAAACAGAGCAGATGAAAGCCCAGCTTAATCATGGCTTCTTTCATGTGTGATTTCAGTTGTCCTCGGTTATGGATCTCTGTGGGATCAAATACTCCCATGTTTCCACTTGGCACCATAATGTACCTGAAAGTTTAGGAATAAAAAAAAAACCAAAAAAACAAACAAAAAAAACCCCACACAACAAAATCCAAAAATGTAATCACTGAAACATTAGGGAGTGTCAGGGGGAGAGCTTGCCAAGAAGGGACTTTGATCTAAAGAGTTGTTTCACAATTCAACATAAGCGAGTTCTGGATATTGCACCTATCTCTGCCACTACAACCCACAAACAAAGAATAAGAGAACAAGAAGTACTAAAAACATCGGTCCTGCTTCCACAAATAAATGGGAGAGATTCCAAGTAATAGCCAATTCCAGTTAATTTTAATTGCTGTTCACAGTTAGTTGCTGTCATGGGGAAAGCACCCACCCACAGTGGAAAGTGCATTAGATGAAAGGGACTAGAAAAGAATTTAGCTAAGAATCAGTAATTTATTTAGCAAAAAACCTCACATAGGAAATCACAAACTCCATGTGACTCATGTTAAAATGAGATGGCATAAGCCAAGGCAAAGGATCTGTGCTGTTACTCCTGCCTTTGTCACAGCCATCCTGGGACACCTCAGCACAGACACTGAGGCTGACAGGATGAGTCGGGCAGAACTGAAGATGTCAAGTTCTGCTGTCCAAACCCACATGAGAACAAAAGCTGAGTGAAGCCAAGTGAAATGTAAGCCAAGGAAACATAAAACCAGCAAACCAAATGTTTATGTCCTGTGACAATTGAGCCAGCAGCATGTTCTTTTGTCAGAAGAATTTCTCGAGGGAGCAAATGCGAGCACATGAAGTTCTCACTCCAGCTGAGCTCAGACTAGAGCATCACTTCGTTGAGGTGTTACACAGGCTTTACCTTCCTGGAATCAGACTCTTTCTATACAGGAATTTAACTCTTTGTCTTAAAGCTGCAGCAGAAACACGGTCTCAGAACAGAACACTTATTAAATTTTCTTCATCTACTCAAATGGCACCACTCATAGTCCAAAAGGCACTTCCCCGCCTCTTACAAAATTCATTTCTGTAACAGGAGGGGAAGGAAAGGGAACAAGCAACAGGGAGGTTTTCTAGCAGCAGAAGGACACTGGGAAATAAAAAGTTCAGACCACAGTAATTGTTACAGAGGCATTGAAAAGCACTGCAGCATATTTGACCAATATCAAAGACAGTTGTGTCCCATTAAAATAGTTCATGTTAAATAATTCCAGTTCGAAGTTCTCTTCTAAAATTGAAGTTTTGAGCAATTGTTCTGTTTTTAGCATTGTAACATAAATTATTGTCCATTTCCTGGGAATGTGATACATTTTATTGGAACAAAAGGAGGAACACGTTTCCTGTACCAATTTATAGAATGCATAATTTTCTTATATGTGTGGGATAAGACTGCCATAAAGACAGCATGTATTCATTTTGCTTTTTATAAAGAATGATAACACTTAAATGATGCAACTTGATTGTGTAACCTGTGAGGCATCTCTTCCAAGAGGGCCACAAGGTAGGACAGCCTGTATTACATATCTAAGGAACTGAGCCATGGATACAATGCTGCTGGGTGCTGACAAACCCAGCTCAAGCCAGCTGTCATACTCTACACAGCAAAACAACTGCAGCAAACAAGTAAACTGTCAGCTTTAATAAATACACACATTAGTGCCTCTGGTATTTCCATTCCGTGGAAGCTGCTACCACACCAACGGGACACTTCCCTCTAGATTTCCCAATTTTTAAAGGGATGTAGAAGTTCTGACCAGAATTTTCACTGAATTGTAAAGATTTAATTTTTTTAAATTTTATTGTACTCTTTCAGTTTTATCTTCTTAAAGACATGGCAAGAATCTCATTATTTGGACCTATTCTCCCAAGGAGATCTATATAACACAGAAGGAAAAAAAAAGTTGAATGCTTCCCTTAGAGTTTTAAAACAAGGAGAATGTAAGACAAAACTATGTCTCACTGGAGACACTACAAAGTTCATCAAAAAGTTAAATATCATCTGAGTGTGCCGAACAAGAAGGGCCAGTAGGATGTTACAGTAAACATGCTGCAACTTTGGAAGCTTCTCATGATGCTGTTTTTGACTAATTTATCCTTCCCAGGATTTGTTTCTGATACCCCTTCTGCACTAAACCTCTCTCCTCTCACTGAAATCCTTGAGAGAATTAGTAAATTAAGCAAGTAGCTGCCGTGTGGTCATTGGGATTAAGCAGGTTTTAAAGAAAAGTGGATAAGGGGAAGAGATTATCCTACCTTTCTCTCTATCACTTACACTGCAAAGCACAGACTACTTCTATCTCAACAGAATTATTTTTCTTCTGTATTTCTACCTAAATTTCCCCTCTTTTACTTTGAACCTGTTACTCCTTGTCCTATCACTACAGTCCCTAATGAACTGAAAATGCTAAACCCCACACTTGCTTTTGCAGGCCTCCAACTCCTTCACTAGAAATGAGATGGTCCAGGCTATTAGTATGGGAGAAACTCCTCGATCCACAGAAAGAAGGGAGGATTAGTGATACAGGCTTAACATTTGGACTTCTTGTGGCAGGACAGGCAAAGTATCATGTTGTCATATTCATTTATTGCCTACATTGCATATCCAAAATTGAGGAAACAATCCTGGATTTTAGGATATTCAGAATATTTATGCCATTTATGGCAGCTACAAAATGAGAGCTGTCATTATAAAAGGGCAGTTAAAGCTTACTGCTTGAAGTGTAGAAATAGAAATAATTTCTCTTTTAAATCTCAGTCTGACCAGGTTTAGAAGGGAAAGGAAGTGGCTACTTCAAAAATTAACTGAAGTACACAAAATGAAGCAGCAAAGTGGTAACCAGTACAAGAAATCTTCAAAGCTTCAAAGACAATGCATTCTGTCTGCAGTGTCTCTGCAGAAACAGCCTTGCCTAAATGAAACATCAAACCCTAAACTTGCCAGCAGATCCCAAACCAAATACTGGTCACTATGGGTCACAGCTGTGCATAGGGAGGGGCAAACAAAACCAGGCAAAACCATGCCCATGTGTGTGTATTTAGGCAACATTTATTTATTGAGCATAAAGTTATACTGTCTCATGTTTCTCCAGCTTAGAAACATTTGAAGGCTTTGCTGGCAGTTCTGTAGAAAACAAGGGTGATATTTATCAATATTTAAATAGCATACCTATTTTGCCCATGAACAGCCAGGCTGGCAGTACAGAGATCCTCAACTTTCTTTTAATGAGAGCCGGGAAACTTCTTGTTTAATTCTACCAGCAACCCAACCCATCCCTGCAAACAGTTAGCCCTGGCAGCTTCAGGCAAACAAGAATAACAGCCAGCTTTTCATACCTGTACCTATACATTTGGGCTTTTGGGTTCCCTCAGAATAGTGATTGGAGATAAGTTGTGACAAACTGTGGCAAACCACAAAATTACACTAACACCTGTGAAGGGTCAGTTCTCCACACACCAAATGACATCAGATAAACAGAGTGGTTTGAACTGACAGTCCCAGTGTTGCCACATGGAAACCCCTCCTGACAAGTAAACCATTTCCAAGGGTGTGCAAAGACCAGGAACACTGACAGCTGTCCTAGGGTGAAAGTCTGCAAACCTTCCCAAATACAAACTGGCAGGATGGGGGGCCAAAACCAATGCAGATGAGGGGGAGGGACAAGTCAGTAAACGGAGGAGGGTGCAGGGGACAGCACCACAGCCCCATGGTTTTACAGCCATCAGCCATGCCACCCTGTTATGCTGATAGCACTATCAGGAACAGGATGAAAAAATTATCAACTCTGCTGGCAGTACTACTTCATAATCCCAATTAATCTGCTATTATTTCCTATGAACTTGGGAATGACCCACAAATTGAGATTCCTGGGCACTAGAGAGAATGCAAGCAAAGGCCAAAAGTTTCAGATCCTTTACACTGTTTGGTTTCTTGTCATTTTAATGTTAGTTTGATCAATGAAGACTGTTAGCAGCTCAAGAACACAACTGAAACATCTCACCATAGCACAGTGTTCATCTTTGTACTACACTGTTGGGGTCAATGAAATAAGAAAGCTGTATAAATATGAGTACCTGGCAAAAGATGCTGAGAGTATGGAAACTCCAGGCAAGATTGAGATGAAAACAAGCTTTGAGATACCAAACCCCAGTTACTGAATTACTGAAAAACAATGGTATAGCCGACTAAAGGTAATCCCCTTTGATGAAACAAAGCCCTCTGGTCACAGAAAGGTCCAAGGGTCAGAGCAGACCCTGCCAACTTGGCAGAGGGTCCAAAAAGCAGTTTTTAGAGTTTAAAGTATAACGCCATATGGTAATGCAATGATTCTTATAGGCTGTATGTAAATGCTATAGGATTTGTAGCTTGTTCTAGATTGGTTAATGTAAGTTAGAATATTCAGCACAAGAGATGATTTACTGTAATGTAAATGGGAAAAAAGGTATTCTGTTCTGTATTCTATTCTGATTCTGTATTCTATTCTGCATTCCGTATTCTGCATTCTGTTCTATTCTGTTCTCTGTATCCTTCTCCTCTGCTCTCTGACCTGCTCCGAGCTGCGTCTGGCAGCTCCCAGCAGGCCCCCTGCACCCCTGCCCTTTCACAATAAACCTCATGCTCTAAGACCTGATTTCAGAGATCTCTCGTCTCCGTCCCAGCTGTCCTGGACAGAAACCACGAACAAACTACCACAAACAGCAGAAAAATCCTCCACTACACTTAAAGCTTTAGCACAAGTAACAGTGCTAAAAAGCAAGCCCACAAACCCTTGTGCACTTACCTATATATATTCCATGTGGCCACTGGCAGGTTAAGGAGAAAGATGAACCAGTGCAATGAAATAAGCATTAACACCGTTACTACAGCATGGCCAATCACCTCAGGCACCACCCACTGCAAAAAGGGGAAAGAGAAAAGAGTTACATGCACAAATGTAAATTCCTTTATGAAAAAGACATCTATTTGGGATTATAAACTGATTATAACCATGTGAAATCAGAAAAACTGACAGCAGAGGCATGTGATTCCACCACAGTGTGGAGAAATCGATACCTCCAGGCAGATTCCACACAAGTAAGCTGAAATCAAGCCCTGAGATATTGTAACAGAAGTGCTTTATCCAAGCATTACAAACATTTCTAGAGAGCAGCACAGCAGCTGTCTGAGCACAACTATACCACACAAGCATTCGAGAAAGAGAACTGAGAAAGTATACAGACCTCACTTGAAATCACTGCAGAGAACAGTGGATTTAGTAACTCAGATAATTAAAAACTGCACGAACAGCCTCAGGCTTGGAACAGATAAGAAAGCTGATCAATATAAAAACTGGCATAGTTACATTGGGTCAGCCCCTGGCAATCACACGTTTTTGGCTTGACAGGATCCTGTACCATTCTCTCCCATATTAAGGAAAAAAAAACCCTTTAAATCAAAGTGACCACACACATGGGAGGCCACGTTGATTTCATGCTAAGAGTTTTAGGCAGATTCATTTAAAATGGTACTTCTGTGATGGAATTTGCTGAAAGATGAACATCAAAAAAAGACAAGCAGGCTGAAATAAGGGATACATGCAAAATACTGCCAATCAAGGCTCTTCAGATACCCATCACTCCCCAGTTATTTGCAATACTCAGATGAAGATGTGGTTTCCTCAAACCACAGCAAATGCAAAGAAGAACAATTTACTTTATTGAGCTTGGAGCAGCACGATCTAGCGTTGATATAGTCACATTCCAGATCTGATAGTGTGATTATCTGAAGTTCAAGATAAGGAAACACCGCATGGTAACTCAGAATACACAAAGCTTTGCTTTTAGCCAATCAACTGGGCAGAACCCTCTGCTCTCAGCATTCGCTGTTGCTCTGTGCTGGTCTTACAAAGGCATGTTTCAACTAGTTACAACTCACCCTTATTTTAGATAGAGGGCTTGGCTACATTTTATTATCATGGCCAAGTGATTTTATTATATATTTCCAAGGGCAACTGTTGCACAAGTGCTAAAGTTCAGTTCAGCCCTTAAAACAGACCAGGGAGGCAAACTCAGTACTTTTAGTATCAAATTGTTACTACAACCCTTGAAACCAAAACTTAAACAGAAGAAAGAGCTCATGCACTTTTAAACTCTCCGCACAAAATAGTGTAGTTGTAAGCAGTGAATCTAAGTTGGTTTTGTTTTTCAACATGTACAACAACATTGAATTGATTAATACTTTGGTAGGAAATAAGAGGGTAACATCATTACTGAATGAGATTTCAAAATAAAATATGAATATTTCAGACAGAAAAGTCCTTGCAAAAAAGGCTTAGGATGCACGCATGCACCTCGCCATGCTGTGTCCTGTAAAGCTCATGGTTCTTTTCTCCAAGGAAATGAACACTAAGAGATCTTTTTTCTACTCTTAAAAAATGCCTAAAGGCTTTTCATTTTATCATTCTAGGATTAATTTCTTCCGAGAGGTTTTGCTAGAAGAACTGGGTAGACTCTGAAAAATCCCACCAGGACGGAAAGAGTGTGAAAGCCAGTTCTCTTTTACTGAGAAAAGTAAGGAAAAGAAATCAAATCTGTGCCTTCACACTGCAACAACGCCAGCCAGCGAAGACTGCGAACCAGCCTCCAACAAAAGAACATGGAAACCCTGCTTGCCGAGGAACTCGGAGCCCCACAGCTACGAGCACACAGCTCACACAGAGCAAGGCGTCCTTGCAATTAAAGCGCTGCTGGCCGCACTTTTTAGGCCCGGGTAGCTCCCGAGCACCAACGCGGGGCACTCGCTCCTTGTGCCGCGCTTGTTTCTCCCGTGGAGCCGCAGCCCCGCGGAGCGAGCACGGTCCGGGCACCGAACCCGCGCCGCCCCCGCCCCGCAGCCCCTGGGCCCCGCGGCCGCGGCCATCACCCAGCGCAGCCCCCCCGCCCCGTCGCCTTCAGCCCACCGGCCCCGGCGGAGCCTCAGCGGGCCCGTCCCGCCCCGGGGCCCGTCCCTGCCCACCCCGCGCCGGAGGAGCAGGATACGAAGTAGACGGAGAGGAAGATGAGGGCGCAGCAGTCGATCAGCGAGAAGATGAAGACCACCGACTCCATCCCGCCGCCGCGCCCGCCGCGTTCGGGCCTTCCCGGCCGCCGTAGTCCCCGCCCCGCCCGGGCCGGCCCGCGCAGTGCGGCACGCTGGGAAATGGAGTCCCCCTCTCAGGCGGGGTGGCGGCCATGCGGTGCCGGCCTGGCCGCGTCTCCGATCCCCGGCTGAAGCAGCGCATCAAGCAGGTACCGCCCGCCCGCCGGGGCACCCCCGGCACCCCCGGTACCACCGGCACCACCGGCAGCCGGTGCTGGGGCTCGTGTGTCCCCCTCTGGCTGAGGGGCCTTGAGCATCCGGCCCCCTCAGTGGCAGGAGAGGACCAAACCCCGTCCCTGCCTCTGAGGGCTTTAGAAAGGCTTTAGAAAGGTCTATTTGTTTGTTTCATTTATTTTAATTTTCTGGAAAATCGTTTTTTTTTCTCTCATTGTTCTGTCCCCTTCAGTAGTTCTGGTCTTGAGGCTGGCTGCGGCTTCAGATGTGAAATGGATAGGGCGAAAGAAATATACTCAAAGTATAGATAGATAGATATAAATATATGTTTGTATATATACACACACACAGTGTGTATACGTGTGTATATATATGCATATACATATATACGTAGATACATAGGTATATGTGGTATATATGTATGTAAATATGTGTGTGTGTGTGTGTGTGTGTGTATATATATTCGGACCTTAGGAAGAACTTCTTCGCAGAAAGGAAGATTAAACATTGGAATGGGGTGCCCAGGGAGGCGGTGGAGTCACCGTCCCGGGAGGTGTGTCAGGAAAGGCTGGGTGTGGCACTCGGTGCCGTGGTGTGTTTGACTCGGTGGTGATCAGTCATGGGTTGGACTCGGTGGTCGCAGAGGTCTTTTCCAACCGAATTGATTCTGTGATTCTGCGATACTGGCAAGTGGTGTTTGTATCTGGAAACGTGTACAGTGATTTTATTGAATGGCTGAGAAAAGGGGGAAATGGGATGACTTCCCAAATACATGTGGGAGGGACAGGGAAAACTGTGTCACATCTTACGATAGTTTGTAATGACTTTGCACCTTGAACACCAAATTTCTGAGCCTCTGTGTAAGTGTACTCCACTTCTAATTCCTTAAAATTGAGAGAGTGACTGCTTGAGGGAACTTGCTTGGTTTAATTCACAAGATCCCATTGATTGTGCCTTGACTATTCCAAAGTGGAAAACCCAGCTGGGTTTATGGTAGGCTTGATGTTTCTTGCAGGGCAGGAGCTGCCCATGAGTGATCTGAAGTGGAATATAATTTTAAAAGCTAAATCTGTATTCAGTTTGATTGTTTTGTTCAGACTTATTAATTTAAATGAGGGTTTGAAATTCTCCTTGCTGTGGCATTTGTGATAGCGCATCTTTTAGGGTGATACTGTATTTTCTTCCCCTTTTTTAAGAAGGAAGACACCTGTACAGTATTAAAAGTTCTGGCTCCTGATTTGGAGAGTGGGGAAAGAAAGCAAGTGGAGTACACTTGTACATGAAATTTAGTACATTTTCTCACACTTTCATAACTGGGGTTTGAAAATGGGTTGGATTAGCTGCTGTCAGAGCAATAAAAGGCTTGATAGAATTCATTTTAATTAGGATACTTCTCTGTAGTGTTCTTTGAAGTATCTTGTAAAGAATTAAGTTGTTTTTATGACAGTATCCATGCTGATTGATATAGATGGTTTCATTTTTAGGGTAGGAGATCTAAACCAAAAGGAGGATAAGTGAGAGGAACCAAGACAATAAGATGGTGTGTGGGCTACAAAGTTGGCTTTCGTGCTAAATAAAAATGACAGAGTTGACCCAGCAGAAATCATCAAAGCTCCCAAATGTAGGATGCTGCCTTTCCCTGGGAAGCAGAGCTGCCCAGTAATCTGTGCTTTAATAAGAATTAAATATATGGGAAATACTATCTGGTGTGTTGCAAGGCAGTGAAAAGCTGATTCTGATTTTCATTTCGACTTCTAAGGAGGGTAGAATTTAAAATAGGCATATTTGGTTGAGCTGTTCTGGTGAAGTGATTGACAAAGATTTTATTCCCTGCTTAAAATTCTTCATTTCAGTATCTTGCAAGTAGTAAATGTGGGCAGTATGTTGACATTGGAATTCTAGCATCTGATTTGCAGAAAACCTACAGGTGAGCCAAGATTTGTCTTCTTATATCCGGTGTTCAAAATGCAGAATGTATTAGTTTGTTATTTTGCATTCATTATAACAATTAATTTTCTTTATGTTACCTTCATTGCCAGTTGTTGAGGTTGATTGAAGCACTAAGATTGTTTCCCCTCCAGTGTTCCCACTATGCTGATATATTTAATGACTCACATTTTATTAATGCATTGGTATTACAAGATCTAGCTGCGGTTTGGGTTGATTCCTGTTTTTAAATAAAGAGCTACGGATGCATTGCAGCATGTTGGGATTTACCCCAGTGAGTTTAGAATATGAGGGAGGATAACACTTCAGTGCAGACATGGGGGGAGATACAGGATCCAGTAAGACACTAATATCTCGCTCAGTTGCTCAGCAGGACAATCACGTTTTCACACAGGTAGTTTTTAATTAGAACCTGTGTGGAAGCTTGGGAATCGACTTCCCACGTAGTTTTTCCACTGGGAATGACACTATGTTGAGGGAAAAATCAGTTGGTGTAACGTGTTTATTTTGGTTTTTTTCAGTGTAGATTATGGACGAAGAAAAAGAAATGCCTTTAGAATACAAGTTGCAAAAGGTAGATCTGTTAATATTATGTCCAAGATGCCAAATTCTTTGATTATGCTTTGACTGTTAATTCTTAACATGGTTGAACTTTTTCTTTCAGTGTTTGAAATAATCAGTAATGAAAAAGAACGTGAAGATTTGGCAGTTTTAGAGTCTGAACATGTGGCAAAAAGAGCAAGACAACAAGAGAAAAATGAGTAAGAAGAATTTTTACTACTAGATTAATAATGCCATTGCTGTTATCATTTCTTTAAAGCTTTCTGTTTCTGGTTTATTACATTTTGGTTGTTTCAAAGCTGCAGGTGGGTCCTTGATTTCCCATTGGCTTGTCTTCTTCAGAAGTTACCTGTAGTTATTGGAAACTCTCTTGTCACTGGAGACAAGCAGATACCAGAGTCTGTCATGACTTCTCTGTTGTAGGGAACATACAGCCCTGAATTAGTGGGCAACCTTGTGGCTTCCTTGATAGGTTTTCACATAATACCCTGCTCCTTGTGTGTTTCAGTTCCTTTGTTTTGTTGTTGATCTTTCTTGGGTGTGAGAGATACTGGCCTGAGAGAGGACACTACAAGACAGGCTGCTCAGAGTAAATCACCAGTGGGTGTGAGATTGGAATGAAGATTTCCTGACTCCTACCCCTGTTCATAGTCTCATGGAGCATTCTGTTCTCTCTAACCTGGGATAGATATTGAGGATCTCATGGGAAAGTAGGACACGGTTGTCAGAAAGATTGGTCTTGTTCCGCAGTGATTTGCTCCTACTTCCCTTGGTGAACTGAATCAGAATGAACCTCCATCACCCTGTTATAGGTCTGTCTTTCAGATAGGTTGGCAAAATGATCCAACTCATCACACACTTGGAAAGGATGCATTTTTTAACTTCTCATAGTAGAAGTGAGAGCATGGGAGTCAGGAATTTCTCTCCAGCATTAGGCTACATATCATGGTTATGGGGAACCACATTGTGGAAATTGCTTTTGTTTTATTTTATGGATGTCTCACTTGCATTTCTGCTCTGATAACTTAATAGTTTTTGTCTTCCTTCCATGTTAAGGACTACTGGAAGTGGCACAGACGACTCTGATTTTGATGATTATCCAGAAGATCTAGTAAGTTGTATTTTATTACGATTGTATTTGTATATGATTCTTTGTTGTGAAATTGCACTTGAAGAGTTTGAAAGAGGAGATAAAGTCTAGTCAGAGTTGGCAATTCCAACTGAGAATCTGTGGAGCTGAAAGGAGGCTGTTTTCTGAAGGAAACAGAGGAACTTGTGGTGGGAAATCCCTTTTGAAAAGGCACACTGAGGGCCTGAAGGACTTGGCTATCAAATGGATGAAGTGATTGAGGGAACCAATATCTCCAACTACTGCCAAAAGAGGTGCCTGTCCATTAGCAGGAGCCATTCCAGGGTAGATTGCAAAGGCTGCTGCCCCTTCAGCCAGCACATGTAGTTTTATATGCAGTCATTTGGTTTGCAGAGGAGTGGGTTGGCAATGCATTGCCTATTTTCTCCATCAGGGAGAATGCTGAATTATGTTTATGAAATAGTTTTCATTGACCTCTTTAATATAAATAGTCCAAGTTATAACCTGCCCCATATATTTTCTTTTCAAATGTGTGAATCTGCAGTCTACAAATCACATGAACAGTTCCCTGCTGAGCTTATACAAGAAAGGAAATCCTGATTCTGTTCCACCCACTCCAAAAAATGACCCAGTGGAGACTCCTCCTCCTGGGAGAACAGCACCTCAAACAAGCACCCTCACACCAGAAGCAAGAGGTGAAAGACGAATCTCTGATGGTGGCTGGTTCATTGATAAAACTCCTGATGGGAAAGACTTTTTCATTGACCTCTCTGAGGATGGAGAAGAAGAGGAAAAGAAACTGATTTCTGAGGTACTTTGTGTTTCACAAATCCACAGTGTTTTAAGTAGATGTATGAATAGAATTGGCCCATTTCAAGCATGTTTGTGTAAGAGGTAGAAAGTGACCTAGCAATGAGTTTCTTCCAGATTGTTTTGAGGGAAATGTAGTGCTCAGTATTAAGGAGGCCTAGATTGGTGCCCATACTGAGAGAAAGATGAGTGGAATGTAGCTGTTATTTACTCCATTTGCCAGTGACCAGCCTACCTGGCTTGTGCCTTGCTGTAGCCATAGCAGGTGGTCTTCCTTAGCCAATAGTAAAGGCTAAATGACCCTGAGGGAAAACAGGAAACTACTTTTTATTTCTTTTGTCCTGTAAAAGTCCTTCTCTCACATGGAGTTAACTCATGTTAGGATGGAATAATTTTTTCTTACACCCCCTTATGACTTACTAGTAATAAAAATTGTCTTCCAGTGGAATAAATGCATTCGTAGAGTTTTATTCATCCCCAAAATGGATTCCTCTGTGGCATGCAAATAACTGGTGTCTGGTTTTGGTTAGTAGTTTTGAGAGGGTTTGTTTGGTTTGGGTTTTGGGATTTTTGCTTATTACTGTGTTCTCTTAACAAAAAAAAGTGACTGTTGTAATTAACCCATTTTTAAAAAGGCAAATCCTAAGTACAAAAGAGATTTTCTACAAAAAGAATGGGATAAATGCTTGCCTTGCTAATCTTTATTTATATAATATGTGTAAGTTAAGTGTCATAGACTCATGTTTTGTTCTTTTAAGTTTTTGCAGAAGTTCACTGACTTGGAAGGTTTTGTGTATATAATTCTGGTTTTATGTCCTAGAAATCAACAGAATTTTCTGTCTTGGAGAGTGAAAGAAAAAAGACAAAGGGCAGAAGAACAAAAAGAAAAAAAGAACAATTTCCAGATGTAGATGGAGAAATTGAATCCATGTTACGTAAGAAAGGTGAGAAGTTATTTTTGGTGTGTTACTCCAAACAAAGAGATGGTATTAGACCATGGAATCCGTTACCAGAGATGTATTTTCTGATGGGCAGAGAAGTGACCTCAGGCAGTTTTACAAAGAAATTTAGCCTTAATGTTGTACTAAAAAATATTGCAGTCCTGTGTCTACTACTAAAAGATAGCACTACCCCGTGTGCTTTAGACTGAGTACCTTTCTGTTCAGTATTAGCAACTACATTTATACCATGGCTAAATTTGTGTGACTTTTCCTCCTTAACAGTGAGAAGTAAGGGGTCAGAGCTTTACCACCCTTCAGTGAAGTTTGAGGATGTAGGAGGCAATGATGAAACATTAAAGGTTAGTTAAAATTTTATTTGTGGGCTACAGGATGCACTAAAGAAAGTGCCACATTAAAAATGACAAAGAAGAAATATTGCAGAGTTCATCTGCATGGCACTGAGAAAAGCTGCTTAGACCAACAGCAATGAAGTTGTTGGTTTTATTTTGATTAATCTTACTGTAAGTAATCACTGAAATCAGATTGATAAACAGAACTTTATTTTGCCCTGTCTATAAGAATAGCAATCTATAATACTAATTTCTGCAATTTAAATGGAGCTCTCTTGTTCTTTACAGGAAATCTGCAAGATGCTCCTCCACATCCGTCATCCTGAGGTCTACAACCACTTAGGAGTGGTTCCACCTCGGGGCTTTCTTTTACATGGGCCACCAGGATGTGGGAAGACACTGCTGGCACAGGCAATTGCTGGGGTGAGATGGCTTCACATTTACAGCTTCTTCCTTTTCTGAGTTGCATTTAGAGAGAAAGAGAATAATCTTCCTTCGTAATAGACTAGAGCTTTTCACATTAGCCATCCTATGGTAGTCTGAAATACGTTAATCTTTACTTCCTTTGTTTGAATTCCATCTGAATCTTTACTTGATAGAACCTCATGTGTAAAGAAGAGTGATAGTGAGGAGGTTTTGTGTCTGATTTAACTGTTTTGAGGCATTCCCAGAACAGAGCAATACAGGCAGGGGTGTTGAGAAGGGTATAACCAAAAGATCATTTTGGTTAAATTTACCATGGTGTTTCAAGTCTAGACTCAACCTTCCCACCTTTTATGAGGCATTGCATTGATTCTGTTGAGTGGCATCTGTTAAACAGCTGACTTCTGAATTCCAAAACTGGATGTTGCCTCGCCTGTGTCATACTGGTGTTTTCAGAGCACATGACACTATTGGTGTTAATAGTTTGTATGGTGTGGTGAAGCTGCTGTGCCACTGTTCCTGTTCTGGATATAAATCCAGGGACTATTTAGGGATCTTCAGTCATTACCACGGACATTTTCTTTTTCTTCAATATAGTTGTTCCTTAAGTGTCACTGATTATAACCTTAAATTTAGATGCATGTAAGTTACTAACTTTTGTAATGCAGATAAAGAAAATACTGATATTTGTTCCTTAAGTGTTGGTTGCACCTTCTGACATTGTGCTTCAAATATTTTAATTAAGAAGATTTGGATGTTTTCTTTCTAATGCCTTATTGTAAAACAGAACCCTTTGAATGATTTGATGATATTTAATGCTTCAGTGGGTATTTGTATCCTGGAAGAGTACTACATTTGGGGAAAAAAACATGTCACAAGTGAAAAACTTTGAGATTAAATAAATTTAATGACTGCTTCTTAAATATTTTTTTCTTTAAAAAGAGATTTTCAGTAGTGCTATTTTAGGCAGATTATCTTCTTTGAGCATCATAGGGTCTCTGGTGGCCTTGAGTTGCATAAATTAGGGTTAGTTTTCTTTTATGTGTAATTCAAAGAGCTTGAAATAGGCTGCAGCAACCTGTGGCACTACTGTGCTACAGTCTATTAAAGTTGCAGTTATATTTATTTATTTTTAACAGCAGAACACTTTGAGTGTGAGCTTTACAAGTGTCTTACTGTACAGTCCTGCTCAGATATTTCTGGAACAGGACTCTGGGAACCAAACCTCGTGGGGAATACCTTCCAGACTGCTGAACAATCCTTTGTTACCCATATCAAGTCGGAGGACATTCCTTAGCTTTTTAAAAAGTTCTTTGAGATTTAGTCCTGAGTACGTAATTTGTAGGTGTAGAAGATGTCATATTGAAAAATACTTGTCCTCAAGGACAGCCAGCATTACTAACCTCTGGATACATCATACAATGTTCCTCGTTTCTTCCAGGAGCTTGAGCTCCCGATGTTGAAGGTGGCAGCAACAGAGATTGTGTCTGGAGTGTCAGGGGAATCTGAGCAGAAACTGAGAGAGCTGTTTGAGCAGGCTGTGGTAAGACACCCACTGGAAATAGCTCTCTAAATTGTTTGTCTTTTTCTTTGTAAAGATCCATACTTTGTTGCTGTGGTTTGAATTTGAGTAAATCTTAGTGAGTGAATCTTTATCCTGCTGCACACATGACTTGTCTCCCTTTCTGTGACCAGAATTCCATTGTACTGTCATGATGTCACGGAGCACAAAGCTTACTATTCTGAAGCCTTGACAAAAGATGGTTCATCATAGCAATGTAAAGAGAGCAACAAAAATTATTTACATATTTGGATCTGCTTGGCTTGATATATAAAAGAAAAAAATTAAAAGCAGTTCATTGTGCATTTTTATTACAAGGGGTTCTTGCTGGTTTTGTATGGCATGGAATTTGAGTGAATGTCAGAGACTTTAGGCTTTGGGGGTCTAGGTAGAAAGCAGGAAATTTGGAACAAACATGATAAGAGTGGAAGAAAAGTTGCTGTTGAAGTCTTGCTTTGATTTGACTTCTGGATGTAGTAGGAAGCAAGGAGAACAAGACAGGTTGAGATAATTTTAATTTAAACAAATGCAGCTTTTTCTGGTTTTTAGTATGTGGCTAACGTTTTATTTCATGAGGTCAGTTTTCTGTTCCTGACCTCTGAGAATGTTCTGGTTTTCCAACTTTATTTCATTTTTCGACTCTCCCCCACAACTGTATATGGGTATTTAAAGTATGTTCCTGTAAGAAAGAGTCCTAAACAGGGCAGAACGGTTGATTGTGAAGCTGTTTATGTTTCCAGTTTATACTAAATTTTGATTTTTAGAGAGCCTTGTTAAGAAGTTGTTTAGAATAAAATTACGTAGGTTATGGCAAAGAGTTTCCAGAAATTAGATCTTTTCTGTGTGTAGTGATTGAGGGGAGGTTGCTGTAAATTACTGTTACAGAAATAACATCTATTGCATAAAATATGTTTAAAATAAAATCTCTTGCCTTTCTTATAGTCTTTCACATTCCATTAAGTAGTTTTTCCACTTAATTTTTGCAACACCTTTTGTGGGGGGGGTGGGTGAAAGACAACGATTCCTCGTTGTTCAGGTGCCTTGGAATTTTTACGGCCTTTTCCCTTCTGTCACAGCGGGAAGGGGAATGACCACGAGATGGCGCAGCTGGTGCCTGGGAACACCCAGTGCAGCGGATGTGCAACACGGGTTTTTTACATGGGACTTTCTTGGAGCATGATTCCAGTGTTTTCCTTAAGTATTCCTTTGCACTGCTAGTGCTTGTTGGGAATATTAACAATCTTACATCAGCTAAGCACCATTCTGTTAGTTGCACTAATTATTAATCCGTATTATTGTTGGCTTTTTACCAAGTTCATGGAGTTTTAGAGCACTTGTGGGAGTTTCTCACTGCTCATTTTTACTCTTTGAACATGGTCAGGCTCTGTAGTAGTCTTGCAGTTCCATGACCACCTACTGCTCCTTTTGTTTCATTCTGTGTGTCATTAATACTACTCTTGAAATTCCACAGCTCTAATGTCACTAACAAAACAAACAACAAACCAAACCAAACCTTTCTTGTGTGATTTTCATTTATGGACTTCAGCAGGCAGTCACAATGGAATATTTAGGGAAAACATAAAGCAACACAGAGGTATATTTAAATTTTGGACTGTGTGTAGAGACATTTTAAATCTCATGCCTTTATTATTCCATAGCTTCAGCTCAGTGAAGTTGCATAGTCTGGTGGCTCTCCAGATTGTCAGCAAGAACAACAGAATTGTTCCAGGACTTGATTGTGCAGCAGATTTACAGTGGTAGTTACAGATCAGAAAACCTGAAAAATTTCTTTCTTGTAATACACTCTGTCAGTGTAATTTTGTAATTATGAATCTTTCTTGTTCCTAGTCCAGTGCTCCATGTGTCCTTTTCATTGACGAGATTGATGCAATTACCCCGAAGAGAGAAGTGGCATCTAAGGACATGGAGAGGAGGATTGTGGCTCAGTTCCTCACTTGTATGGATGGTGAGTTTCAGGAACAGCTGTGCTAAGACCAAATTCTAATTATCAGCCTCACTGTCTGCTTTCCTTCAGTAGTGATTTGTGGTTACTTTGGAGGACATAGTGGCAATAATTTTTCATATTTTGACACAGTTTGCCTGGGGAGTGGTGGGAAGGTCATAATAAGTTTGAAGGGGTGTTACTATAATATTTTCACAGTGGTCTGTACAGCATTATATAAGCCTGTCTGTTGTATCAATGGAATAATGGGGGAACCCGTTAAATGTAATTAATAATTAATTAATCTGTTAATTTTAACATTTTCACTTGACTGTGCAAAATGCAAGCTCTAGGTAGTAGCGATAGAGATGAACAGCAGTTCAGTCTGACTGTTGATGAGTTTCTCTGCTGACTACTATCATGTGCTGCAGAAACAGAGTGCCACAGATATGGGAACAAAGTTGGACCAATGAGTATGAGTACTGACTTCCTTCCTTCCTTCCTTCCTTCCTTCCTTCCTTCACTTAGACTTGAATAATGTGGCTGCCACTACCCAGGTCCTTGTAATTGGAGCAACAAACAGACCTGACTCACTGGACCCTGCGCTGAGGAGAGCTGGGAGATTTGACAGAGAAATTTGTTTAGGGATCCCAGATGAAGGGGCAAGAGAAAAGTATGTGTTGTGAAGTTAAACTTTCTTTTTGATACATTGATAAGTAAGAAAATAATGTGTAAGTTAACATACAAATTAAGGAAAAGTACTTTATTGTGTTTAGTTCTCTTTGTACCTCTACACACTTTCAGTGGGTCAGCACACACTGAAGAGTTGCAGAAGGCATTAAGTGTGCACCTATTTGCCTTGGTAGCTGTGTCTACATTTGGAGTGATTTCCTTTCTTGTGTGCAGATCTGCTTTTAGCGTTATGTTAATGGCTTTTCAAATGCCCTAACAGTACAGAAGATGGAGTCAAATGTATCTTTTCTCGTGTTCAGGAAGTTAACATTCTGTCTTTGGTGCTCCCTATGTAACTATTAAATTAGGACCATAAATTAACTAAAGCCCATTTGTTTGTTCACTCAAGCAGGTACCTTAAGCAACAGGCCTGGATTCTTCCATTCCATTCCTCATGTAAATACATCAGTCCAGGCATTAAGCTGAGCTGCAGTCATCCTGTGTGGTGTGACTCCCTTTTTACTCCAAAGATCTATGACTGTCAGACTAGGTTAAAACAAATAAATCCTTTTTTGCTTTTTTAATTAAAAAGGAACTGCTACTCATTTCCACAACAGCAAAAAACACAGGAAGGGAAGTTTGAAAAACTTGTAGCTTATCTTGCTATGGAAAGGAAAGAAAGGTTAAAGGATTAGTTTCTTTTAGCTCAAATAATCATATTTGTAAGTTGAAGAGACAAACACTTCTGCTTGCAGTATTGCTCATTTTGTGTTGTCAGCACTCTGGCCATTATTCCACCCTGGGGTTTTTTTTCCCCTTTTGGCCATACCTCCATTTATTTTTTTTTATTTCTTCCCTCCCTTCTTCCTCCAGATTTACTGTAGTAATTATGCTCCTCTTGGTTGTGGGCAAGGCATGCAGATCATTAGAGGTAGAACTAAAGAGTTAACTGAGGAGAGTTGTGATTCTTTGATAGTTCCTAGGAACACGTTAAAATGATGATATTCCCAGAAACAGCACAGTGTTGAAGGACAGGAGTTGTGAACAGCAGAGCCATTGTGGTCTAGAGATCGTTCACAGGTTAGAGTGGAGTCACAGGCATTCCCATTATTGCTTGTTTCTATTTGTGTTCCTGGGGGTGTAGGCTTATAGGGACTGATGATTTTGTTTTCTTTTTTAAATTACTCCCTCTCCCTGCTTTCTGTTTTGTTTTGTGGAAGGCACGTTGTTGTTGATTTGTTCCTTTATTTTAAAATGAAAGGGTCATATAGACCTTATAAGTCCATCCAGTGGGCTGATTTACAGGATGAGTCTAGCTGAAGGCAGAATTTGAACTGCTTAGTTGTAGTTCTGTAGCCTTAGGGGGTGGAGTGAGATGAGAAAGTGTACCTGGAGATCTTGTTTTACCTGGTGTTTTCTTGTGCAAATTCAGAATGAGCCATTTGTAGTTGTGAACTGTTTACACTTAGACTCCATTGATTACATACAGCTCTTGTCAGACAGGTTGAAAAAATCTTGAGAAACAAGCTATTATCCCTAATAAAGATTGAAAGGAGAGATGATGGAACTTGCTAGTGAGGGAGGGAAACAGATGAAATGTATTATAATTTTAGAATTATGAGTAGTTTAATCACTTGGGTTTTTAATAACTTTTCTGTAGTTATATTACTTGATGTGGAAGTAATTTGGACTAGTTTTTATTGGAACTAGAAGTACGTTACTGATCTGGACTTCTTTGGCTTGTGCTGCCTTTTAAAAATATTTTCCCAATGAAGTGTTTTTTTGCTGTTTTAAACAAGTTGGTTTGATCAACTGCTCCAAGTTCTTCAGTGCCAGTGTTTGTGCAGTGACATTGGCTTTTGCTTTTTTTTTTCCTTTTTGACAAGTCATGTAGTTTTCAGTTGTCCTTGGCTTAGAAGAGCAGCAGGAAATTTTGGTGGACCCTGAATGAGATTTTGAAAGCTTCAGCTGTGATACAAAGTGGAAAAAGCTCCCATTAAATGAAGTGTGAAGTGTAGCTCTTCACTGTCAGTTACACAGAGCTGTTTTATGTTAGTGAGGAAACTGCCTGAGGAGGTGTAACTTTACCTTCGAATGAGGATAAGGTAACTCGTGAGGTGGCAACAGAAGCCCCGTGTTGCCTACTGGAAGTTTTACTGGGGACCCAGGAAACATCTGCACTTGTATTCCACTGGCAGTGGTCAGGGAAAGGTACTGAAGATTAAACCAGAGCACAGTTTGATTTGATTTGCTTCTCGCAGAATAGTTTGTTGTGGATGTTCTTCAATAAATAAATAAAAGTGGCATGGAACAGACAATGCAGACTTAGGTATTAGGAATACAGGGTTAAATGTATCAATGGATAACCATGTGCATCTCTGTGGTACACTCTTGAGTCCTAGCCCATCAATTTTGAATATAAATTGAGGTTGAAAGGATCTATAATACTTAGGTCACCAAAACCACTGATTTGCAATGCCTGGTTGAGGCTGTTGGTTTTTGTTTAAGAACTGACAGGAAGTTTAGAGCACAGTTCTGTGGGTTTCAGTGTTGGTTACTTCCTAGCTGGGTGAAAACTTCCCACTGTACTACTTCAGTTCATGTGGACTGAAAGAGACATTAAATGCTGTTTGTGAAAAAAAAGAAAAAAGTAACAGCTTTTTCTCCAGCTTTATCTTTTTTTTTTTTTCCCTCTACTTGATTAGAATTCTCCAGACTTTGTGTCGGAAACTGAAGCTCCCAGAGTCGTTTGAATTCCGTCACTTAGCGCGGCTGACTCCGGGCTATGTGGGGGCTGATCTGATGGCCCTGTGCCGTGAGGCAGCCATGTGCACGGTCAACAGGGTCCTGATGACATCTGAGGAGCAGAGCAGGAAACACACACACTCTGGGGGGAGCACAGCCGAAGGAAGTATGGGGATAGGAACAGACATCCTGGTGGAAGAGGGCACCAAACAACCAGAGCTTCCTCCTAAGGTATGTGCTCCTTAAAGCGTGTGTTTTTAATGTCTGAAGAGTTGAGCCATTTTAGAGTTATGAAAGTCATTGCTCGTAAATTCCCAAACATCCACAGCTATCCTAATATTAAATTCAGCTTTAGAAATGTCAGCTTCTAAGGCAGGAGCTTAACTGCTAATGACCCTATAATGGGTCTGGAAAGGTGGCTTCCCAACTCCAGTCCTCCTAAAGATCACGGTCATGTTTTATACAAGGTGTATTTTTTCCCTGGGATTTTTTGTTTTGTTTGTGCTGTGTTGTTTTGTCTTCTAGCAGAGCAGAGTTTAAAAGTGTGGCTGTATCTTTCTTCAGAAGTGTATTAACTGTAACAGAATTTTAAAAGTATCAGACTTGCACAGAATATTTTGCACAAGCTGTTTGCTGTGCCCTCAGTAAAATATCTATTATGATGCCTGGGGCTCTTCCCTGACCTGGTAGAGTTACAGTAAGCCAAAGTCTAGAAGTATTTATGCAGCCTTTGTTTTCCCTCCAGCTATGTGATTACTTGAGGTAAATTACATGTGGTGTCTAGTACCTATAGCAGGTTTGAGAAAGAGATGAGCTGTTAATGTGCAGCACAACTGGAACTCTGTTGCAGGAAATAGTTTTTCAAGTGCCAGAATTATTCTTTGGTCTAAGTTACATGAGGGTTAGTGAAGCAGAACAACTTTATAGGGAAGTCCTTGGCCCTACTTCTCAAAATTTAGAGTCTGTATATGCATTCATTGTGTGCAGGCCTCCTAAAGATTTGTCTGGAGATAAGTAGGCTTAAATGCACATTGTGCTCAGATTCTGTTTTTAGAGGGACTGTCAAAGAAGACTGTTGGCTGTGATGACAGAAATCAGTGTAAAAAGCTGTGGTAAGCCTTTGTATTAGTGTAACATAAGCTCAGTGCTTATACCTCCCAGTGCTTCCTGGGGCCTGCTGCAGCCAGAAGAAAGTGGGGAGGGGCAGGTAGTTGCAGCTTTTATCAATGTCACCATGATCAAAGGGGTCACTGAGAATGAGGAAGTCTAACAAAGCCGTGTTTTGATAGCTGGCAGGAGGTTGACATAGTCTAATGCAGGGTATTGTCATTAAAACCCTTGTAATATGTTTATAATGGAAAAATAAACATACAAAACCTTTAAAAATCATTCACACAGTTTGAGTAAACAAACCCAGTGGTCTTGGCTATTTCAGAGTTTCTCTCAATGGCTCTGTTAAGAAGAGGAGGGAGGGCTTAAAAGGAATATCAGGCATTCTAAGCACTTGTATTTCTTTGTGGTCAGTTGTAGAGCTATCCTAGCTGAAATTGATAGGAAGTGGTGCTTTTTCTTTATGCTGCTGTAGGAAAAATGTTGAAACTTAATACACTTTTCACATTTATTTTTTCTCCCTCTGTCTTATAATGAAACTGATACAGTTTTACTTGTAGTGCAGTACCAGTTTTGATACTGCCTTTCTGTATTAGAATGGGGATGCATTTGTGTTGTGAAGATATAAAGTTCTTTGATGAAATATTTTCTCAGGTAGTTTCCCCAATATGGAACTGATTGGAGAAATTGGAATGTACCTCCCTGGGTCACTGTGGTCTGCAACATGGGGCAGTGTAGAAAAGCATTACCCTGCATCTCTATTCTGTTGGCCCAAACTTTATCAGGGCCTGATTGCAGAACCAGGTCTAATCAGGCTGAGGAAGTGAGTTGTCTTAAAATCAGATGGTGTTAAATGAAAGTGGATGTTCCAGAAGTGTGTTAAGAGTTTTAACAGTTTATACGGAACTGAATATTCTGCAAATTGTTGGAATTGTGCTGCCCAGCAGTTTTGCACTTTCTCTTGAAAGCAGTTTCTTGTTAAAAGCACAATTAATACATATAAATAATACATATTTTGGAAATTTCAGCATGGGAATAGCTTTCTCCTAGTAAATGTGGGAGAAGCAGTTGGAAGAACTGGAAGGCCAAATACATGTGCTAGCTTAGTTTCTGTAGCATCTAAATCAAAATTTTAGGCTCAGCTCAGTGCATTCAAACCTGTTAAATGTACACAGAGCTTCCCTGGAACATTTTTATTGTTAATAGTGATTGACATATTTCATGTGTATTGTACATATTGTGATTGATAGTTGAAGTATGGCTTTGAAAAAGCCCTTAACATGGTTCTGGAAGTCTAACCCAGTTGCACAATGTTTTTGTCTCCCTTTCCATGTACCTTAAGGATGAATTGCAGAGACTTTTGGATTTGCTGAAGGAGCAAGACCCCTTGCCTGAGGAACAGCTGCAGAAGCTGTGCATTGAGATGAATGATTTTATTGTTGCACTGTCATCAGTGCAACCCTCTGCCAAGAGAGAAGGCTTTGTCACAATTCCTGATGTGACATGGGCAGACATCGGAGCCCTGGAGGACATTCGGGAGGAGCTGACTATGGCAATATTGGTATGCCTTAACCTTACTTGCAAAGATCTGTTGCACTCCCCCCTGTGCAGAAAATAAAACTAGGTTTGTTTTCAGTATTTTTAAGGTATAGTGGTATTTTGCAATATAAGCAGTCAAGCTTCTATAATTCACTTCAGAATTTGTTTCAAGTCTGATGTTTGTATTTAACATTTTGTTTTTAGTACTCATGCTTTCAGTGTGTTTGCATTGCTCAATCTTTAAGTATTCTAAAAGTTTTGTACCAATAACCTTGGTTATGCAACTGCCACACAAAGAATTGGGGACTACTTAGCTGGCAGCTTAGCAGTCTTGCTGCCAGTCAGAGGGAAACTTAACATTAACACCTTTAGGTAACTTTGGTAAATAAAATCTTTCCCTCTGAATAAGGATATTTCTCCCATTTAGGGGTAATTCGCAGTGCAAGATATTAAGATGCTGATCAAATCTTTATTCTTTTAGCCTATAAAAATTGGAATAAAGAACTTGCTATGAATGATTTTTCATCCAGCTGTAAGTAAAATGAAAAGTTTCATGGTTTCTTTATTCCAAAGATAACGACGACCATTTCTTTTTAGGCACCTGTGCGAAACCCAGAGCAGTTTAAAGCTCTGGGCCTGACTACTCCAGCTGGTGTCCTGCTTGCAGGGCCCCCAGGGTGTGGCAAAACACTGTTAGCTAAGGTAATGCATTTTCTAAACACCATTAAAAACACTGGAGAATCTTCTTGGAGTGGGTGTTTTTGTAGGATGAGTCTGGATGATAGTGACAGAAGTTGGGCTTTTACAACACATCAGAAAATTAAATTTAGGCCTTTGTGCTAAAGTTATTTGATTTTTCTTGCATAAAGCTAAAACTTTGCTTGAATTGAGAGGGAAATCCTGCAAAACTTGAAGGAATGAAGTTGGTTAAGAGAAAAGTAGCAAAGATGAGAAGAAACTCTATAAGATACCCACTTTTATGGAATTAATCAGTAATTAAATTGTAGTAAGTAATGGAATTAATCACAGTAATTAAATTACATATTTGGGAGTACTCTATACTGTATTATATATATGTAATTTTATTTATTATATTTACATGATTGAAATTACTTCTATTTTCCTTTTGAGCATTTCAGTTCTTACAGCCTCTCCATGTAAATACAGATAATTGTGCAAATTTCAGATTGTTTCTCATCTTTGTCTTCAGGTGCTCTTATGGAGTTGAATGTCTCTTTAACTCCCATAGTTATTGGGCATTCTTCAGCTAGTGTGGGGGGTGGAGTGTGAATCTGGAACTGCCTCAGCAGAGAGAGAGAGAATACATTGCTAAACTTGCTGCTCCCATCCCACTCTTAATTGCATATAATTATACTTTGTACTGTTTTCTATACTTTGCAAACAGTTGATAACTATGTTCCTTCCCTTATATTTGTTTATCACTCCATGGACAGAAGCAAAGAAGACATGATAAATGTGTGGTCTATATATATCTATATATATATATCTGACTTTACCTTTTTCATAGGCTGTGGCAAATGAGTCTGGACTGAACTTCATATCTGTGAAAGGTCCTGAGCTGCTAAATATGGTATGTGCTAATCATGGGGCTTATGTTATTTATGGAATTCTTGTCCAAAATGTGGGGCAAGCAAAATTCCTGATAATTACACAACTGATACTGGTGCAACTGAAGTTGCCTTATTTAACTTCTTAAAGTTTTTAGCAGTGAAGTTGTTCATGTGAAAAGAAGAAAGTCACTTGTGTAGCTTAAATATTTATCTTAGTTTAAATTACCTGGCAAGTGGAGCCTTTTTGACTTGAAGTGGGGTTTCTAAATGACCAGCTACATATATCACTGCTTTTCTGTAGCATGGAGATTTTAAATGCCAACAGATGAAAGTGCTGTAGTTCAAATTTTTGAAGCACTGGACTTAGAAGTGCTGTGATGTAACTTCAGTCCCTTCTAGAGTTAAGAGAATGTGTTGAACTGAGCAAGGTGGCTGCAGCTCCCATCTGGGAAAGCCTTGGCAGTTTTCTGCTCATCAGTAATGTGGAAGCTGAAGCCAACATACTGGATTTGATTGATCTCTTCCCAAACATTTTTATATGTCTGCTTCAATTACTGATACAGGCAGGAAATACAACACTTAAGTTAATGAGAAGCCCGAGTTCCTTGTGGAATACAGAGAAAATGGTTGGCTGTGGTTCAGAGACTGTGTTAACATATAAATTGTATCAAAACATGTTTGTTTGGAAAAAATTAATTGTTTGCATTTACAACTTCATAGGCCCTGTTTCTACAGTTCAGCATTCAAAGTGAAATTCTGGCTGACTTTTGAGTTCCCTACCACCAAGGCCCTGTCTTCAGGCAACGACTCTATGAACTTCAGATGTTCATTGCTCACTGGGTTTGTTTATGAGCAGCTGAACAACAGGGTCCTTAATTTAGACTGTATTTGTTAATTCTCATCACCAGAATGATGGCAAGTTAGATTTATTGCCCAGAAAAAAGGAATTCTATTAAACTCTGAATCTACTGCAAATTGTCAAAAGTCAACTAGTGACAATTAGTTCCTGTGTAAATCATGATCAGTAAGGAAACAGAGATAAGAGACCCTTACCAGAAATAAACAGATTAGTAGGTTGCATTTCTCCCTTGCAAAGTACCTTAAATAGTATTTAAAACTGTTGATTTTTTTTTTCCAAGTAAAATCTTCATGTCTTACATTATTTCAATGTTGTTTCTCTTACTTTTGTAGTATGTTGGTGAAAGTGAACGTGCTGTCCGTCAGGTGTTCCAGCGTGCCAGGAATTCAGCCCCCTGTGTTATATTCTTTGATGAAGTCGATGCTTTGTGCCCTCGGAGGTCTGACCGTGAGGTGAGTCTGCCTTCAAATATCTCCACAAATAAACACTCTCACTTAGAGCTTTTGTGACATTGCTGGTGACACAAGTACCCAGAAGGGTATGCCCTGAGAAAAGCAGTCCACTAGGCTTTCTGTCATTTGAGGGAAAATGTGTCAGTCAAGTTTTATAAAGCTTAATACTTTTTTTAGTGTACATATATAGAAAAAATATCCAGAGAAATTCAGGTTAAGCTGTTGAGTTTAGTTGTAGGATGTTGCTACTATGGAATTAACATTTACCTCTCAGTAGTTCACCTGCTTAAAATGTTATTTCAGAGGTGTCAATATTTAAGAACTCTTTTCCCTCAAAAAACTGAGTATTGAGAAATTTTGTGGCTTCTTGTTGAGGTACGTATCAGAACGACTAGTACAAATATTTATATGTACTCCTGTAAGTGAGTCCTTTAGTTTTGATGGGAAAGAAAAGGTTTGCCACATGTTAAAATATGTGGCAAGTGTGTAGATGGCATGAATTTGGGATGGAGACACGCTAAGAATATGATGGAAGGAATCCACAATGCAGCTACATGGAAAGTGTGAAAAAGAAACTTTTTCTTTGAGTAATATTTCAGTGCAGGGAGTTAGTAGATCCTTTGTTTCTTTTACCTTGAAATACTCACATTTCCACTGTTTCCTCGATTTTGTTGACAAATTTCTCCTTCCAAAGTCAGGAGCCAGTGTGCGGGTAGTGAACCAGCTCCTCACAGAGATGGATGGGCTGGAGAATCGGCAGCAGGTTTTCATCATGGCTGCCACAAATAGGCCAGGTAAGGACCCAAAAGTCATAACCAAGAAATCAGATGTCCTTGGTTCTATTCTAATGAAATCACGTGTTCTTAAATATTTGAATTCTGTAATTAAACCTGTTCTGTACTTAAAATTACAGTGTCTCCTCAAATCCAAAGCTTTTCTGATGAGTTAATGTGTTCCATGTTCATGTGGCACTGTGAGATAAAGCAATCTGTTCAAAATGTGCCTCACTTAGCACCTGGTACCATTGCTGTTAAAACACTTTGAAAGACCTTTGACTGCTGTTGATTATGTCCTTGCAATGTAAAAGCAGAAAAGAGACCTAAAATGTAATTAAAAAAAAATTTTTACTACTTAAATTGATTTTCTATCCAAAGCAGCCTTACAGTTTTCTGCTATCTTTTTTTTTTTTTTCCCCTTAAGACATCTGTCTCGTATTAAATCATTTTTCCATTTGAAAATAATTTTTCTTATCCTTTCCTTCCTGGGATCCATGTTCCAAACTAGACTCTGTTTGGAACAGTTACTCTTCTGTTTCCTCATGTTCTGTCCAGCTTGGATATTGACAGCTGTCTTTGCTCCCTTGCTGACTCTTCAGTTTTTGGTAGCTCTTGCAATTTCAGCAGCATCTTTTCAGTTAATAACCTAAACACTGATGTCTGCTTTACAAACATCATGTGTTTTACAAGCAATTTTCTGCTTCTTTTTTTCTTGTTTTGTATTATGGAGAAGTCCTGTGTTTTATTCATAGCAAGAAATTTGTCTTTTCCTGAATGTGAATCCCATCTAAAAGCTGTGGGTTGTAAGTAAAGGAATTTGTTGTCTGTTTACAAAGAAACATGCATAAAGATGTTGCCCTTCCTTGGTTATGAGGATTTTTTGAATATTGCAACTGAAATGAAACACAGGGTTACAAGTCTGTCTTGGTAAAACCATACTGGTGTGGGTACCAGAATTTCAGAAAGAACCTTTGCACCTAGAACAGGTATTTGGCAAATTACTACTTAAAGTGAGACACAGTTATTTCTTACCTGCATGTACTAAGTAAGGACAAGATGTAGAGTTTTGCTAAGAAGTGGTTTAACAGTGAAAATAGTAGCATGGCTGGTTTTGGATATAATTTGGAAGATGAGAAAGTTAAAATACTTGATATTGATTGTGTTCTATAAATTAAGGAAAATTTGGTCTGAAATTGCCTGTAATAGGCAACTATGAGGTGGGTTTTTTTTTTTCCAATGGTCAAAAGCTTCAAAGATTGGAGGAAGGTCTTCCTATGTCTTGAATTCTTTGCATCATGACAGACTATCGGGCCTCTCACGTGATGAAGTAGGGGCTTAAATCTCTATCTGCTTGCACAAATTCTTTGACTTAAAGTGGCAGGTTTTCCTGGCATGAGCTTGCTGGTCCTGAGCTATCTAATGCAATGCAGAATAGAAAATAGGGTTATACTATATATAGATGCAGTGGGGTGTACCAAGGGTGTTGGTGGGAGTGTCATCAAATTGCCTTAGAAAAGATTTCCCTAAATTAGTTGTGCTATTCCAAGCATTTGTATCAAGCAGCCTTATTTGGAAGTGTTTCTTGAGGGCTTCCTATCTAATTACTGACTTGTCATTATCTCTGGCTGGTAGCTTGGGCTGGGAATTCCAGCACTTTTGAAGGGGAGGACACATCCAGCTGTACTTCCTGCAGTGCCTCCTCAGCCAGTTGGGCACGGGGCCAATCCTTTTTGGGCTGCTCTGTGTCACTGTTGTGAGCTAAGGATTCCTCTCGTGGAGGCAGCTGAGTGCAAGCACTTCAGCAGCTTTACCAGGGCCAGTTTAGGGTAAATATTGCTCAGATGTTAATTTCAAAATATAAATACTTATGTGTAGCAGGTTTGTCCTAATTCCCTGATTTAGATTTACACTGATTCAGTGCTTGCTTACAGGTCTGATTTTCATGCATATGCGAAATAGACATCTGCTCAATTGTTAATTCCTCTCTCTATAAGCCTTATACTGGGTGAATTTTTACCATTATGTGGTTAGAAAGTACCTCTGAAGTGGCTTGGGGATATATATTTTTTTTCCTTCAGTTTTAAAATGTTGCCTTGTTCAGCTGCAGTGGCAGGTGTACTGTTTGACCATACAGGAATAGTTTTGAGGGCAGCTGGGAAATGTATAAGTCATGAAATCAGCAGTGTATTATTAGTCAGTGACATTGGTGAAAAAAGTGGATTTGAGGTAAAAATGCCAAATGCAAAGAAAATGCAAAGGCAGGGATAACAAATACAATTAATTTCCGTTTACTGAATTTGTAAGTGAATTTATATCCTTCAATTTGATGATTTTGTCTTGATAAAGATACAAGGAGCTGTTTTGCCAACATTAATAAAATGGTTTTTTTTCTGAATGGCCAAGCTTGGCACATGCAGCTTCTGCATGAAGAGGCAGTGTGGATAGGATGGATATCTTGCTTCAGAAGGACATCAGCTATGTGTGTGTGAATAACATTTTGGATAGGTTTAGACCATAGTTTTTTCCTGTGATACCTGCATTTGTCAGTATGAGAAAATAAAGTTTCCAACTGATGCAGCTTTCATCAGAACAATTTCTACTGAAGCTGTGGTTAAGTTAGGGAAACTGATTTTTCTCTCCTGTAGTTTATCCACTGTTCATGGGGCCTAGGAGGAGGCAGTGTTCACCAAATGAAGTTTTGCTGGTGTGGTCTGGGTACTTAATAGGAGCACTCTGCAGGTAGAGAGCAGAGAAATCTGTGCAAGTAAAGCACTCTTAACCACCTTAAGAATGCAAAGCCCAGGCAGAGACCTGTGGGACAAGCATAGCTTATACTGGTACTATATTGAAGTGATTCCCACAGACAGTTGAAGTTGTGGTGCCTGAGAAGGTCTTTAATCTTTGTAAGAAAGATTTTTCTGTCCTAGTTGTGGTGAATAGAGGTGCTGCTGGGGTGGGGGGTTGTGTAATGTAAATCTAAATAATATATGTGTCCCAGCAGAACTGCCTGCAGTCTTCCACTGGGCCAGTACTGTCAAGTGTGAGATCCCATGGTTTTTAATCCATGTTAGTAGAATTTATTGGGAGAGAAAATGGCTTTTCAAGATGCTTCTTTTTTTAGAGTGAGTGCACACATGGTAGCTTTGATAGTTGGTTGCTGGTACTGTTCATGACTGCTAGTGCTTGTTGTCAGCATTGTAGTCTGAAATCATTATGCAATAGGAAGAGTCTTCTCTTGTAAATTGTTATTACTGTTGTTATTGTTATTGCTATTATTATTATTGTTACTGTTATTATTTAGGAGTAGTTGCAGTTAGGCTAGCAATGGCTCAACCACTTTTGGCATCAAGGTGTGTTCCTGGCACAGTTGTTCCAGTGAGGTGTTGGCACCCAGGACAAGGTGTTATTGTGAAATGGTGGTAGTTTATACCCCAAGGCTGAAGACTGCCAAATTCTCTTTTATATTGCCTTTAAACACTTGGGAGGCTTTAATTCCCATTTTGCCAAAAGGACAGGCACAATAGATTGGTTCCTTTGTTTATCAAATACAATCTGCAAGTGGTATTTCTTATTCTGGCAGTGCTGAAGCAAGCCTTTGATGTGCCCTAAAAAGCAGGATATTTGAGTGGCTTTTGCACTTACTCAGTGACTTTGAAAGTCCTCTGTAGATATTTCTTGATTCCTTCTAAATTAGCAGGGATGCAGTATTCCCAACTCAATCTCTTTCCACCTAAATGCAGAATCAATGTCAAACTTTGTCTGAAGATGATTAAACTTTTAAAGTACTCAATATCATTAGAGAGGGAGGGGGAAAAATAAAGGCAGAAATGTCATGTCTTGTTAGAACTTTTATGGGTCAGAATAATTATATTATTTTCCAGTCTACTTCCTTCCCCAAATCCAAGACTAAATATTACACAACTGCCAAACACTACTGTTAAATAAAATCTATAATTTCCCACAATTTTCTAGTTACCAGTTTGAATTTCAGGATGGGATACTGCTGCTTTCTGGTCTTCTCTTACTTCCCCAGGCTTTGAGCATTTATAAACTCCTTAGAGAAATGCTGCCAAGGCATCAGCAGCATTTCCCCTGGGATCTAGGGAACTGTATGTAACATGAGGAAACAGACAAGATTTTAAACTTGACATAAATTGTGATGATGTCTTGCTTTTATTCATGGCCTCTCTCTCTAGCTTTCTTAAATTAATTCTTGCAAAATTCCCCTTCTGCTGTTACCTTTGAGCATGATCCTAGTTTCAGTGAGTTCTATTTTTTGTTAGCAAATTTATTTTAATTTTTTTAGAGCTATTCACCTGAACCACATGTTTTGAAACACAATAGAAAAATAATCACCAGTCTTTAACAATAGTCACAGTTTGGGTTTGGGCATTGTTTATGTTTTTACCTGTTTATACATGTTGCTGAATTAAAGTCAAGATAACATCTAAGAAAAGCACTTAATACGTGAGGCATGGAACAATTTCTTTCATAATAGTTCTAATTCACACAAATTATATTTCTGCATTTCAGCAGCCCTTGAGTGTTGTGTATCTTTCACAATAACTTCAGTTGTTAACTGCAGCGTTCACTTGGAGTCTCAGAAAACCTTTTAGGGCTTCTGAGCCTGCGTTTCAGAACATCACAAATGGGAGGGCCTAGATCTTGTGTACTTCAAATATAATTTTAAAAGCTGTAGTGAGAGTATGAGAGAAATTTGATGGACTCACACAACAGCTGTTATTGCTGGTATGCACTGAACTTCTGTAAATGTGGTTGGCTCCTTTTCAGTTGAGATAAGAAATGAATAATCAACCGGAAATGAATGTGGGACTAACAGATTCTGTTTAGAAAAACAGAATGTCCCTGTATAGGAATTCATGCACAGATACTTTCAATAGAAAATAATGATTCTGTAAAATTTTGCAATAGTTTGAAGAGCAGTGTAGCAAACCGAAATATGACATAATTCTCTAGAGGTTAGTGCCTGTTTTAACCATTAAAAACAAAGCAAGGAACGGAGGTACTCTAAATATCTTCTTATGTAATTTTGTCAAATTATTTGGAAGATGATACTGCTGTCTTCTAATGATAGTCAACACCATTGACCACCTCAGAAAGGCAGAAAATTATTAACTGGACATTTCTCGTAATAGAAGTATATTCTCTCTGTGAGACCACTGCTTGGAAAAGGAGTGCTGTGTTTTATCACATTTCCATGCTTCACTTCCTTTCCAACTTGGGGGATAATAATTGGCTTTGAAAGGGGTATCTGCAATAACTGCCTTAATTTCATTAATATGTTAAAGGTATCTAAAATGAGTTGACTCTCTTCTGTTTAGGTAACTTTTAAGGTAACAGATATGGAGAGAGTGTTATGATTTATCAGGGTGGAATGTTTTGAAATTCCTTAAAGGTGAACATTGTTCAGTTCTTTTAAATGGATATGAGGTGCATCTAATGAGTGAGTTTGCCCAATGAGTAAATTCTAATTTTCTGGGTTATGTGACTTGAGTTTTCAAGAACTTCAGGCCCAGGTCTGAACCAGAAGAATGAAATGAGTTGATTCATAAGGAAATGGGGAGTGTAGATCTGTGTTTTAAACTTTGGTGTGGTCTTGTTGCTGTAAACCACCATTACTGCAGCTTATCGAGTTCTGTCAGTTGTGGTAAGTCTGTGAATGCAGGCAGTGTGATCATTTCCATACAAAAAGATGAATGCAACTTCAGACCACATCATTGACTTGTGATATTGTTGGACAAATAGCAAGTTCCATGTTTTCAGCATGCAAAATGGAAACAGTATTTTCCATAGCACGCTTAGTATTTTAAAATATTATTTAATATTTTATTTTTGGAATGTTAGAATGGAGAAATCAGCAAGTGCCTGTTGTTGTAATGCACTCCCTATTGAGAGGATTCATTGTGGTGTTTGTAATTGATCCTTTGAGTGAACTTTGTCATCTCCTATTAATAATGTGACAAGAAACAGAAACAGGAAAGGGCACTTGTGTCAAAAGCAAGACAAAGTGTCATCTGGAACAATGCACAGATGTTTAAGTAACATGTTTTTGTCTGTGCCTGCCATGGCAGGGATTCTGTTTAACCCTTGTTTCGTCTGGTCTGGATTAAATTAATACAACAAGTCATTACTTTTTTTTTTCCCCTCACCATTCTCATCACAGTTGCAGTAGCTGATTTTTGCTTCCATAAATGCTTCTGCCCGTGACTGACCTATCTTAGGAAAAAAAAATGCTTTATCCAAGAAAAGGATAATGGAGATGTCCTTTAAGCATAAGTGGGAGAGCAACTGGAACAAAACTATGAGTATCTTTAAAAAGTGGATCAAGATCATATTGTGGTAGGATCAGGTAGTTCAAGTCTTGACAGAGTTAAGCAAACATTTTTTATTTGCAAAAAAGGGATAGCTTTACTTCCCTGCTACTGTTTTAGTGGGTGGTGTCTGTTTTCTTTAAAACATCTATACAGTAAAGATTAGCAGCTTCACTTTCCCCAGTTCTTCACCTTTAGTGTACACGAGTCCCCACAGTTTGTCTGTTAGCTCCCTTTTGTCAGCAGGGCAGAGCCCCTGCAGGGTGTTGGCAGCTTCCTTGGGAGGCCTTGATAATTTCCAGCTTTAGACTTCGATGGAACTATCAACTGCCACTGTGGGGAAAGGTTCTTGCAGTAGTTACCTCACACATCCATAGAATTTATATACTTTGGAATACCCTGTTACAGTAAAAGTATAGATTTCCTTATATCTTCTGTGAGTGCTTTTGTGACTTTGCTGCTCACATTACTGTGGCATGTAGGATATCATAGAGCCATATAATCATTTAGGTTGGAAAAGACCTCAGAGATCATGGAGTCCACCTGTTAACCCAGCACTGCCAAGTCCACCACTAAACTGTGTCCCCAAGTGCCACATCTACACATCTTTTTAGTACCTCCAGGGATGGCAACTCAGTAGAATTCCTTAGTGAAATAGAGCAGTTAATACCATTATTGGGTTTTGGTAGATGGGGAAATAGGGCATCAAGAAGCATTGAGAAATATCATGCAGACAGTTTGTGCTGAAACACAGACAGAAATTGAGGCCTTTTCCAAGTTAGATGCCCTGTCTGCATCTCTTGTTATACCAATAGTATTTATATCCTGACTTAGTTTGTGTGCATTCAGTAGTGAAGCCTGTGGTGCTGAAAGGCTGCTACACATTTCTGTGACACTTAAGCTTTGAATGGTTTTCTAGAAACATTTGTGATAATTTTTGCTTTCTTACTTATCCACACATAATAAATTTGGAGTCTGTAGTTCTTCCTGGGAAACGAATTCTGTACCTTGCAGCTATCTTTGGTATTTTCATGGGTTTCCTCTTTTACCATTCAGATAACTATTATGTAGTAGAAATGCAAATGACCAATAAAATTAAGTTTGCATATGGGTGGTTGTGATTGGCCCTGTGTACTTGTTATGCTTGACTTATCACTGTCCCTTTGGGTGGAGTTCCTCCCAATAGAACAAACTGCTAATAATTGATGTGGAACTCCTCAACAAAAACGTTCTAATTCTGTATTGCCAGATATATAGTTGTCTTCATCTGTGAAGAAATGAAACTGGTATTTATGAGCCATCATTGAGCAGATGTGGCTTAACTGTCCTGGGTGGTAGACACTTTTATTGACAAAAATGAAACTTTCAATCAGCTACTTTAATGCTCAGAGCTTCATGTCATGGCACAAATGCTTCTTTGAGTCTTGGTACAAATATGCATGTATTCCTTCTCATGTGGAGACTTTCCTAAGGGTACATCTCATTTCTGCATTAATTCTTTTCCATTTTTCCTCTCCCTAAGATATAATTGACCCAGCTATCCTGCGTCCTGGTAGGCTGGATAAAACCCTCTATGTGGGTTTGCCACCACCTGAAGATCGACTTGCTATTTTAAAGACCATCACCAAAGTGAGTATTTGGAAATATATCCTTAATCTTGAAGCTCAGTGGAATGATGTAAGACAAACTAAGTGTTACAAAGAATTGCAGAATCCTGTCTCATGAAACACTTTCACATATTCCATGAGGTCATAAAAATAATCCCTCAGCCCATCTGCTGTTAAATTTGCTCTGAGATTGCAAGGGGCTGATGAATCTTGATTAAAGCAAACCTGTTAAACACAGAAGTTGCTGCCTTTATAGTCACAGTTTGAACAGATTTATTTAGAAGATTCCTATCTGTGTGAGTAATGGGCCTAGAAGTGTTTTGTAAGCTTTTTTTGTGGGGTTCCAGACATTCACCAGAATGATTCACAAGCTCCATCTGTATTTGCTCAACAGTAATTGTGACACGTAATTGGCTTTAGGATTAAAGGAAGCTTGTGATGATAGAGGTTGTAGGATAAAGTAAATGTGAAAATGTGGAATCTGTGGGTCCTCCCCATGGTTAACAGCACAATCTGCCACTCAGAGACTTGGATTATAGAATTCTGTGTGAGTGTTTGTCCAAGTATGGCACAGCAGCAGTCAAGGCCTTAAAAAAGAACATACAGAGCATTATGAATTACTTGGATATTTCCTGCTTTTTTACAGTAGTCAACATTGATTGTTAAGAGCAGGTGTTCTATCAGATCGTTTTTTGAGCTGCAAAAGGAGACAAAATCTTTACTATAGAGGAAAGATAGCATTGTGAGAAGTCTGGCAAAAATTATTTAGTGTATTTGTAATAAAAGATAATCAGACTTGTGTAACCTTAAAGTTGTGGTGTATAGGCCATAGTTGATTCAGAATTCAGAAATGAGAACTTGTTCAAGCCTGTTCTTTCATGCCAAAATGGATGTTCAGAGGGTGAACTCTCATTACAAATTCAGGATTTTAGACTTTCCTTCATTTGTTCTCTGCATTACTTCATGAATGAAAATATATTAAGTATTCCCCCATTTGCTATTTGCACTAGACCAGTTTGTTGTTTCTAAGTTTTACAGAAATACTTCAGTTAATACTTTTTATAACCCTGTTCTTAAAGATGATTGCTTTTCTTGAGATGTTGAGAGAAATTGAGTGTAACATCCTTGAATCATTTTTCAAACACACTGTAAGGAATTGTGATTTTTGTTTTACCAAATTTATTTTCAAAGGTAATTAGGGGTGTAGGAGAACAGTGCAGCAGAGCTTGGTGCTTTGCTCCCTTCACTGGAGGAAAAGCTGGTATTAAACAGAGCTGATTCCTCTCACTCTCACAGGCTTCCCTTGCTCGCACTCTCACAGCCACCTGTAGCCACCCAGATACACAAACCCACCTGGCAGAGGCAGGATCACTCGTGGGAGGCACTGAGGATAAGGAACTTTATTGAGTCCTCACTTCATCTTTTGGCTTCCTCTTGTCTGGCAGTGACCAGCTGGTTGTAAGGGAGAACTGTTTTCAGTTTCCCATCAAGAATCGAGTTCAGAATTGTGTTTACTGCCATAAATCTTGGGCGAGGTTGCTGAAAAGTGTCTTTGCTCCCTTCTCCTGGGAATCTTTGTGCCTACAGTCCTATCTTCCTGTTGGGATAACACCAAGAGGAGTGGCAGTGGGATGTGGTAACCCTGTTATTATCCCATTGCCAGAGTATTTTTGTCTTCTGCTGAGAAATCATATTTGATGTGGCCTGATCTGCTTATGGGCCTTCTTGTGACAGAAGGAATACATTGCACAGTGTTTATCAGCTTGGTTTCTGTGGATCCTGTCACTGGTTATCATGTTGCTTATCATGCATTTTGGAATGCAAGAGGCTTTCATGCATGCTTAATTCACACTAGTCTGACTATTTTGATTACAAATCCTTGTGGTGAATGAGGAGTTAAGTCCTACACATTTTTAAAGATTTATCTGAAAGAAGAACATGGAGTAGGAAGAGGGAAAAATGTGTTAAATTAATTGAAATACTTTAATTTTTGTCAGATTTCACCCGTGCATTCTAGGTAAGGAAATTTGAAAAATTTGAGAACACATTTCTCTAGCTCAAGGCTAGAGAAAAAATGTTTGGTGCAGATGTGAGTGGCTTCTGGATGATGGCATGCATTCCCAGAAATCTCCAAGGAATACATGCACAGCATGTGGAAATAGAATTGTTGCTGAATGAAAACATGGATGCTTAGAAAGGCAGCATGAGGGGTAGAAAAGGGACTTGGGGGAGGAATAGGTTGTCAGGAAGATAGCCTAAATGTAGGTGAAACTTTGTTGTGAAAGACTTTTATTTCAGTTAACTTGTACAAATCAGTCATTCCCAATTATGCATATTATGCAAGAGACTCTTGTCTTCACATGTTTCAGTTACTACTGTACTGACATTCCTGCAAGCTGCATCAAGCTCCTCTGCTGCACAGAGCTTGGCACCAGAGCAGGCAGAGCAGAAAATGCCCAGTGTATTTGCTCCTCAAATTTCTTATTAGTGGAGAAGGCATCTCTCTGGCTTCCAATTTCCTCTAAGAATTACTAAAATATCCCATATGGAACACTATGAAGCTTCCTTGTTTCCAGGTTAAAGTCTCTCCTTTCAGGATGTTTTCAAATCAGGCTGCTCCTTTATCTTTTTGTTACTTGTTGTGTTACTATGGGTTTTTTCCCTTTCTAACTGTTAAACATTCATTCATTCAAGATTGTTTCCTTACTCTGCCTAGTCCTTGACTGTTCCACTGTCTGTTAAGTACTGAAGTGTGTTAACTTGCCAGTTACTATACATTTTATTTTTTCTTTCGAATGTATTGTAGGTATGCAGTATATTAGTTCCTCTGAAGAAGTAAGAAAATAATTATGTGAATTTGTTCATTTCTGTCAAATGAGTTTCTGGCAGAAATTCATTATTGTATCAAAGAAGTGTTCTTTCTGTCAAAACTCAGATACTGTTTGATACAAGAGACATCTTGAATCTCTGCACTATCATGATACTACTTTACTGTTGTCTGAGGATAACAGGGAGGATCTCCAAACTTACCGTGTTTGGAAATTTTGTTGGCTAGTTTCAAATACCATTCATAATGCAGTTAAATATTTTTTGCTATTGGAGATGCAAATATAATAACAAAAGAAACCACTTCTGAGATCTTTGTGGAGGAAGGAATAATAATGTGGAAAAGTAGTGTCCAAAAATCTACAGTATATGTAAACCTCTAGAAATCCAGATGGAAAATTTCTAAGTTTGAAAATTTATATCCAGAATTTAAAAGATATATAATTAATTTAGTCTTAAAGGTGATAAGACTAAACTGACATGCCTGTTGCTTAGCTATTTGCTTTCAACACACAGTAAAACTAGAGGAAGTTCAGCTAAACAAAGCTGCTGAAGCAACCAGCTATTATTAAAAATAAGCCCACATATGGAATAGTGTTGGTGTTACAATGCCCTGTGGCAGGCTGGCCATCATTTCCTTAGAGAAAATCTAATCTGTGGGTGGCAAGTAAAAATACAACGTCACTAACATTTTATAATTAAATAGTTTTAAGGCTGATAATCCTACTTGTCAGTTTGACATTAAAAATATTTTATTAAATTAGTATTTGTGGATATTGCAGGGAATTTGTCAGACCCCTATATGTTTCCTGATTAAAGAAACTTAATCACTTCAGGGATGGCATATGTAAAAAAAAGAAGTTTTCTTACCTTCTCTTTTTCCTTACCTCAACTCCTTTAGGATGGCACCCGACCTCCACTAGACAGTGATGTAAGCCTGGAGGAAATTGCTTACAGTCAGCACTGTGACTGTTACACGTGAGTACCTTCTAGTTGTGACTTTCCTATTTAATGTGCAGTACCAGCAGTCTTCTGATGCATGATCAGGTGTGTTTTGTTGGTATTGTTAAGAGGGTTTATTAACTTTACAAACCTTTTCCCTTAGGCTATTTTTCTTGCTTTCACTCGTGCTTTTTTCCAAGAAGTTGGTAGGAATATATGGATGCTAAAGTCTTCTTCATCTGGAAAAAGTCCTCTTCATGTTGTAAATACAGAACAGTGGAGGCATCTTGGTTTCCCTTGGTTTTATTTTATAATTCTAGCATCTCTGAGGACAAAAGAGCCCTCTTTAAGTTGTGGGCCCATATGCAATGATGATGAAAGCAAATTGGTTAAACAGCCATAACCAACTTGCTCTGTCACAGAGCTGAAAGCAATCTGTTTGACAAAGTAATGAGGGCCCATTTCAACTTGTGCTTTGGGAATAGCAAGGTGTGGCTTTAGGGAAAGCTTGGTGGCCATATCTGTCAGAATAATTTGCAGTTACGGTCCATAAAACTTAAAAAGCTTTAAGCTATTCAGTAAGTTAGTTAGTAATACTCAATGTTTTTATGGAGTTCACAGAAGATAAAAGTTTATGACTGACTGCTTGCCACAATATTACTTGGGAATGATGAGTACTTTTTCTTCCTACACCTTGGAAGGTCCAGTGGGGTTTTTTTTCAGCGTGTGGGGGTTTCGGTTTAGTTTTTTGTTGTGGGGTTTTTGTGGTTTTTCGTTTGGGGTTTTGCTGTTTGGTTGCAGTCTTTCTGATGCTTGAGTTTATCTATATTTTGAGTTTGGGGGTTTTGTGTGTGTGTCTGCGCACGTCTTTGGGTTTTTGTTGTGGCTTTTGATTTCTTTGGTTTTGGTTTGTTTGGGGTTTTTCTTTTAGCTGGTTGGGTTTAAGTTTTGCTTTTTAAATACTTTATGCCTAGTACCCCCAAATGAAGCATGGGGAGTTAATTTTGAAATTTTTTTTTGTTTCAATGACTTTCACCAGCTGAAAGGCTTGTGAAAAGTTCCAGCTGTTCCAGTTCCAGGAAACTGGGAACAAATACTTAAACTGATCTGACCATGTTTTGTGGATACTGTTATTTTAAGAGCATGTTAACTTTACTGTTCATGCAGCTTTGAGGAACTCCTTTTTGTAATGATGAGGGATTTCACTTGATTCTTTCATAAGATTTATAAAAAAAAAAGTTATGTTCCCACCAAGTGGCAGATTATTAATCGACTCTTTGGCATTTTTAAATACAGGGGTTTTGCCTCTTCCCTTGCTTTTAATTCATTTGATCTTAATCTGTGGCTAAAATCTGAAGGGCATCACTCCATATTGCAGGGTGCAGGCTGGGTAGTCATCAGGCCTCTTTCCAGTGTTCTTAAGATGAAACTTTGTGACAGCACAACCAATTTTTAATGTCATTTTTCGTGTCTTGCCTTTCTATCTGCCATCAGCAAAAGACAGGCGGAATTTTTCTCCAAATAATCTGTTGTTTGTATCTCTAGAGGGGCAGACCTTTCTGCTCTCGTGCGTGAGGCTTCCATTTGTGCTTTGAGACAGGAAATGGCCCTGCAGATGACTCAAAGCAAGAAAGGTAAGAAAGCTTTAAAAAGAAAATCTTAACTGAACAGTGACAAGATAAATGGAATGTAAAGTGTTTGAAGTAGATCAAGACAAGCATGAAGCTGTGCAAGCTGTACATCATTGATTGATTGACTTCTGAGCCAAACAAAATTAAGTCACATAAGGGGAGGTGGGGGAGGGTACAGGAAAAATGGTTATGCTGGAAAGCCAGCATAATTTTTATTTTTAAAGAACTGAAGCTTGCAACCCTAAAGAAAAGATTCTGTTAAATGGTTACATAAACTGATTATTTTCTAGACTAAATACCCTTTTGCCAATTTTCCCTATCACTACCAAAGACTAATTGTGCTGATGTATTTGGAGGAGGGTTGTAAACTGCACATTCCCTGATTGCCTACCTTTGGCACCCAGCTGAGTTGTGTAACTGAGCACGTACATCCAGCACTGATGGAGCTGGGAAAATCCGAGTGCCACTTTTGATCTTTGGTGCTTAGCTCATCAGTGACTCTTGCCAGGACTTTAACAGGGAGTTATAAATTGATTCAAGTACAGTCTCTGCCCTTTCATTATCTGTCTGAACTTCTGGTTTAAGTTGTATTTTCCTGGCATTTTTCAAATTATAGATTGAAACTTTTATATAAAATGCCTGTCTATATTTTTTTCCAGTAATTTTGTTTGTTATTTTACCCTTAAGTCAAAATGCAAAGCTAAAATGGAATTGTGACTTTTCAGATTATGTCCTTGGAAAATGTCATAGGCTTTCATTATACCCCTAATTTATAAGAACAACATTGGAATTTTAATGGCTTTGAATGATTCTTTTTGATCTAATACCTATCCAGTCTTGTCTGGTTTTTAGCAACAGTAGGTTAACAGAGCACAGTGTTTGTACTCCTTGTTCTGAGGCAACAAGCATGCTCAACTAGAGGGGGAAAAAGCCCTGAGCTATAAAAACCTTTGCTGTTGTATGACTTAGTTACCCATTTTGCTTGCTGTAGCTGGATAAAACTCTTGATTTGAGATGGAAATTTCTGAGTTTATCCAGAAATTATCTGAGTTCTTTTTTATAATTGTTCAGAATACAGCAGCCTTTATTCAAACATGTTCATCACTTGAATTCAGCCTTCACAGTTAGGATTGCAGCCTAAGCTCTGACTGTATGGATGTGTAGGCAGCCAGCAACAACTCCATAATGTATGTATGGCTTGATTTGCATCTTTATAGCAGCTGCTTGCTTGGACTGTCCTTGGATTTCCAAAATGTCAGCCCTGATGGGTATGAAAACATATAAGGTGGTTTCTGATTTGAGGCCCTGCTCATTTTTATCTTCAAGATAAGACTGGGGATTTTCTTCCTGCAGTGTTACAACAGGACACGCTCAGCTGCCTCCCTCCCACACTCTGCTTGACTGTGGATGGGTGCTGAGCGTCCTCCTCAGTCAGTGCTTTGGAATCAGGGCCGCTCCTTTCTGTGCTGCAGAAACTGTTGCAACTTCTTGTTATACCTGATCTTTTCCTCTGGAATAAATTCAGGGGTGTGGCTTTTTTAACATTCAGCAGTAGTTTGCTTGAAGGTGGTTTTAGAAAGTGAAATGGAAAGGTACCCTTTTTGTGATATTTTGTAGAAGAATTCAGAAATTCTACTGCCAACTTGAACAGGCCTAGGCAAGCTCATCATGTCAGTGACTATGGTCTGAGAATTGCCAGATACAGAAGTTTGTAGGGGAAATTCCTAACAACTGGGCAGATTTCCACTTTTATGAGGTCCTCCTGGATTTCCTCATCATTGGCCCAGCATTTGACTGCCCAGAAGGGTTCACTGTCATTTCAAACGTGGAGTTTCACTTCTGCCTCCCTTTTCCAAACCACTGAAGATGCTGCATAAAAGTGGTTTCAGCACCCCTGCCAGAGTGGGACCCACCCTACCGCAGCAGTTCTGCAGTTTCTTAGTCAAGTTCCTCAGAAGCCTTGGGTGGACACCATGTGCTCCTGGTGACTTCTTCCCATTAACATCTTAACTCACCTGCTTAGCTTGATCTTGTATATTTATTTCAAATAGATCTAGTTACAGAGAATGTATAGGGTATAAGAAATATCATAATAGGAGAGATTCTTATCCATTTCAGCTGCAGTGACAAATACAGACCTTCTAAACTTTGACCCTTTTTGTATGTTTTTATAAAAGACAGCCAGTGGCCCCACATCACCTGCATAGTCTGTAAGGCTATGAGAATCCATGAGACTTTTTGTCAGAGCAGTTAAGAGCAACTGTGGTTTAACAAGTGAGAATGAAGTTTTGCATCTTTGCAGTTGAATTTGAAAAGCAAGATCTGGTCCTTGTTTGATAGGAAGCACCTATCCCTCACTCATCTGTGTAAATAGGAAAACACCAATTTCATATTTAGTGTTTCAAGTACTTGCTCTTTTTTTTAAAAGATTGTACCTGTTGATATACTTCACTACTTTAATTTATCAATATAAATGGTTTTAAACAATATTCGTACCTACTTATTCAGACTAAATGGTTTTGTCATCAGAAATCAAGGCAAAGTGTGTGAATGCAAGTAGCCAAGGTCTAGATTACTGACAGCTCCATTTTCTACATGATCAAGCTTTGGGCAAGCTTTTATCACTTAATAAGCATGAAGTAGCCTAACTTACTTGCAATGAGAGGTGAACTACCCAGCAGGAGATTTTCTTTCTCCCAATCAAACTGTGACAATCAAATTGTCACAGTTTGATAAAAAAGTTACATGCTTAAAAAACAAAAGTGAAAGCAAAATTAAATTCTCGTTGCTTCATTTTATTGTTTTATGGAGTTTTAATGACTCTGTCTAAAAGTAATCTGATTTCTCCGAAAGTCCCAAGTTGAACCTTTTTCTTACTGTAAATGGCATTTCCTTGGGGAAGTAGGTTAAATTCCTGAGATTTTAAACTTGCATCTTCAATTTTTCTGGGTATAACTTTATCTGGTAATAGGAGTGTTGAATATGAGCTCCAGAGAAGTGAGATGAGAGAGCAGTGAGGTTGTATGTTTAGTTCAGTGAACTTTAACCTTCATCTTTACTTTTAACACAGGTAATAGTAACTGTAGGCTATTTGCTCTTCTGCTTTATACCTTAGACAAGGTATATTTCATTTTTAATTTAGTACCTTCCATTTGCTATTTAGTCTTTTACTATATCAGCAGATTTTTGTTCAACTCGGACTCAAAATATATTAATGTTAACAGTTCTTTCATGTTGGCACATCCCATTTCATGTGGCAAAGGTGGAAGTCAAAGCAATAATCATCCTAATGAAAGACATGAAAAAAATGCACCAAACAAGACTACAATTTGTATTTCTGCCATATCTGATACCTGTGCACAGTGTTAGCTTGTAATGAATCTTTATAGTAGTAGTATCTTGGGATTCTTAAGTCAAGATTAAACAAGGTACTGCCTTGTGAGGGCAGAGGAATCCATGACTTATTTGAGGTATGCTTATGTTTTAACATACTAAGAAAACCTGTTCAAAAGGTTATCATTAGGAATAATTACTGTGGATAGCTGCATTAAGGTCAAAAAGGCAATTTGCATAAACTTAAACACAGGGAGTTGTAACAGTGAAAGCTTTCATCACTTCTGGGTAACACCAGAGAAGGCAACGATATGAAGCCAATTATTTAGAAATTGAGTAGAATTGGAATGATAGCAAAATGTTTTCTAGGCACTTCTTAAATAACAGGGAAGCTTAATATTAAATTTATGTAAAAAAAAAAAAAAAAAAAAGCCCAGAACTGGAAGCAACAGGCTTTGAGGGATTCACTTCCAGAAAGGTTAAGGGAATTCAGTTAGTTAGGTTTCATGAATGCTGCCTTGAAATACATACAACAGTCACTTGACTGTCACTTGTCTGCAATTTTAGTCATTTATTATGCTCTGTTCTTTAAGGAGAAATCAAGATTTCTCGTAAACACTTTGAAGAAGCTTTTAGGAAAGTGAAGTCTTCAGTATCCAAAAAGGTAAGATAATATTTGAGTATGTACAGCTCATTACTCCCTTGGGAAGGACACTCTTCTGATGCTGCAGACTGGTGGGAATGGTTAAGGTTGCAGCACACTTAGATGTATTTCAGACTGACACTACCTGTTTCTGCATTAACAAACCTGATGTTTGTGTTAAGGTCAGAAATGAAAGCCTCCCTTTTCAGCTGCAGATGAGGCACTGCATGTAGATGGCTTACCAAGATATCATCTTTTAGCGTGGTGCCTTGGACTTTGGTGACATTCCCAGATTGATTATTAACCTGGCCCTAGTCTCTTATGTCTGCTGAATTTTCAGTTAGAAGGCAAAGCCTTAGAGTGCATCACATCCTGCCACAATCTTTCCTTCCCCGTGATGATGACACACAAAGATGCTCAACCTTTTCTGTTGATGTGCAGGAGATGTAAATTTGACATGGGACATAAAACACACTTTATTTAGTTACTTCTTATCACTCTTTTCATTATTTGAATTTGTCAAGGAAGTTTGTTGTAAATGTTTCCTTATGCCCTGTTCCTTTTAATGACTAAAAGGAAAGCTGTTTACTCATCTTAATTACTGTAATTTTGAAGTTAATGTTTGGGAATTGCTATTATTGAAGAGCTTGGTCTCCATGTGTTGCCAAGAGTGTACTGCAGCCAGAATACAGCAGTGTATTCACTTTTAATGCTAGCCAGAGAGAAGTTAGTTAACTATTTCCTTTTATTATTATTGTATTTTGATGGTCAGTGACCTTTCATAAAATTTAAAAGTGATCTGTGGCTCCAAGACCCTTTAAAGGTGATGTTGGTTGTTGTTTTCCCTTTGCTAATCACTAAGCAAACAGCCACAAAAATGTAAAATATCTCCTCTAACGTAGGACAGGAGTAATAACTGTTAAGTATTAGAACATATTTCTTCTGGTTAACCAAAAATGTTATTCTGCATCGCAAAGGCAGCTTAAATATCGTATGTCTGAGAGTTCTATATTTCAATTATATTCATCTGAAGACTTTTCAGTTAGGTATTTTGAAATATCTATTGCAGTATAAGATACTTATCTCCCATTTCCAGATTCTACTTCCTATCTGCTAGACAAATTCAGTCTGACAAAAACGCTAGAAAAATTTTTTATAAAGGAAAAAAAGCTACATCTTACTGATCTAGTGCATTTACCTCTTCTATCCCATACACATCTGAATTTGGTTTAATTGGTTGACTAAAAATAAACAAAAAAAATCCTTAAAGCTTTGGACCGACACCACCTTCTGAAGCCAGTTATTTCAGTGGAAGTATGCTATTCCTCAAAACTGTCATTTTGAGAGACCAGTGAAAAGGGTGAAGGAACAGTTAAGTTAGACTAGCAGAAGATGATCTTGTCTCCTCATTGTGCAGAACTAGATGGGGGAGGAAAGTGTCAGTTCAGCAGCTCCCATGGTGAAGAGGGCAGTACCCTCTCAGTGAAGCTGCCATCTAACCCAGCATGGCAACATGAAGTGTAAGAACTCTGCCCGAGGCCTCTGTGAACTACACAGCATTGGTGACTCTGCCTGGAGAGCCTCATTTATGAGCCAGGGTAGTGAGGCGTTGCCTTATTTAGGTTTTTGTTTGTAAATGTTTTAAAATGCAGCTAGTGGCTCACAGAGCTGGTTTGTTTCACTTGCTTAAATAATAGACAAAGTCACTTTTAAATATTGTGTATTTTTTTTACCACTGTCTGAGGTATTTTTCCTCTTCTCTTGGCACTGTTAGGATCAAATAATGTATGAAGAACTGCATCAGTCACTGTGCAGGTGATACATTTGGACAATTCCCCAAAGAGACTTATTCTGCACTGATGAAGAGTTCTGCAGTTCCTGTGCCTGTTTTCAAGAGACAGATTGGAAAGAAGCTGTACTAAATCCATCTCTCAACTTTTTATACTGCATCTGAAAAAAAGGTCATCGCAACCTACTGCTCTAAAGCATCCTTAATTTACCTGTCTCCAGAATAAAAGATACAACACATGCTTCCTGCTTATAACCATTTACATTTTCAAAATGAATGCTTTTAGTGCTAAAAAGCTAACACCATTCTGATACATTTGGTTCCCTGAATCAGAAATCTCTGAGGCACAGGCTAACCCCTCCAAGTGTTTACACTGCTCAAATAGCTGTTTTCAACCACCAGAGAAAATTGCTGTGTTTTCCAGAACAAGGACACTGAAAGCAGCACTGGGAGGACAGAGCTGTGAAAGTAGGCTGGGAAAGTGCTGCACTGGATGTTATCACACCATTAATCATGCATTTTTGGAGTACAGTGACACATGATTGTGCCAGCACAGGTTCTCAGAGCTGCTAACAGCTTCCTTCCACCTAACCAAAATAAACTGCTCACAGATGGCAAGCTGGGAGGGTTACCTAGGAGAGAGTAAAGTTTGGAAATTGGCAAAGTGCTATTCTACTATGATTCAACCCAGAAAACATTTGAGTTAAGAGGTAGTTTAGCTGATTTGTAATTATTTTTCTTAAACAGATAAATTTGCAACAACGAAAACTTTTTTACAGTGTTTCAGTATCCTCTGGAGGAAGAAAAATGTTACTGTTTTAAAAAGCAGGCCAAGAGTTTTGTTTTTTTTTTAAATACAAGAAATTCCATATTGGAAGGAAGGTCATAACTTCATAATTTTCAGCATCAGCAAATGGGGAAGTATCCAAGTTAAGACAAAACACTAAGAAGTGCCAGATTATGAAACCTACAATCCTTCAGGGAAGAACCCCAGTGAAATAGTTTTTCTAAGCACCATGTAATCTGTAAGCATCCTCCCTTACTTACTTAAGCACTTCAGAGGGAGATAATTTCATCTCCTACTTGGATTCATTTAAACAAATACCCTGAACAACCAGATCTAACTTTAAGACTGACCTTGACAGAGAATAGTACCTTACATCTTAAATTCTTCCCAGAATTGCCAGCTAACAAGTAATCTTGCTGCACCATTTTACCCAAAGGTACATGTTGAAGGCTATCACATGTAACTAATCACCACAGACTTGCATTTTAAAAATACTGACTCATGGCAGCTTGTTCTTACCACTGGGATTTTTGCTCAACATGGTGTGACATTCCCTCCCTCTCCCCTAGGGAAGCTGGAGTCTCAGTGACTCAAATTCTGACTCGTAAGACTAACAAATTAAGTCCCTGTATATAAAGCAGATGATGATGATGTGCCTGCTTTTAATTGTAAATCAGGCTTGAAGCTTCAGCTATGATTCCCAGAAATCCAAGATGAAGGATCATCATTTTCAAGCAATAGTATGTTGGAAGGAAACCTCAATGATCATCTGGTTCAACCTTTCTTGGCAATGAGCAGTCTAGACACGATGGCCCAGCACCCTGTCCAGCTGAATCTTACAAGTGCCTGATGCTGGGGAATCCACCACTTCCCTCGGGAGATTTTTCACAATGAGAACAATCAGCCAGTGGAATAGTTTTCCTCATTCCCAGTGGGAAGCACCCCAGGAGTAACTTGCACTCCTGCCCCCTCCTCTTTTCCACGTCACTCTTATAAAAAGGGAATCTCCATTTTCTTTGTAACCACCCCTGGAACACGGTGATAAATTCTCTCCCCAAGCTTTATTTTCTCAAGGCTGCACAAGCACAGTTCTCTCAGTCTTTGCTCATAATACTACAACACTGGCTGAGTGAACCAATGAAAAGAGTAAGTGATTTCTCCTTTATGGATATACAGAGAAGATTCCTGTTACCATCCTTGAGGATAGCTGCAGATGATGAGCTTAGGCAGGAGTGGAGTCCTCAAGCCCTGGCATATCCACCTAAGAATTGTCCTTTCCTTTTTGATGGTATTATTCCTGTGTATGTATGGAGCAAGAAAGCAAAGTAGGACTTGAAAGGCAAGATAAGGGAGGGAATGCTATCAAGTAGTAGTAATAGCACTACAGTCTTGTCAAGAGTGCCAACACAAAACATGTTTATTATTCAAGGTGTCTCATGATCATTCTTCTTAGTGGGTGATAAGGGAAGAGGAAGTGGGGTGCAGGAGGGTTTGAATGCACAAGAAAATCTGAAGTTAAATTGAAAGGCAGAAAAAAGCCAAGTCAGTCAAGTGTCCATATCCTGCTTCCTTACCTTGTCTGGGCTCCATGTGCAGCAAGGAGCAGGCAAGGGTAGGCAGCTGAATTCCATTTGCCTGCTCACACACGAGTGTTGCACCCACACTGCTCCTTGTGGGAAATTCTGCTCAGGCTATAGTATATATCACTAAAGAAACAATGATGCTTTGTACAGGAGAGATCCTTTGTACACAGAAAATGGGAACTGCGTTAAGGAAGGAGCCTTTTCACGCAATAGAGACAAATATTTTGTTCTGCATATGCAGCTACCACCCCTTCTAGCAGACATGCCTCGAGGTTTTGCCTCCAGTCATCTTGTTTCTGTTGTGACAAGATCAAGAAATTGTTCATCATGCCATTCTCCTCTCCCTTTTCCTGAGGCTAGCAACGTATCTAAACCACAAGAATGATCCTGTCCCAGAGCATAGTAGATGCTAAATTCAGCATGGATAGGGGGCAGAGGCAGTGCACTGTGTGGGGGACTGTTGAAAGGAGAAAAAAATGCTGCCTTAGGTCATGGCTGAATAGGAAACTTTCCACATCTTTGTCCTGACTAAAGTCTTATATCCCACTGCAGGATTGTGAAATAGAAGATTTGCTAGAGAAGAGATAGTTGTGTGGAGTTGCAGGTTGCTGTGCTAAAGGCAGATCCACGTGATTCAGACACACCTCTTTATCAGATTGTTTTCCTAGGACCTTGCAGAAGCAAATGTTGGCAGACCCAGAAATGGTTCCTGTGCCTTGCAATGTGCAAACTAAACAGCAGAACTTGCTTTGCTGTAAGTCTTTTGAGACTTCCAAATTACAGAGGAGTAGTTTCCAAAAGCTGTGCCAGACTCCTTACACAAGGTTGCTGCTTCAAAGTCACTTTCCTCCTCTTAGTCCCACAGGAGTATGGCAGCCTGCAGTCTGTAGCACTGATGTTATCAGCTGTTGAACCTCATCATTGAATAAGGAATGAACAGCTTTAAGCTCTACTGTGGCATGGCACTCCATCTGATAGAAGGAATAAATGTCAGGGAGGCAGAGGTGAGCCACTGACCTCACCATCTGACAGTGCCCACTTACCCTGTCTCAACACCTGGAGACCTTTGTCTTGTGTGCTCACCAGCTCATTTAATGACTTCACCAGAGGAGTTCTGAGACACACAACTGGAAGTCTGAACTGTTTCAACTGACCTCTGGCTCCAGGGAGGAAGTCCTGCCCTGGGACTGACAGCATGGAGCTCTGCAACCAGACAGATGCACCCATTTAGCACGTTAATGTTGGGAAGCAGACAGGTTCAACAGCAAATCAGGAATGCCAGAGGCAAGAGTTGTTCTGAAAGAGGAGCATACCCACGCCTGTCCTGTGGGAAAACTAATGCCTAGTACAATCAGATTCCAGGATGCATTACTTATGCCACTTAAGCAGCTTCAGATAATTGGGGGCAGGGAGTGTTAAAAGCCATGCAAGGAAGTTTATTCTGAAAACTGCAAGTTATTCTGAAAGGCCTGAAGGGAATTCAGAGCTCTGCACAATTTAACTGCAGCTAAAATACTTGGGTGACAGTTAAAACTCCTGATTGATTTCAGATAAGGAGATGTTTTCCAAACTGAAAGGAACAAACCCTAATAAACATTTAGAAACACCAAAGTTAACTCATTCCATCTGAACAGATTTAGAAGAAACAAGTGGGTTAACTGTCAGGGTTCTTGATGCTCTTTAGGTTTAAATTTGTTCTCCACAAGCTCCCTCCAACGTTCAGATAAAATGTTTCAAAAATTATACTAACCCATTTCTGCCAGATATGTTTTAATTGTATTAATGAAAACTATTTAATTCCTTAAAACAATAACTAGGTGGTTCATATGTATTTTTTTTAATGTTAGTGTTTCATAGTTCTATGTCATGCCTTTGGAGTAAACACCATGCTTTCTCCAGTCATAGTTAAATGCATTGTTCATTTAGAACATATCAAACAAGGCAAGTAGGGCCAGCTGGTCCTAATTACTCTTATCAGTGGTTCAGAAATGCTCCTAACTGTTTTATAGGGATGAAACTATGCTGGTTACCTTTCAAATTATCTGCTTTTGGCAGTTCTTACTACTGAAGTTAGCTGCTACAGCTTTTTATGTATTACACAGGAATTATATGCCTAAGAAGGGTCACTACCAATGCTTGCAAGAATGAGACCTTTACTAAGATCCAAACTTAAGTCTCACTGGCTCAGATTAACCTAATACAGCAAATTGTTCTCCAGTAGGTAGCCAGTAGCAGATATTTCAGAAAGATTATGGCAAGCACAGATACTCTGTGCTCCGAATTCCCCACTATTCAGTACCTCTTGAAGTGAAAATAATGTATTTATAATATGAGTTGGAAGGGAAAATCATAGTCAGACCACCTTAAAGCAACACTTGCAATTTTAAACAAGAAAGATGGCAACTTCAGCCCTGTTTAAAAGCAGGAATTCCATGAAGTAGGTAACTAAGACTAACTATAAAGTTTTTACTCTGAACTCCGGTTATCTGAAATATTCATGTAGGATAACTGAATTTCTTAACTATAGCTCTTAGCCATAAAACTTTGTAGGCACTTTCCATCCTTCATCCAGCTATGATAAATCATTAACACCAAAGATAATTTAAGAAACGAAGGGTGATATTAACTAAGTGGCTTTAAAATAAACTAGTTTGCAACTTCTTAAGCCTTTACAATTATTTCAACCGAAGTCCATTTTCCTCTGAGTAGGGAGAAAAGGCAGTGATTCTTTACAGGTCATCTATATCACCACTCAGTAGAACGGGTCTCAAATCTGCTTTAGAAATACCAAACTCCTCTAAAGCTTAAGTCCTTCAGCATAAGGGGACCAATCAAAAATTCACCCAGTATTACTTTAATCTTGGCTTTTTAATTACATGTAAAAGTACTGGACAAAGTCTATTTTGACATTACACTCTACCCTGAGCAACACACTGGCTAGCTGGCAGGTTTCTGGTGTAATGAAGTTGCTTTGTAGGTGGCTGGCAGACTTTCATACCACTTCTATTGCTTAGCCACAGATAAAGGCCCACACTTAAACAAAACACCCATTAAAACACCACCGCAGTGGAGACCGAGTTAAGAGGTGCCAATGCATTCTTTTCAGGCACTCAGCTTTTCAAAACAAACAACAAAAACCCCAAGAAACCACCCCAAAATGCAGGAGTTGAAGGCATCTAAAATTAGGTTACAGCAGCTACAACTTCCACCTTCCTCAGATTCCATCTTTTAGATTAATGAAGAACACACCACAGAACCACTATTTCAGATTTAAGGGCAATTTGTAGCCAGTTTTGACTGCTTAAAGCCATCAACAATGTGTTAGATGGTAGAAGGCAAATCTACTGTGCTGAGGTATGGAAAGGTTTTTCACTGTCCAGCAAATCTATCTGTTCCCAATGAAAAATTTCCTAAGCAGGAAGTTTGATATCACCACCTCTCACCACATTTTTAATATGTAAGAAAGACAGGTATTTATGGAGGGTACTGTGGGTTTAGGGGGAAAAAACCAAACAAGATTATTTAACAACCTTTCTGTGTACACAAATGACTAATGTGCCTAAGAGGTTGTATTGTCAGTGGTTGTAGCCAGACTTGCTTGCCAGAATAGAATCAGGTTTAATCCATTCAGTTTTCCATAAAAGCCAAATTTCCAAAGGAGTGTAAATATTTATATTTAAAACCATAGTAACACGGCAATAATTTTTCTTTGAAGATCAGAGAACCCCCAAACTCTGTAAAAAGACTTTTCCAACACAAAACCCCCCATCAGGTATATTAAGTTACCTAAAGGCCACCTGCTTATACCACATGCCAACAGAAGCAGCTCAGGCAGTAGGTGGGACCCTTGGAGCTGGCAGTTGCCTTGAATTCCCCACCTTTTCTTTTTTTTTTTTTAAACAAAGGAGTCACAAAAGCCATCTTGAAGATACCAGTTTCATTCTGATAGATTGCTCCTCTAAGGTACTTTCAGTAGAAAAGGTAGACCTTTAAAGCAATGCTTCAAATGACACATTACATATTTAAACAAAAGCAGACTTAACTTTTCTGTGCAAATTTAGTTCTTCCAACCATCAGTTTGGAAACATTTTCAACAGAATGTTTAAGTTAACAAATCATGTTAGTTTAGAATTAACAGGTAAGTACAGCATTTTAAAACTAGTCATCTAAATAGCGTTGAGGGCAGTGTACTACATTGAGAACTTTTAAACTGTTATGAGTCAGACAGACATTTTATATAGATTTAACACCTACCAGAGTAAATTCTGTAACAAAGTGGTTTTGCATTATGCATATAACACTGATCCTTAGGCAAATAGAGACACATTAACCCAACAAATCTGAGGACTGTGAGGAATGTTATAGCTTGTAGGAGTCTGCTACAAAATCCTTAAGGATGCATTGCTGTGTTGCTGTACATCTTAATTCAGGACACAGGTGAACAGCTTTAGCAGGAGACCTTTGTACCAGCCACTTTAAAGCAAGCAGACATTTAAAAGTTTTTTGGTTGCCAGAAGTTTAATCTTGCTTCACTTCACCCTTTAATTGCCTTTTCATGCGTGAATATGGGCTGATGGTGTCATCCATCACGAAGTCATACAGTACTTTTATCCAAGAGTTATATTGGGGCAGGTTGTCATAGTATTCAGCTGCTATTTTCTTCACCTGAAGGAGAGAGATGAGGTTTATTTACTAGTTATATTAACATCACTTGTGACAACTTTACAACCCTCCATGTGTAACCTAGTGATGTGTAACAGCACTGGAAGTTTCATTCCAGAAGTTAGCTCCTACAGGAAAGGCCACCCATGCCACAATGTGAACGTTCCTTGAAGGAAAAAGCAATTGCCTAGTTGCTAAATAAATCTCACATGAAGCTGTTGGACCTGGCTAGAACAAACTGCTAACACTCCAAAGTCCCTTCACTGTGCTACCTACAGGATGATGGAGCTCACAAAAGCAAGTGGTTTGGTTGCTATTGAAAGTGACTCAGTTCAGTGCTGACTCATAGATATAAAAATAACAGTAAAAAGGATGTTTTAAGTTCTAGGAAGAGGTGTTTAACACAGCTATTTTTACATGTAGTTTCAAATCTCAATACTCAGAAGAAAAAAAGCATTTTATTTCCGAGAAACATTTTGTTTCTGAAGACAGATTTCAAAGAATGAATATAAACTGCTTCCAAAGACTCTGCTCTCAGTTGCACATGTTGACTAGACCACTATTTAAACTGAGAGCAGCAGGTTCAGTTAGGTGTCTTTACTGCTACTTAGGGCCAACCACTTAAAGCCTTAAAACCATGAACAGAACAAAAAGGATTTTTCACAAAATTCCATAGCTTTAGTCAGAAGAATAATATCAATCTGTATAAGCAACAAACAAACCCAAGATATTTAAATGCTTGGTTTGAAGGCAAAGCTTGTTTTGACCCATCATCACACCTATAGAACAGGCAATGTACTTTTACTCAAGAGTAATAATTCTCAGCTCACCAGTGCTGAGGAATCAAGTGTTCAGTACTTAGGGATCTTTAGCACACAGCACAGCAGAGTCCAGTCCAATCAAATTAACTGCACTGTTCCAAAAGAAGGCTTTGTTTTCTTATCAGAGCTGTGGATTACGAGTCCTGCAGCAGAACTGGGTACTTACCCCTAGAATTAAATACTTGAAAAAATTCATGCCCTGCTTATAGCTAAAGTACCTGAGCAGGAAGTGAAATGCTGGTTCACAGCATAGACCCAGGTATCAAAGCTGAGTTAAAGCAACTTTTGCTGTATTTGAAAGATTAAATCCGTGAATAAGAGCAATCACCTCTCTTTAGAAAAAAAACCAAACCAAACAAAAAAACCCACACAAAGCCTCAACAAACCAATTGCATGATCTACCTGCCCTGCTGGAAGTGCTGGCACAGTTATTTCAGCTGCATTTCCACCACTGACAACAGAACACCAAACAAGTTTAGACTTCAGAGAGACAATCTTACAAGGTCTCACTATTGCCAAGTGCAATAACAAAGCTGTAAAACCAACACCACAGCTGCTGTCAAATTGCAGATTTTGTGTCTCATGAAAAACTGAAATTTTAGATGTAACCCTGAAGTCTGTGTTCCCCTGCTCCAGTTGGGAAACACGGATACAGTGAGAAGGAAGCTCCTGCCTGTAAGAAGCAAAGACTGAAGTGAGGAGAAACTTCAGCTCTGCAACTCATGCAGGCATGACAGGCCTAAGCCCTGGCTTAGAACTCTTAATTCTGCCAATGTACAGCTGATACTTATTTAGGGTTCAAAGGCTCTTGCTACAGAAAACTGAAGTGCTCCAAACTAGGAAAGTTATTAAACATTTGTAAACAGTACAACAAACATTAACAGCACCTCAAACCCTCTCTTTTCCCCTACCAGAAAATGTCCCTGCTGGAAGAGACTGAAGGATAAGCACACATTACAATACTGTCCTTAACATTTCAAAGGCAGAGATAAATCTCCAGAGTTATCTGCAACCTCTTAACTAGTTTTTTTGCATACTTACAAACAAGAATTCAGAAGATGGGTTGTAATTACAGAAAGCTAAAGTTAGAGCAAAGCGTGAGACATGCGTTCCCTCCCCTCTCCTTTTATGGAAGAGGCTTGAGCCGCAGCATATCGGAAGCTTGTTCAGGATATCACTAAAATGATAAAGAATTACCTCCTTTATCACTCAACTTATATTGTGAGGTGTTTTTTTGTTTGTTTTTAAGCTCCCAACCTATTCTTCTGTCAGGGCTCTACCTTATTTTCATGTTAAAGTAGGCCTTAATTAAGAAAAAGTAATAAGCTTGGAAGGAAACTTACCAGTGGAAGGCTCTTGCCGGGAATATTGGGGAAGTCATGATGTTCATTGTGATAACCAACATTAAAAGTGAGCAAATTAAGTGGCCCATAGTAGGAATAGGTCTCATGTCCTTTTAAAAACATGTAATGTTCAGCTATGAAGTGTCCTGAAATTGGGTGCAACCCAAGACCCAGTACTGAACCAGCAAGCATGTAAAAAATTGATTTGACACCCCATAAATAATATATCGCGACATCAAAGGCAAGCTGAGCCAACAAATTGATTATTTCCAGTCGAGTGATGGGTTTAGGATTGATGCAGAGAGGTCTAATGGCATAGAAAAAAGGCTGAAGAACAATCCATATGAACTTCCTAAAACGGGTGCAGAAAAACCAGCCTTCAAAGTTGGTAGGAATGTCCACATCGATGCCGTCACCGCCTAAGTAACGATGATGATCCATGTGGTATCTCTTGAAGGATATGGAGTAGGGAAGACCAAGAGGGAGGTTGGCAAATATTCCAAACCATCGATTCCACATGGCTTTGCTGTTGCCAAAGGCACTATTGTGGGAGATCTCATGAATAGCCAGAGTCATGGAGTGGCTAATACAGCTCCCAAAAACATAAGCCCAGAAGACCACCCATTTCCAATCCAAGTCTTTAACCAAATAGAATGCAGTCAACTGTGCCAGAACCATCAGCACAACCACCCAGATCAGGTTGTAGTCTGGCTTCATCAATGCTTTTATCTCTGGATGTTTAGCTAGATGAGAAAAAATTAAATGAAAAATAAGTTATGTCAAAGCTCTCCTCACAACTAGCCCAATAAGATTACAGTTTTTTCTTCCCTTTGTCCCAATTAAGAGTTGTCTGCAAAGGTAATGAAAACGCATGACCTTTCCACTTGTGATATTTACTGCTATAATGAATAATTGGAAATCAAGTCATTTTAGCACTTTTATGTTGCTCAGCAACTAGACACGTATATGGCAAGCACCACTACCACCTCCAGCTTCCTCAGGAAGGAAACGGCTCTGAGCCGTCAACCCACCCGTAACTCACAGGGGCTCAGGAAAGCTCAGCCCCAGTTTCAGCGCCGCACTCGACGCCGTTATCCGCCAACCCCGGACGCGGGTGCCGCGGTGACCTCTGCGCGCCGCCGCCCCAGACACCGCCTTATCGCCCGTTCCGCTGGCGGGGGGCGGGCGGGCCGCGGCCCGGGGCCTCCGGGGAACCCGGGCTTCTATTCCGCCGCTCGGGATGGCAGCCCGGGCTGCCGACGCGCCGCGCTTCGGGCTCGGCCCCCGCAGGCGGCCGCCCCCCCTGCTCTTTCCCCCGCTCCTTCCTTTCCCCTCCCCCGCCAGCGCCGCCAAGNNNNAAGAAGCAGCGGCACCGCGGCTCCTCACCCAGGATCTCCTTGCGGCGGTCGGCGTGGGGCTGGTCCGTGTAGACCCACTCGAAATCCTCTCTAGCCACAGTATTCCCCATGGCGGTGGCACTACACCCCCTGCCCACTGCTGGCCCGTCCGNGGGCCGCGGGGCCGCCGGCAGCACGGGCAGCCCTCCTGCGTTCCTGTGAGCTGCTGTCCTGGCTTGACCCCGTGCCTACGGACCCCTGCCTAAAGATACTGAACTACAACTCCAAACGCCCGGACCAAAGCTTCCATTTCCTTCCCTTTTTGTGGTAAGGTGTTTTAAGAATTTCTTTGACAAACTCCTCTGTAAGAACTAACCTCCATTTAATCTGTCACTGGATGTATTTGTTATAAAACACTGACTGTGGGCAGTTCAGTGAGAAAGATTACTCTATGCAGAAGTTGAACTACTACTTGCTTGGAATTTTAGTTGTCCACTCATAATAATCTAAACCAGTAGATCAAAAATTTGCTCAATCTAAATCAGCAATAGTGATAAAAACAATTGAGGGTATTATCAGAAAGTAAATTATACCTTATCTCTTCATGTAGCATCATCACTTAAAATTTATTAGTAATAATGAGTACAAAAGGCTTATGCCCACAAGCTGCTGAAAGTCCCAAGTGCAACAGGGCTATTGGAGGGGAAATTCAACCTCTACTTGGAAATGTTTGCAATCTAAAGTAGCGGACAAAGCACAGGATCCATAAAACATAGCACTTCTGTGAATAGTTTGGTTTGCATGCACTTTGATTTGTGCATATTAGGGTGGGATTTAGAAGGGAAAAATGCAGCAAGGAGGTGAGACGGGGAAAAGGTTATGTTCAGCCTTTCCCTCCTCAGTCACAGAATCTGAATTGTGCAAACTGTGAGGACTGGTGCAGTGTAAGAGGCTAAGCAGATGTGTCGATTTCATCAAGGTACCGTGACCTTGCAAGGTTTATTTTCTGGTCAGTGACCGTTTCACAATAAACCAGGAAGCTTTGGGGCTGCCAGTGCAGCAGCTGACTGCAGAATTGCCACAAGTGTTTCACTCAGCTGCGCTCTAAGCAGCACACGTAACGTTTCTGACAGCGTTCCCTTCTGGTTGTAGTTCAAATATTAGCATTGCTATCCATCATTGTGCTAAAGACCTCCTCATCCATGGGAAGGATCCTGCTAAAAGAAGGAGTGTGTCAGCTGGTGACAGAAGCATTGGAGGAGTGACAGCACATCAGGAGTTCAGTACACAGAGGCAGGTTTACAGCACTGCAAACATACATAGGTTTGTAAATGGTCACGAATTTCAGTAGGGCAATTAAACAGAACATCCCTGGTTTATAAACTAAACATTCCAGAGCAATTAAACAAGGTTTAAACAACTAAAAAAAAATGTATTAATTAGGAAAGCTTTGGACAATATAATTGCCCAAGTGTACTGGAGAGCAAAATGTCTTTCCTATTTAATCACTGAGTTTAATCACTGGTTCAGGCAGTCCATGTAACAAATCCAGATTCATTAGGTCTTCAGCAAGCCAACAGTTTTTGTATCTGACGCTTTCCATTCCAAAGACAGCGGGATCCAGTACCTAGTGTGTCTTCAGCTGGCACAAAGCTTGAACAAAAATCCTAGAATGTTCACTTACATGTAAACCAAAGCCAGGAGTGCATCCTTGTCTAACAGGGAAGGTAAGATCCAGAAAGGACAACCATAAAAGTGGAGAGCTGGCCCAGGTACAGTGCAAAGTAGCACAGAAATGCAACTGGAGACTAGAGAACAGAATAGTTCACAACTAGCAGACATGTTGTTGTAAAATAGTCCAAACTGAATTTACTTATTCATGAAGTAACAATCTATCACTGTAATTTGCTAGTTACCCTCTTAAAACTGTCAGGAACCCCAAGAAACCAGGAAATCCTCTCCTGTGCTGAGGCACATTCAACTCTATCCTACGTCATCCCATTTTCAAGAGGCTCTTGGTGTTGAAAATTCCTTTGGCAATCTTAGTGCTCCCCACAATTCACTGTTAGAAGATTTGAGTAACAGCAACTAAGTTTCTGTTCAATTCTGTCTTACCTTTTACATTAAGAAGTTACACAGAGGCATCCTCCATAGCACTAATGAATTCAGCGATTAACGTGCAATGCTGGGCGAGTATCAGGAACTGAAGAAGTTCCATTTGTTTCCATCTGTTCTTTAATCTGTTAAAATTATCTTGTTAAGCAGGCAGTCTTTCTTCCTTTAGTGCTTCCACCTATTACATCCATTAGCCCATGTTTGGAGGGTCCTTACATACAGGACTTACATAGAAACTGTTCAATTTGGGAAGCAAGACCTGGTTGCAAACAGCTTTTCCCTCAGAAAAGCACCACTATGGTATCTTTTGATCTCATTTTCACCATGTTCACTAGGTATACAAATTTTTTTTAAAAATTCCCAATCTTACTATGAAACAAAAAGCGGTTTCCAAGCAAGCCACTATTTTTAGAAAAGTAGTAAATCTGGCCTCAGTAGTTTGAAGTTATTTTAAGAAACTAAATGCAAGACACTTGAAATTGCTTTCTCTGTCAGCTCTGACCTTTCTTTCAATTTCAGCCCTTGACACAAGTACTAAAACTGAACAGTGGCTGCAGATAGATCAATTTTTTACATAACTTTGTAAACTACATCTCAGTCTCACTGGTTTAAGCCTCTTCCTTGAACAGATGATACAATCACTAATCACTACCAACACTACTTTGAGGCTGATACACCAACTCACATAAATGTGCACAGACATTTAGAGTGAAAAGAGATTTAGTTTTACTTCAGGTGATTCATCAGCTTGTTCATATATTGCAAAATGCATCCTTTTTATTTAACAAGGGACAATACAGTGTCAGAAATCAATGTTCCAGCTATTTTGTCCAAACGATTTCTTCATTCTGTTTTCTCCATGTGTACATATATTTCTCTGGTGTACATTCCAGCCCGAGAGCCATCTGACATCTCCCTCTCTGGGATGTGAAATAGAAAACACTGATGTTCCTTTATTGTGGAATTTCTCAGAGCTGCCTTGTAACCATCCCCTCTACCCCGTAAGTTCCATGGGCCTCATTCCATTTTACTGTCAGCACATGGAGGAGCAGGATGCACCTGCAGTCCTGGAGCACGTGGTATTTCCTTGAGCTGAAGGTTCCAAGTTGGCATCGTTCAGAGAGAACATTTCCTGTAACAATAGGCTGTTGTTTCCCAGCTCGGTTTACGCACAGCCAGAGATTCCCCAACACATACAGAAATGCTACTCTTGAGGAACCTGAAATGATTTGTATACTGGGATGGTGGGGAGGGGGAAGCTGTTTGCATATTCTAGAAATTAATAAAGAAACTAAAGTGAAGAATATTCAGAGATGTATGAATAAACCTTTTCAGTAAATGCAATTCACAGGTTTATACTTGTTTGGAAGTATTTAACCACAGGTAGCTGGTAATTAGTCCATTACAGGAATTTTTTATCACAAATAACCATTAAATGAATTTGTATCACACAGTAATTCTAGCTATCATGCTGACCCTCTGACTCAAAATTGTTTTTTAAAAGATAAGGCAGATGCCAGCATTTTTAATCTGAACAGCAGGTATCTATCTCCAAGATAGACTTAGCTGTAAAAAACATTCTGAGCTGTAGAAAACCAGTACAAGCAAAAGCTCCGTTAACCTTTTAAGTCTTCCCTCAGACTGCCTTTTATAATTTCCTTGATGGTTAAGAAAAATGCCTTTTTTTTTTTGGAAAAGACTCAAACTGCTCAAGAAGTTTATTTGGAAACTAAATGTCTGTCAAATATTAGGCATTTGCAATATTACTTCTGGTATGAGCTACTATGTTTTAGAAGTAAAAATTGTAGCTGAAGTTTCAGGAAAAATGTCAGCTTTCCACAATTACATAATATCTGACCAGACAACTTCTGATTTGTTTAGTGCTTTAAATACAGCCACTAGGTTATGCTGACAGCCATACAAAATGAACTTGCACTTTAACCCACAGTAGTAATATCAAGATTGTGAACAGCTACAAATGCAGCATTTGCATTTTCAGTGCCATACCAAGTTGAATTCAGAACCACCTAAAGACAAAGCAGCAGCTGGTTAAAAAAAGAAAACATAAGTCAAATTATAAAGCTACACAGTTTAGTACATTAAAACAAAACCAAGGACAATGGTATTTGTATAAGATTCCAAAAATATACAGATGGGGGCGGGGGGAATAATCACTGTACACAACTCTGAGGTGGTTAAAGTGACCAGAGAGACTGAACAGTGCAAGACATGCTTTTCCAGTTACAAGCTCAAAACAGAAGTGCAAAAGAAATTAAAGCTTTGTCTGAAGTGATTTACCTTTTAGGATAAGGAAAGCTTAGAATATTGTCATCAGTGTTACAGAGAAATTTCCACCCCAACCCCAACACAGACACACAAAATAGTTTGTTTTTCCATAATACAGCATTTCACTCAAATGATGTCCCCCGAGCTTGATGACTCCAGGGACCATTTGTAGGTGTTCAGTGTTGGCCTATGACCCAAGTGATGCACAGGCAGCCTCTCAATTCTCCAGCTTTGGCTAACAATAAATCCCTGCCTTCCAGGCAGGGCAAGTGGCAGCCACACAGCCCGGGCTCAAACGCTCCAGCCACTCGCCTCCCCAGACCATCTCGCTGTAAGGAAGCCGTTGTGCTGAAAGCAGAGGCTAAGGTATGGCTGAAGAAACACAGGAATTGCTTGACAGGTCTCTGTGCTCTCTGCCAGAGTTTAGAACAGTTGCAGGCAAGTGCTTTTGGCAGGCTGACTAAGCTGTACATGCATCTATCCATGCAAATGTAGAATATGGCTCCCAAGACCTAGAACCAGGGTGTGTGCATGTGAAGACTGGATAGAAGGCCCTTCCATGTAAGTTTACAAAAATATATAGCCAATACTGTAGCTTAAGAAGTCAGTTTTACTCATTACAGAGAACCCCAAAAAGTATTAACTACTTTTCAGACATTCCAGACAAGGTCACTTGTAACAAAAAAGGTCAAGTTCTCAAAAACAAGGTTTTAAAAGCGGATCTTTCCTTCAAGTGAACAGGACATCTGTTTTTACGCTTAACCGTTTAGTCAGTTAAGACAATTTATTTAAGATTTCATGTGAACATATGCATAAACACAAATAAGTTTACTTTAAACACATCTGCACGGAAAAAAAAGGTTAACCCTTCAAAACATAACAGAGCAGGTCTGGTTAGTATGTAGCTATTGCAAATCTTAAAAGATTCTGTGCATTAGGCCCACCCATATAGAAAGCAGGGGAAAAGTCAATGAAAGAAAATTACTGTTCAAGTCTAAGTGGTGTTTTGAAGAGCCAGCAGCCTAAGTGACACCATGAAGCTGGTCACAGTATCCAAACAAGCAGACCTGCTTGGGCTACTAGAGCAGTGTATCCTCCTGAAGGCGCCATCTCCTCCCGAGTTATTTTCTGTTCCGAAGGCGTTTAGATTTCCTAGGACAGTCTGTGGAATCAACCGCCTTCCTCCGTTTCCTGGGAGATTGTTCATTTGAGCCGGAACCTGAAGAATTCCCTACTGTGCTCTCCATCACCTCTCGCAGCTTGCGCTCCAGCTCAGCCAAGCGGGCGTTCTGTTCCCCAATGATTTGGGTTTGCTCAAGCAGTTTCTGGTCTTGATCCTGGAGCTGCTTCTGCTGCTCCTGCACTTTGACGCGCAGCTCCGAGATCTCCCGCTTTAGCGCCGTCAGGCCCGTGCCGTTGGCTTTCACCTGCTGCTGCAGTTTGGTGACTTCCTGCCTAGAAGGGCTCTGCTTGGAGAACAGCTGCATTGTTGTCAGTGCTGCAGAGGGCCCTGGAACTTCAGAGAGAACTGTGATTAATCCTCTGCAACTTACGGGTAGAAATAGTGTCCCAGTGTTCATATTTTGCTTACCCCTACTCCCCAGACGAATCCAAATACTGGCAAGTTATGTGAACAGATTTACAGCCACTTAGGTGTCTAACAAGAACATGTGGTAATCTCAGAGCACAACCAGTTTAATTTAAAATACTTACAGCTTTTCAGTAATCTGGAAAAAAGTTCATAATTCATTACCTATATATAAGCCCCCCTCCTTTTGCTGAATCAAAAATTGCCTAGAGATACTGTGTTGTCATCTAGACTGAGTGTCCCAGATGTTAAGACAAAACCCCACAAAACATCTATAAATTACTTAATATGGAATAGTTAAAGACCGAATAAATATCTTTCATTAGAACAGCAAAATTCTGCTGTCTTAGTTGCAGACAGCTAAAGTTCTAAAATTTTGTAATTTCGAACTTAACAAGGTATTTCAGTATAACTTACATTTTAGAAGAAAGGAATTTATTTTCCATGCTTCTTTAGAATCACTCTTCCTAAGCACTAAAACCATACTGGAATCTGAGCTTGGAACTGTTGATTCTAATAAAGTTCCTGCAAATCAAGGAGACTAACAGCTACAGTATAATTTCTTTCACTTTTTCTGCCATAAAAGATATCTATCATCTTTGCTGCCATTATACTCTTCTAGCAAGGCTGTGCAAGTAAGGTGCAACTTTAAATGCTCTACAGACAGAAGAGTGGAATAGTCATCCTCCTTTTCCTCCTTTTTGTCCATTAGGATGCCAGCACAGCTACCATTACGTGACACTAATAGAGAGGTTATGCCCTTCCCTCAGCAAGAGAGAAGCATTTTATGCACCACAAAGCCTTGGCCTTGCAAAGTTGATTGGCATCAACTGTGGGTTTGGGCAATACTTCCTCAGCTGAGAGGCTCAGTATATATTAACACATATAATTAAAAAAAAAAACTTAAACCCATATATAATTTCTTTAGAAGTATATAATTTAAAAAATGAAAGTATAACTAAAAGGTGGCACACACACTTATGGCTAAAAGGATGGACAGGACATAGAAGAAACAAAAGCATCTGCAGTTAGGCCTATTGTTTTTGCCTAAGATGGGGTTTTTTCCCCCCAATTTTTACTAAGTTATCCTTCTAGAGAGTTAAATTTCACTGTTCCTAAAGTGTGAACATGTCCTGTCTATGGAAAACTACAATTTTACCAATCTTTTGCCTTTTACCACTAGGATAACTTCAGCCATGAGGCAACTACATTAGAGTTTGGTTCACAAAAGTTCTGGAAAGTCTGACAGAGTGTATGAAGGACCAGTTTAATGGCTTATTTATAGATCGTTATTTTATTTGCCTTTTCGCTATTACCTGGAACTATTTTGCTTGTTAGTGCATAAAATAGTACCCCCAGTAAAGTAAAAAAGCCCATTCTAGCCCTCTGTGTACTACTACAGCTTAAGCAAATTCATTTGCTGCTTGTCCTAAAAATAAAAGGCATCGAGTTGTCATCTCATGTGCCAAATTTCAACCAAATGCAGTGATAAAGTCTCATTCATTGGTGGCACAAAAGCATTTGTTTAACCAACACACACTATGCATAATTCTAACATACATTCAAGTGACTGTTCTTTTGGTAGCACAAAGGCTACTTAAATTTCAAAGCAAATGAATTTCAGTTAGCATTCTTAAGAAACAAGTATCATCAATATTTATGTAATAAGCTCCCATTTAAGGGAGGGAGCTTTGAAAACATACAGTGCTGTGATCTTTTACAGAAAAACTAAATAAAACTTAACTATACGTTGGAATTAATACCTGGGGCAGTTCCTATTAGACGTCCCGATACATCTGACCCAGGCATCTTTCTTTTCAGTATTGGAACAATCTTCTCATCAAAATATTCCATAGCCATGGAGGAAATGTCCCTTAGTTCTTGAAGAACTTCATGAGCTCTCTGAGGAGCTCTTGTAGAGTTTACATATCTTAGCACTCGATAAATTTCATCTATTACCTAAAACATTTAAGAAGAATTAGGATTTTCTGATAAAGGCAAGATCATTTCAGTTTGTTCTAGGAATTCTGACATATTCAGGGGTTTTTACCACATAACAGTTGCACAATACTGCGTGTTTTAGTTCCAGAGCAGCTTTTTGAAGTGCTGTTCATGATATATCAGAGAAGCTATTCATTTAATCTATCACAACAGCTCTCTTCAAAGTCATGAAATAATGCTCATTGTATGAAATTTTAAGTACAGCCATAGCTGACTTACAAGTTATATAATCTATACTCAGCAGAGCATGATCATTTCCTTCAGGAGAATCTGAAGCAAGAAGCCCCAAAGCAGAGCAGTCACTACCCCTGCCAGTTATGAAACATCTAACTGGAGAAGCAAGAATTAGCATTATGTCAGCCTGAAGAGCTGTAAATATTTACTTGAGTCCACTTCCATACACACAAAATACTGCAAATTCAGATTAAGTCCAAAATATATTCATTTACAGAACACCAATCCACTACTGACAGAGAACAAAACCCTCTTGACAAGTTTGGGAAACAAGCCCTTTGGTTAGGAGAGATACAGAGAGATGAAGGGTGTCTCATTAATTTATGAATTATAGTCTGAGGCAGGTCAAGATAGGAGTGCTGGTCTCTTACCCAAAGCTACACAGGTATTTTGCACGGGATTAAGAATGTTTGAAGTATTTCCTGAAGAACACACATAATAAGGATCTTGTAACACAGTTGCACCTTTTGTTCTGATAAACGAAGCTTAGCTAAAAAGTTGCAAAAGCTAGACAAGACCTGAGTTTCTCATCAAGCAACAAACAACAAAAGACTTCCCTAATTTCATCCACTTTTTATCCTGTCAGCAACAACCTCCTCAATATAAAACCTTGCAGCGGTACTCTGCTATCACACAGAATGCTGAACCTCAGATCAGGATTTGCATATTCTACCACAAATTCACTTCTTGGCAGTTCTGTGGTGAAATTTTCTGAGGGAAGCAAAGCAGGTGGGAGGGAAACCACAGATTAAGTGAACACTAAGCCTTGAATCTGATTGACCAAAATATCAATCTTGAGTGAACTGGTAACTGTGTTGAGAGAGCAGCAGTGCTAGCAAACTCACACACTTAGTAAATAATTTTTTTAAAAAACCCACAAATTTTTAGCAGTGGTATCAAAATAAAATCAAGGTCCTTACAAGTCGGTGCCCACAAGGAAAATGGTTGGCAAGCTCACCTGCCCAACTCCTGCACATCCCTGGTCTAGGGTGAGTACTGCCTTGCCCTCTACTCTTCAAAATAGTAGTGCAACATTTTTTTCTAAGTATTTCATTTACCATGTAAGTATCAGGGACTTGAGTTCATTTGACATTGTTATATTAATTTTTTTTTAAATATATGGTATATAAAAAATAGAATGTAAAGTCAAATAAGAATATAATTTAAAATTAATTAAATATCAAGTCAACAGGAGTGTACAGAAATAGTTACTTCTTCAAGATAAGAATACATTCCACACCCACAGCTTATCCTACTACTGCATGCATAAATGCCTGCATGCTTCCCCAGAATCCAAGAGATAACTTTTCCATTCATCCCACTGCAATTCAGTTCTCTGCCCACAAAAAAGTAACACAAGCATATCCAAACCTTACATGGAAAGATCAATGAACAGAGCATTAGGATAATGTTCACTGATCTCATTTAATCCCTGAGCTGTACCAGTCTTCCTCTGAGCATGATTTTGTCATTTCCCCTGTGCACTGGTGATTTCACGGTTTATAAAGCATCAGTATCTCCAATGTACATCTTGCCTGCATAATTCATATTTAATGCTGGGCTAGTATTCTAAAACAGCAGAACTGTTCAGTAATGCTCCCATTTAACATACTTTACATTTAAAACTAATTCCACCTACTGTACAAAAATATACCATCCACTGTAGTACTGAACAGTGTTTTGACATACTAAATATGTTAATTCAATTAACCTGAAGTACTCAAATCCTTAAGAAAGGTGACTAAAAACTTGATTGACTCAGTGCTTAGTGTTATATGTAGTCTAAATTACTACATCTTCAGATGGCCTGATCACATGTTTTTTCTAAAAGGTTGTAGAGGATGAGTATACCACAAGTCAAATGTCAGAGTCAAGAGAGAATCTAAGGGCAAAGGGAAATCAAATTTAAAATCATTAATAAATAAATAATGAATAAATAAATAAATAAATAAATAATAAATACAGTCTGGTTTATTCATTTCAGACTGCCTGGTAAAACAGAGTATTGGCTTGTAGGTTTGTTTGCAAGTATCTGAAATACAGTTTTTATATATATATATATATATATATATATATGCATATAAAAACATATACACACACACACACACTCACTCACTCACTCTATATCAATTTGCCCCAGCTGTGCCAGGTTACACAATCCTATTTTTTAAACACAGATACATATTCACATAATACAGTCTACATTTTACCTTTCCAGGTATGAAGCAACAGAGATTGGAATCCACATACTTCATGAAAGTCATATTTAAGAGAGAGAGTCTCGTTTCCACAGCAGCGAGGATGTCTGCATGACGAGCTAATGAATGGTTTCTCCTTTCTGACTCCCGTCTAGAAAACAGACCACAAGGTGACACTGATTTAACAAGGAGTCAAAAAATCAAATTGTAACATTTGTCACATTAATTTCACCCTTAAAACCCAGTAGCCACTAACATTTGTCCTCAATGGAAATAAAAGATAGAGATTGAGACCCAGCTAGTAACAGCATACTACACTTTCTTAGACAAAATTTGTTCTCTAAATAATTACTACACCTTACGTGATCCATAAACTCTGTATGTCATTTAGGACTTTTTAAGAACAAGGTTTCAGTACTAACTATCAGCAGACACTGAGTCAGTGTGAATATTTTTATCCCCCCCTTTATATGGTCAGTACTTCAATGCAATTGAAATAATAAATGGAATATATTAGTAGTGCTTGCTATGAAGTGTAGGTTGAGATAGAAATGCTTTTTGACAAAGGATCTCTATGGTAAGTAGCATTTAGTTGCTCCACTCTGACTGGGAAATCTGATAGGACACAGCAGCAGCTGCACTTATTCACTGGAAAGAGGAAGAAAGACATTGTTTTAGTGAGAAACCAGTTCCCAGTAATGCTCACATGTCAAATCCCTTTTCCTTGCTCCTGTTTAATCCTTGTCAGTGAAAAACCTTGCCCTTTTTTTTTAAGCAAAAAAACTTGCTGTGATAAATGATCACTGAAGGCAGTTGGTCTTGAAAAGGAATGGCATTTATTCATTCCCAGGAATCCTCACTTGATCTGCCAGAAGAGTTGAGCAATACAGAACCCAGTCTTTTCTGTTTGAAATACCAGATACACTTTTCACACCATTAATTCTGTAATTAAATCTTAGGTTCAAGGTGCTTTTAGAAAAAAAAATGAAATAAAGGCAAATGTGACTCAAATTTTCAAGATACATAAGAGGAATTAGCCAGAAAGGAATTCCTTTTCAATAACCTGCTGAAATTAATTGATTAAATGAATCTAACACAATTAAATTTAATTACAGTTTTAACTGGTACATACCTTGGAAGTTGAGCTTTAACTTGCTTCTGACACAAGTTGTGGTATCTTTCCACTTTCAGAAATCCCTGATTTAACATTCTCTGGCAAACCAAGTCCATTCGCTTACAAACCTGTATTTAAGTAAAAAGAAATCTTAAGGCTCAATTAGGACCACAAGTCACTTTTACTATTATCTTATCCCTACTTGCCAGGTAGCAAAAGATTCTCTTAATTTTTTTTTTTTAATTTTGTTCCATTTCAACAAGCAACAACTGCAGTTGAGATTAAGGCATCCCCATCTCCACCAAACATCATGATACTCCAAAAAGGAGCAACTATGTTCCACACAGTTCATAAATAAATCTATTGATTTTGCCTAACAAGAGACAGTAGGCTGAATGCCACCTATCAGAAGCAGATACAATTTCCTCTGATTTTAATGGAGGTTGCAAATGCCCATGCCTGGCTTTTAGCATGGTCTCCAGAGCGATTATGGTGTATCAAGTTAATATTTTGTACTCTCAAAAAAAGAAACCTTTAAAGACAAGAAATCATGGTGGTTTTCTTCTAGTGGTTAAGGTTTGTTTTTTGAAGTCAACCACAATTAAATTTAAAAACACATGCAAAACATTGCACATGGAACAAGATTCTCCTTTTCGTATAAAAAAAGTCTTTTCTCCTCTGTTTAAAGGATTCCTTTATTTGCTATGTTGGACACCAATAATCTCAGGGTTTTTTGCCCCGCAGATTTAGGAATAAGGGACATTAAGAGCTGCAGAAGATATAATAAACTGCTAAAGTCAGAAACTGTTTCCCTTCACAAAGTTACTAGTTACAGGACAAAGGCAACTTGTACAAAAGTTTAAAGCAATTGCTATTCGGTTCTGAAGATGCAAGAGCTTAGTGATCCAACTGTTCTTTGAAACTGTTTTGGTTTTGTTGGGCTTTTTTAGGTACTAAAGACCACAGCTCCCAGTGTGACCCCACTTGCCAATAAATAAGTTTTTTTTTTAACTAGACACTCCTTTCCTCCATACACTCCTCATTTCATAACTTTTAAGTCCATGTAAGTTTATACCTTGAGGAAGAAGATTCTCACTTCGCCCAGAGAAGCCTGCAATTACTTTGTGTAATGCCTTCTGTATAAACAGAAAGAAGTTCTGCTTTGTGAGTCTCCCTCTAGTCACAGCTGGTTTAAGGTCTGTGAGAACTGACCGTTTTCAGACAGATCTGTATGAACAGGCCATTAAGCAGGGACTGTGGATCTGTCCGTGCTCCTCGGTATTAGATCTTTCTTGATAACAAAGAAGGATCAGACAGGCAAACCGCAGAGGGAGAGTCTTAGCACACTCTGCCCCACATTCAGTGATCCAGTTAAATCATCTCCTGTGTATATGGAAAAACGCTGGCCCTTCCTACAGGAAGGAGGAAACCGTTCTCTTTTCCCTGAGCTCGTGGCTCCAGGGGCACACGGATTTAAATCGTTTTTGAGTCAACGCTCTGCAGCTTTCTCGCAGCTCTAATGGTACCGAATCCCTGAAGCAGGCACTGGTAGCTGCACAAGGGCTGCGTCAGCTCTGCAGTTACCGGGCTCAAGAGGAAAACAAGCTCCAGCCACGCTCAGCTCCGCGTTCGGAGGCGGCAGGGAGGGTTTTAACCTCGTGCGCAGTGACATCTGGTGGCAGAGAGGCCCTCCCAGGGAGCTGCAGCCCAAGACACGGACCGCACTGGGGTTTTTTAATCTTCCTCCTTTGCTTACCCTACACAGCATGAATTATTTGGTCCAGTTTCTCAGCATTACCCATATTTATGCCAATAATCAGCCTAGAACCCAAACACCAGTACCACCAGAAATCAAAAGTGTTTGTTTGCAACTTATTTTACCAGTCATCTCTTAATTCTCAGTTGGTTCACCATGTAAACCACATAGAACCTGCATTTATAGAAAAATATACGTCTTCTAGACTGCAGTCAGTCATATGTAAAGTAGCATCATGATACTTTTAGACGTCCACAGTAGTCCAAGACAGTTTGATATAAGCTATTCGACAGATCCTAAGTTGAATTTCCTTATACTTGTTTTTGCAATTTTGGTGAATATTTTCTTATTCTAGTTACAGAGCTGAAAGAGGCTGTGTTTCCTCAAAGGTCATGTCCAACCAGACCCTGTGTTCAAATTTCAGGGTTGGAAAGGTATTCCAAGTCCATGTGAAAAGCAGAGAGGTTGCTTCTTCATGTTTTGACTTTTATGTGGTAACAGCTTTCTATGATCCTATGAATTATTTTTCCACTTCATTTGCAAACAAACTAAAATGACACAATCTACTAATTTCTGTTTCCTTAAGCATGTCTTATTTCTTCCAAGCTTCACTACCAGATAACCAAATCCAAAACAGATATAAAATATCCTAGAGTATTTAGATTGTTCTTTTTCTTAGAGGGCACACAGAACCATGTTCCGTAAAATGACTTTTTTAGGGTAAAGTAAGTGGCAAAATGTTTATGACTTCATCCAGAAACTTTAAAATAGAAATGCCTGTAAACACAGACTGACTGAAACTGGGAATATTAAAGCCATGATGTCCAAAGGCTATCAGTCCTTGCTTGTGCTGTGCAGGAAATAAGCACAAGTTTGCTGCAGAACCTAAGTCAATTCTGATGTGTGTCAGAATCCAAGATAACCTTCTCAGAGTGTTCATGGAAGGAGGTTGTGGATTGTGTGATTTTAATCCTGCTTGTTGTAGTAATAGCCTGAATGGAAGTGCCTTTCCGAGCTCAGGCACGTGACTGAAAAAGAAACTGGAATATAAGAATTTCATTATTATCCCACTGAGGTAAAAATTCCAAAGCTTCTGCAAGTCACTAAAAATACTGCAGTAAGCCTTCAAAATCTGGAAGATAGCAAGCTTCCCTGTCAGCACGCACAGTAGGCTTGTCCAGAGCAATACAGCTTCAGACACAGGGATCTTTGGGGTTTTCTGTGTTTCTCTCATGGTGACTATCAGAGGAAGTAGATGAAGTAAATACTCAGAAGGGCTTAAAGCAAAATGCTGCTGCTTTTCCTCTCATTCACTTTGTCTGAACTGAAGTTTGAGAGCTCAAGATTTCCCTCATTTCAGACACGACTGCTCTCTGAATACCTATTGTTTAGTCTCTGTTCCTTAGATCTACTTCACTGCTTAACCAGTAGGTGCTTCATTTATGCTTTCACATGCAGTAACCCCAGGAATAGCACAAAGCATTATGCTCAGGAAAGCAAGTGCTTTTTGCACAATGAGGGGCCCATGGTCTTGCCTTGCCTGATGGCAATCATCACAAGCAGGAAATGTTCTTTACCTCATCCTTTGGTGACAGACAAAGACTTCTGGATCTTATGCCTGAGATTATGCTCCTCATAAACAATGCTCGTTTCTATCTCCATTTCAATCTGAAAACATTCTGGAGTTCTATATCCTCCCACCCAGCCAACTCCTTAGTCTGTTGTCTTGTATACACTGTAAATTCAAACCCAGTTCAACTCAAAGAATTTATTTTTCACTTTTTTTTATGGATCGCTGAGCTAAGGTGATCCAAAATAAAAAGCAGATTAGGACATCCATTCCTTCCATGCTGGGACCCAGAGAATGCATCAAAATGACTTGTTTGGGGAATCCACATTTTTTGTCTACACATGTATGATCAAACTTTATTTAGATTGATTGATGTCCTGGGTCTTCCTGCCTTCCTCAAGACGCTTTATCCCGTGGAATCCCATATTCTGAGGGGTAATGAGGCTGCTTTTGGGCATGTTTCTAATATGCATGAGACCTGAGCAATTTAATACCTGTCATTCAATTAATGTGCTCCTGCAATGTATCTTTAGCAGAAAAGATACACTCATTCATCTTTGATAAGCAGCTCAAGTCAGTTCTCACAGAAAACAAAAATTTACTGTTTGTGCCAGGCAGATCCTAGAGCAGGGATATACAGGTCTTTCCAAAGGCTACTCACCACCTTGAAAAATCCTAAAGTCATGACATTTCGTTATGAATTTATGCCTAGGCATTGCTATTTTTAAAGGCTACCTTAATTCTCTGTCAACAGCACCTGGAGCTATGAAGAACATTGTGTGTCTGCCTCTCAGTGAATTGCCAAAAGAACACCTTCAGCTCTGAACAGCCCCCGGAAAGACCCAGCTGATCAAGCTTATGGGCTCAAACCAGAGAGGCTTTGATTCTTTACATTATGCCTGGTTAACAAAAGACTACTTTCTTCTCAGAAGAATGCTCATAATGCCTTCTGATGTGCTTAAGGGAGCAGTTAGGAATTTGATGGAGATTAATTTTCTTGGCTGTCACTGACTCAAAAACTAAAAATAGGGAAAGACCAACTGAATAGTTTCCTTCATTTTACGCCCAGTATTGTTCTGTGTATGTGTCAAAGTTGGTATTTATCCAGTCTGGTTTTGCATTTTTCTGAAACTTCTGAAAGGGGCAGTCCTGTTCTGGAACTTTGAGATGCTATATAAGAGAGCATAAAGTGTTACATTTTACTTCCTAAGTGCCAGTGAGAGTTACACAGCTGGTTTAGTCCTGACATCATCATCTTTCCTATGGACCTTCACTGCCAACACAGCATTGCTTACAAACACTTAGTGCTAGAGAAAGAAAAAGCCTTCTATTGACTTGTGAGAGCTCCCACAGGCACCACCATTCATAAGATGCAACAGGAAAGGTGCAGCCACAGGCTGTGCCTGGCATTGCAATTCCGACCCTGAAACGTGGCATATCCAAACACCATGGGATGTACTTCCCTTCCCTTTGGTCAAACTGCAAGTACCACCCAGGATCTTGGGGATGTCCTGTGCAGGGCCAGGAGCTGGATTTCCATGATCCTTGTGGCTCCCTTCTAACTCAGGTTATTCTGTGGTTCTCAAAGTACATCTCTTTTACAGATCCATTATCTACTCCTACAGAAGAAGCTGAAGTCTTCAGTGCACTGACAGCACACTAGAAATATTTAGGAACTGGTGTGCTTGGAGCAGTATAAATAAGAACAGATTTTCTGCTTGAAGAGCTTTCGTTTTAAAGTTACAGTCAGGATGCAACACTTCAGGTTACTGATCCAGGACAGAGGCAGTCCAATTTCCTGCAGAAATATGCTTGTAATATTATCCAAGATAGACTAATCGAGTTCTTAAAATAGGAATGATACAGTACATGCACGTTTACTGAGAGTTACATAACCTGTGCACTAATTCCCTCACTATTATTCCATTTATAACCTCGTAAGATATTCAGTAAGACAACAGCTTATCATAATGTGACATGGTTTACATCAGGCTCCTTATGCAGGCAGTTAAATATTGATATACATTGATCTCCTCGCTGACAGCTGCGGGGTTTTTCGGCATTATCAAGTTCAGAGGTGCAGATACTACACGTTATTAGATCTACCACTAAGACTGAAAGAAGCAGGCAGTGTGGTTTTTTTTTTTTAACATCTNACCCCCGCACCTGCCCCGGGCCAGGCGGGCTGAGCCCGGCGGGCTGAGCCCGGCCCCGGCCGCAGCGGGGCCCCCGCCCCGCCGCCTCCCCTCCACGGCCCCTACCAGGCGCAGCTGGCTCGTCTCATCGTAGGACAGGAAGCTGAGGATGCTCTCGATGGCCACGATGGGCAGCCCCATGAGCGTGTTGCTCTGAGGCGGCGGCTCCCTGGGCGCAAGCGGCTCGGCCGCCTCCCGCA
>VXAD01008594.1:654842-743389 GCA_013399195.1 Dicrurus megarhynchus
CTAAGACTGAAAGAAGCAGGCAGTGTGGTTTTTTTTTTTTAACATCTTCTTTTTTGACCCACATTTCTAGATAGGGGAGGGTTCTTGGAGCAGCAGGCTCACCACCTCCTACACTCGTAGGCTTAAGCTCTATAAGTAAAAATAAACACACATATGAGACACAATAGACTACCCACCCCAACCAGTCACTAGGAGAAATGAGCCTCCAGCAGCCCGGTGCTTTCTCACAGAGCGCGAAAGGAATGAAAGAAGTAAGAGACGGTAAAAAGAGCTTTAGGAGTGCTTGTATGGCAGCGCATACTGGAGAAGGGATGAAGCGCCATCCCACCCACCCCACCTCATCCANGCGGCCTCCGGCAGCGGAGCCGGGGAGAGCCGCGCTGAGCCCGGGGCGCCGCCTTCGCCCTCCGACACGAGCCGCTCCTCCGGCGCCGCCATCTTGGAGCCCGTCCTTCCTCCGCGGGGGGACGGTACCGCCTCTCTGTGACGCCTCTTCCGCAGCCGTCACGGGCGGCCCCGCCCCGGCATTCCCTCACGGAATCAGAGAAATGGAACGTGGAGAGCTGCTGCGACGGTCAAGCGCTTGGGTCGCCACCGCTGCTCGGGAAGCCGTTCGCGGGCGGGGGGCAGAGGGGTGGTGCCCGGCGCTTGTCGGTGGTGTCCAGAGAGAAGACAATGAGCAAGGGCCGTAGACTAACACATAAGAAGTTCCCCAGCGTGAGGGAGAATTTTTTAAGCTGAGGGTGGTAGAGCTCTAGAACAGCCTGCCCAGGGAGGCCGTGGAGTCTCCCTCTCCAGAGACATTCAAACCCCACCTGGATGGTTTCCTGTGTCACCTGCTCCCGGTGACCCTGCCTTGGCAGGGGCTTGGACTGAGTGATCTCCAGAGGTCCCTTCCAACCCTGACAGTTCTGTGATTCCCACGCAGGATTCGCACTCTCTCCGTGTGGAGTTTGTCCCTACTACCCAACCTGAACTTCCCCCGAGGCGGCTTTAGAGCATCCCCTTGTGTGCTACGGCTGGAGGCCGGAGAGGAGGGATGAGTGCCTCCCTCTCCATGCCCCTCCTGAGGAAACTCTGTGGGAAGAACCTCCCAAAACTCTATGGCTGCTGCTGCCCAGAGTCCGGCAGTGCTCCCTCCGCACAGGCACAGTGACCTACCGGGAGAATGTGGTTGGATTACAGCGAGGCAGCTACAGGATGGAAAATACCCCTGTAGCTCCTAAGTAAGACGCAACTATTTATTACAAAGTAATCGAGCCTTCTGTATTTCACCTACAGATAGGCGACACCTCTTTCCTGTTTGGTGTCCAAGCTGCCCCTACTGTGGTGGCAGGGAGAGCCACAGCAGCCAGGGGGGCTGCAGGTCTGCTGCCAGCCTTTGGGATCGGAGCCAGCTGGCAAAACCCTCGGCTGCCCGAAAACCACTGCCTGGAACCAGACGTAATTGAGCAGGCGGAACACCCAGAATAAAGCAAACTCTGCTTCTTTATTTGCCCTTTATCCTGTATATTAAGGGGGTTTCTGGATCAGATTGCTGGGACAACAAAGGGATGGGACCAAGGGCTGTTTCTAGAACATTCCCTGGTGCTTCTGAGAACAGACACACCTCAGTTTCACAAGCATTTTAGCCTGACAGAAGTTGGCACAGCCTTTGAAAAGTATGGTGCCAGTCTCCTCAGTGCCTTCAGCTGCTGCTGCTGCTGCTTCGTTTCACATCAGCAGCGTTGGGTGTCTGTGCTTGACTGGGGGACTGGTGCTGCTGAACACTGACTTGCCAGAGGAAATCACTAAACAAATGCCAGGAGTGATGGTAGCAAAGTGCACCGGAAAAAGACAAATGTTTTGGGAGAATGTGACCATTTCTTGCAGTACCTGCACCAAGGTACTACAGCTTAAAATATTACAGGACTAAAGAATTAGCTGCATGCAGCATCTCTGTACTTTTTTTTTCAGCCATGCTTCCTCTCTTTGAAGTTTTATCTTAACCCATTTCTTTCACTCTCTCCTCTCCTCGGAAACTCATTTGCAACCTCTTTCTTAAAGAAAAAAAAAAGGCATCTGGAAAAGAATTAGCTTGGGAGCAGGGCAAATGCAAGGATAAGGCTTTATGTGTGTCATCCTAATGGCACTCCAAAAATGTGAGCTGAAATTATTATTTCCTTTTTGGGAGCAGAACACTGTGTGCCTTGTATGGATCTGGAAGTGTTTTGCTCCCTCCCCTCAACTCATCAATGCTGCTATCTTGCAACAAGGATTTTATTCTTGTGCATGGTTTTCAGACCTGATCTCCTTTCACATGCACCGTCAGCAGTTTAAAACACACTCAGGAGAATTCTTTATGAACTTGTGACTTGGCACGTGAAGTTTGGGCTGGCAAGTGTGTTGATGCTTTAAAAGGAAGTGGGGTTTTTCATCCTACCTAAGCATATAAGATTTCACATTGTTTCGAGAATGCGGTTTTTTTGGTCATATCATTTGAACAATTTCAGTTTTTTAGATACAGCTCTATGTTTAATAAATATAAGCTGTGTGTTTATCATATCACCAAACAGAATAAATACAATGAACAGTATATATTTTATGCTAACTATACACATAGCTTAATAAGTCTATTTTAGTAAGTAGGGTAATTCTACTGCCTTCCAGGTTCTGACTCATGTCCTTCCCCAGTGTATCTGGTGTCATTTTTCTGAGCATGCATCACTTTGCATTAATTTGGAAAAACACAGTTCTCACGCACTTTCACAAAACCCCCATTACAGACTCTCCAGTGGATGAACTTTTCAGTTATTTTGGGATACTGTGAAGCCAGAAAACTTGATAATACTTTCTGAAAGGGATGAAATAAAGTTATGTAGAATCTATTTGCGTGTTACATGTCATAGATCATCTTGAAATAGCCTTAGATCTTAAAATCTTGAAATAGCCATAGTTTTGATTTTACCATGTTAGAATTATAAGTATAGTTGGACTGGTTTTTTTTTTAAACTTGTCAATGACTCACAAGAAGGTGTTAGGGGAAATGAATTTTTTCACTCCTTTCATGCAAAAATCCTCATAATATTTTTATTTGTGTTTGGGGGAATGAAATTTGGATGTCTCCATACTCTGGACTAAATATTGTGCTCCCAACTGATTGGAGTGTGGTGTGTTCAGATCATCAGGGACTGTGAAATTTTACTGAAATTATGCGGAATATTTTGGTTGGGCTTTGTGTGGAAGCAAGCAACACCAAGAACTGTGATGAAGAAGAAGGAGCCTGGCTCAAATACAAGTCAAGTTGTATCTATGAAATCTGAGAAAGAAGAAGAAATTAAAGAAAGGGTGGAAAGAGAGAGTGAGAAGCAGGAGCTAACAAGCAGACATCTGAGAAGATGGGAGTGGGGAAAAAAATTTAGCAGCAGGGGTTGGAGGTGAAGGAAAGTGTGTAAGTAGGTCAGGAACTGTCACGTTGATGAGGAATATTGGAGCAAAGAGGAGTAATGTGCTCAAAAAATGAGGGTAAGAGCAGAAGTTGGGTGGGAGGAGAACAGATTTGTTTTATTAAGTTAGTGTAATCAATAGAAAAATAGAAAAGGCTTTCCCACATGATTTGTTTTCTTCTCAGGGGCAGCAGCAGTTTGCTCATTTTATGGATATTAGGGATTTTTTTAAAGAGATGCTAAATTTGAAAGAAGTCTGGTTTATTCACACAGCTATATTTTCATTCAGGCTGCTGGACACGAAGGCAGAGTAAAGTCCTTCTTGCTTAAAGGCCTTTTTGTGAAAGGCATTAAAAAATAGAAAAAAGTAATATTTAAATTTCCTTTGGGAGTGTTCTTAATAAACACAGACAGCAGTGTAAATTTGAACAGATTAATCTTTTGCAGTGGAAACTTTTAATCCTTTAATAGGTAAATGGGTAAATATTGTGGTATGGAGTCAGCTTCAGATATGAATGTAATCCCAGTTTAATTAAATCAATATAAATATTTAACTGGATCCTTTGGAGTTTAATCAGTTTTGGACCCAGTAGTGCTACATGTTGCATAAAAAACTGGTTGAGAAACTGACTCTAAAATCTACATCTACCCCTTCATTTACTTGTAATATGGTATATTAGGTATCTGATAGTAATCATATGTTGATGTTGAGGGGCAGAAGAATATGATGCTCCATGGGAAATGAGAGGTAGAAGCAAAAGGAAAACAAGTAGAAGACAGAAGGAAAGAAAATACAACCTCTATAGATTTTTTTGAACTTAAAGTGTGGGGACCAGATTAATCTTGAGTGGTTTTTGTAGGCCAGTTGTGTTGCACAGTCCAGCTTTCATCAAATATGTTTTTCTGTTTCAAATTTCAAGAAAATATTTAAATTATTTTCAAATCCACAGGAAAATTGGGGTTTGTAGACACATAATATATTAATTACAAACTAATAATAATTAATTACAAATCAGGTAAACCGATGTACTTGGTGGATTAAAAAAAACAAGGGTTCAGACAAATACCCTTTCTATTTCCTTGTAGTCAAAATACCTCCCCTGAGAGAGGGGTGTAGAATCAGGTACTGATAGCACATTGCCTTGGTCAGGTTACACATCCTCACACAGCTGTACTCAAAAGTAACCTTGGTGAACAAGCTTAGATAAGGAAATAAGAAGCTTTCATTAGCTAACATGACTTTTGCTAATTCTCTGTATAATTCTCTTGTAGGACGTTTGCAAGCCCTAGGGCACAGAATTAGTTTTCACCATGAGGAAGGGCTCAGTTTTGATGTAAGTTCCAAGGAATTCCTTTAATTTTAATATAGTGCCACATCTTTACATTATGATAAAGATAATTCAGTGAAGACATCAATAATGTCTCTGTGTCTCATCAGTTCAGCTTGGTGAAATAGCACAGACACAACAAACTGCACCAATACTTTTGATGTCCCCATGTCTGCCAGGGTTATTTCAAGCAGAGTTTGATATGCTGAGGCACAGGACTGCAGCTCTGTGTGAGAAGGTGCAAAGAAAATAGGTAAATTAACCATGAGAAGAGGATTACAAAGACACGGTCTGCTCAGTCCTGCAGTCACTTTACAAAAAAAAGAAATTGTTGGTTTTGAAATAATTTTGTATTTTCTGAAATCCTTCTGGTTTCATTCTCTCTTGACTCCAGAGGGACTGCTAGCATGAGCTAAGTCTGGCTTCTTGGCAGCTGAGCAATAGGGATGAGGCAACAGTAAAATGGCAGTGTTCATTTAACTCTCCACATTCTCCAAACATCCAGCTAGGATGAAGGTTCAGCCTCACTGTGTGGCTAATCAGTGTCTTAAAGTTTCTGGTAAGGAATGGGATTTTGATCACAGAATTTCTGTTTCCAACAGCTGAATATATTTGTGCTTAATGAACATGTTTTTCAATTCCTTCCCTGTTTTCCCTCACTGGCCAGCTCCCTTATGGGGCTGGATGAGTGGCTGCAGGCAGATACAGCTTTCCCAAATTGCTGTAATTGCCCTAAACAGACGTTTTGTTACAGAGGGTCTTCTGTCAGGATCTGTGCTCAGATAAATTGACAGGGATCCAGAGTGAGCGTAGTGAATATAATTTAGTTATTGAGAAGAATGGCAGCTGTGTGTGGTGCATACAAAACACTAATTTGTGCCAGCCTACATTTTGTTGAAAGATGCTGGGGACTAATGGAAGAGGAAGTTTATTTCTCCTCTTTTTAAGACACGGTGCAGACTTGCTTTAGCTGGCTGGTTGTTAAATTACCTGTGAGCAAAAAAACCCCACACTGAATTTAAATTACGTAGAAAAGAATTTTGAGTGAGGAAATGAGAATTTTCTTCCAGCAAGTAACTTGAGAAGTTGGAGGAGCTTTAGTTTACTGAAGTTAAATAATTCCTGGTTAATCTGGAATAAATTGAAGACTTCTGTTTAAAGTGAGTGATGCTTGTGATATTAATGACACTTTCTATTTTTAGAGAATCATCCTTTGAAACTGTATTTTAATGATTAGCTTAAGAGCTGAATAGGTTGCAGCAAAATCGATGCAAATTTCAGAAGTGTTTTCTGAGTGCTGCTGGTTCTGTACAATTATTAGTTTTCTGAGTAACATGATTGAGTATGTACTTTGTGCAGTGGGTGCATGTGGGACTGTCACAACTTAGATAATGGGATTAGTTTACAGAGAGGATGCAAGTCAAGCAAGAAATAATTTTTAACCAACTTTAAAGTTACAGAGTCTGAACCTCTGTTGTCTCATGTAGTTGCTTATATGCATGACTAGCTCCTACATACAGTGATCATTGAAGTTTGTATTTACTTTGTGTAGTAGTAAGTGCTATCACAAAGCAGGGCACTGGCTCTCATGCCTCTGATTGAGGAAATGAGCTGTTCCTTGTGTTGGGAAAATCTAGATTTTGTTTCAGCTGTGGCATAGGAATGTGACAGGATACAGTTGTTTGTTTAGATTTTAAATTGGTTTCATCTGTGTGTGAATGAGGAAGTATGTCACAACCAAAATGGACTCGGTGTGACCACAAAATACACACCATCCAAGCAGGGGCCTGATGATGTTCTGCATTAAGCATGCACGGATGTGATAAACTCCCTAAAGGGATTGCAGCTGAAGAGGCTCATTTCAGCTGCCAGACACAAGTTTAGAGAGAAGGGGCTTATCTCCAGGAGGAAGGTATGCCTACTGTGTCACTCCTCAATGTCCAAGAAAACTTTACACTTAGAGAACTGGGCTGATGGAAGTTGTGGCAAGCCACTGTGTCTTAATTTAAAATTTACTCTTGCTAAATGCTTCTTGATGTACTGCTTTGAATATGGCATAGACCAAAGGCTTTTGCTTTGGAAGCAGCCACTGGAATAACATGGGATGTCCTACCTGATGTTGTTAGCAAATTTCTTAAAAGATTTCATAAATCTTACTTGCAGACTTTGGAACTTGGTCAAGCACTGGAACAGGCTGCCCAGGAAAGTGATGGAATCACTGCCCCAGAAGTGTTCAAAAAAGGTATCGTTGTGGTTCTTAGGGACATGGTTTAGTGAAGGGCCTGGCAATATTGGGTTAATGATTGGACTCGATGGCCTTAGAGGTCTATTCCAACCTTAGTTGTTCTATGGTTCTATGAGCTAGGGAACTTTATTTTCCAGCTGGGAGATAGTCTCAGTCATTGCTGCATGTTTTCCCCAAGACTGTTTCTGCTGTAAGGTCTGTTATCTGATGTTTTGAAAACAAATTAAATAGTAGGAATGCAGCATTAAATAGTGGAAATGAATCTAACAATGAGAGGGCAGCTGGTGGATTAGCAGAACTGTGTGAAGGTGCTGAAAGTGTTAAACCATCGGGGTTTTTTTCTTTAGCTGCTTTTTCTCTTTGTGAGGAAGTTTGACAACACAGACTAATCGAGGTCTTTGCTTTGAATCACTGCCTGGAAAAGCCTTATCTTGAGCTGGAGACTAGCTGTATAAATTAGGTGCCAGAATTTCAACATTGCTGGAAAGAATCCAAACTTGTGAAGCTGCTGTGCCACAGCCCGATGAGTTTAGGTGAGCAATTCTCTTGGCATGTTCCTTTTTTATTTTTTCTTTTCTCCACAGCAATCTCAATTCCAAAGCTTTCCCTTCTTTCTGGGCTCTTAAATGATATCCTTCGGGAAGTAGAGCTCACAAGTCTGACTTGGTTGAGTTTTAACAGTAGGTGGCAGTGGACAGCAAATCTAACCCAGCCCTGCTGTACCTCTTCTATTGATGCTGCTCTCTTGATTTCTGACACTCTCTGAAATTACTGTCTTAGAAGCAGTTTAAGAATCGTATTCAGCTTTTTTTCTGAAGAATTAAAGGGTTTATTAAAAACAACTGGCAGGTACAGCTTTTTTTTTTTTTCCCCTTTAAATTCTTATGAGTTATTGCAAAAGAAATGTTACCTGATAATCCTCCTAATTTTGTCTGTAAAAGGACTGTAAAAAGGGACTTGACTGGTCTGGAAGCAGTTTTAGGCAGTCTGGTAGAGCAGAGGATGTGAAGTTACTGTTAAAATTGCTTAGATACAGCACTGAAGGAATTAAGTGGAGTTTTTGAGTTCTAAGTAGTGTGCTGAGAGCATGAAGTACAGCAGTGTTTTTTCCAGCCCCCTCCTACACATCCCATTGTATGGAAAGACTAATGACAAGAAAAGATGATGCTATTTATTTCTACTGATTATCATTACCAATACTGTCTGTAATGTCTTTCTGCTGCTGCAGGTTTCTGTGGTTCAGATCAAGTAGATCTCCTGTGGAAAGAAGGATGATTCTGCTACATTTTTATTTAGTGGTTTGGTGGAATTTTTTTCCTTTTCTTGGATACTTTTCAAGCCATTTCATGAGTATCAACTTCCCCTGAACCCTTGCTGTGATTACTTCCAGGGGACTGCATGTGATCTCAGTCAAGTGCAGCATGCTCTGTTTAGGCTGCCAAAAGTAGTGGGAACCAGGGAAGAGATGCAGAACTTCAGCTGTCCGTGCCATTGGCTCCAGATCCTGTGGATCTCATCTTCTCTTCCTTTTTCTGATAGCTCTGTGTATGCAGGACTGGGAACTGCTGTCTCTTGCCAATGCTCCTGTGCATGACTCAGTTATCTCCAACTGTTGACGCTCTGGAGATTGAACCTGTGGTCAGAAACCCTCACATATTTCTGCCTGCTGTGGGGGAACCATCAGCTCTCTGCTCATAAACCAAAAGGTCTTTCCTGTAATTAATAACCTGTTGTGAGAAATTCATGCCATGCTTATCTGGTGAAAACATGTCTGAGTTGCTGTGCGAAGCAGGAATGTGAGTGCTGTAGGGAGGGCGAGCAGTGCTGCTGGGATAGGCACGGGTACAAGTGGTTTTGGCCCCACTTTACCTGCAAAGCTGGCCAGCACTGTCCCCTCTGCTGGAGAGGACCTGGGATCTAAAGTGCAAGACCAGATGGCACTGAGAGCCTTCACTGCAGTGTATGAGTCACAGAGCCTGCACAGAACTGGAAATAAATAGGTGCACCCCTTGGAGCTTCATTTCCTTAGCAGGGATGGGGCTGTAGTTTTGTGTGGAAGATGTCAAAGTTAGAACTTGAGCCAAAAGAGACTTCTGTGTGTTGGCCTGCAAGAGGTGTGTGCTAGCAAAATATGGCTACCTCGCACATACACTCCATCTGAAACATCTTTTCTACTTGATTTTTACCTAACCATTTCCAGGTTTCTTGTTTTAACAATCTAATTGTTAATAGAAATTATTTGTGTCTGTATTTAGGGAGTACATTAAAATATCATACTCCTGATTTTATCCCTTACCGGCTAGATGCTTCTAAAAGTTCAGCAGGGATTTGCAGAATCGTTGGCTGGAGTGTGTTCAAAGAGGGATAAGCTGGTGAAGGGTCTGGAGCACCAAGGCTTCTGAGGTGCAACTGAGGGTTGTTTAGCCTGGAGGAAAGGATTATCAGAGGGACCTTATCGTGCTCTACAACTGCCTGAAAGGAGGTTGTAGCCAGGTGGGAGTCGGTCTTTTCTTCCAAGTAACAAGTGGTAGGGCAAGAGGAAATGGCCTCAAGTTGCACCAGAAGAGGTTTAGATTGGATATTAGGAAAAATGTCTTCATTCAAAGGGTGGTCAAGCATTGGAACAGGCTGCCCAGGAGTCACCTTCCCCAGAAGTGTTCAGAGGACATGGGGATGTGGTGCTTAGGAACATGGTTTAGTGGCAGACATGGCAGTCTTGGGTTAATGGTTGAACTCAAGGATCTTACAGGGTTTTTCCAAACTCAATGATTCTATTACTCTACGATTCTAAGAATTTCGGTTCTCCATCGCCACCTGCTTTGACCTGAAACATTTTTATCCTGTAAGATAAATCCAAAGTGTGAGTTTTAAAAAAACTACCAGATGAAAACTGGCTTTATAAACCTTCTGTGCGTAGGTTGACCCATGCATGCGGGTAGTGGAGAAGCGAATCGGAACGGGCGCAAATGGGGAAAGAGCAGGAATTCACAGGTCCACTCTGCCGGTGGGATAACCGCGGGGTTTGGGAGCGGGAGCAGCAGCCTGGCGCTTTGCTCGCGGTTCGGGCGGCGCGTTTCCCGTCCTTCAGTCAAACACCAGCGTGGGGACAAGGCAGCGGCGCCGCTGGAAGCGCGCGTGTCCCGCCGGGCCAACGGGGAGCCGCTGCTCGGGACGCGGCCGGGGCGCCAGGGCTTGGGGGCGGGGCCGTGACGTCACGGCGTTGCCGGGAGACACCGCGCTGTGTTCGCCAGGCGCCCAATGAGCGCCGGGGGAGGTGACGTCATGCCGCCGCCGGCGCCTCCTCATTGGCCGGCCGTGGAGCGGGGGCGAGGAGCGCGGGGAGCGGGGTGAGGGGGAGGATGCGGGAGCGGCCGCGGGATCGGGGCAAACACGTACCGGGGACACGGCCAGACGAGTTTATCCCCGTCCCCCCCGCTGCATCAATACTGTATTTAACAGTGCTTGCTTACCGCCTAGGAGTTCCGGGGGGGAAAAGGGGCGGGCGGGGCGTTATTAATGCTCTGAAAGTTTCGTTATTGCTTTAGAAAAAGAGATGTTTGTATACAAATTAGGTTCGTGTTTTGCTCTTCCTTCATCTGGGAACTTCTAATCCTCTCCGCTTTTATCCTGCCTAATTACAGCGAAGATTTTAATACGAGTAGGAAAAGCAGATGGAGCTGGTTTTCCTGCCGAGAGAGCCCCGTAACGGTGCTGTTTGCATGTACTTTTCTTCCAAGCCTTGCGTGAGCTTTTGAAGTGCTGCTAGCAAAGTGACTGGGTTTGAAATGGGTGTCCTGCACACTGGTCCAAGGAAGGCAGAACTTTTTCACTTCGCCTCTTAAGTGGGTGCAAAAGATTGTGGGGATGTCTTCTGGACAGCCCAACTAAGACTTTGTCATCTCACTGAGGTCTGACTTGATTGACTCACCAGGTCCAACCAAAAATAACAAAAAAATAAAGCGTGCCTTGGGCAGGGATGCTCCATTGACTGCGGACACGAGGAGCTAAAAGGGATCTGTAGGACGGTCTGTCTGAGGCAGTGGGGACGGCAGGGGCTCGCAGATCAGGCTAAGGGAGGCTCTGCTGTTGAAGCCTGACCTTGGCCAGCGGCTTCCCACCCGCGCTTTCCCGCTGCCGACCCAGGGAAGACCGGGCTGCGTGTGCCCCTGCCCTCCGTGGGGCCCCGAAACCGGCGCGTTTCGGAGCGGTGTGCAGGAGGAAGTGACCCGGGGGGACTCCCACGGATCTCGTATTATCACAGCCCCCGCTGAGTGCCGAGCCCCGGGAGGTCTGACCTCCCTCGTGGAGCTCTGGGCCGGCACCCGCGGCGGGGGCAGGAGGCGGGCCGGCCCCTCCCGGGGGTGGGCGGCGGGCGGGGCGTGGCGGCTCCTCCTCGCCGGGCCGGGGTTAGTTTCGGAGCGGAGCCGGGGGTGGAGGCGGTGGTGGGAGAGTGGTTCCCGGTGGGAACAAAGCGGAAGGCGGGCGGTGAGGCCGAGCCGAGCCGGGTGCCTCCCGCAACAGGTCGTCCCGGCGGCAGCGTAGCCCCTCCGCCCCCCGGGCCGCCGCTCCCCGCTCCGGGCGGCGGGGCCGGCACCGGCCGTCCCCATGCGGTTCGGCTCCAAGATGATGCCGGTGAGTCCCGGGCGGCGGCGAGCGGAAAGTTGGAGCGGGGCAGCGGGAGGGAAAATGGATCCTGCGGACGTGGAGGGGGGCGGGAGGCGACCCTCCTTCCCTCCGGCATTCCCTGCCCGCCTTCCTCCACTCAACCCGGTCTCCACAGGGGCTTCCCCTCCCCCTCCCAGGTTTTCCTTTTCTTCCTCTTTCACGCCGGAATCAACTTGTTAGACGGGCCCGCTGGAGCCGAGCCAGGGCCGGGGGGGCTGCGGGGCCCCGGCAGCAGCGCGGGCGGAGGGGGGCCCGCAGCGCCCGGGGCTTTTCCTTCGCTCCACTCCCGGGGGATAAGGCTTCCCCGCCAGGGCTGCTCGCCCCGCTCCCGCGGGCTAAACGTGCACTTCGTCTGGATCCTGCTTTCTTCTTCTTCTTCTTCTTGGTTTTTTTTTTTTTTTTTTAAATGGTACGAAGTTCTTAAAGTTGGTTTGAGCCGTGCTGCTTCTGGGGGGTGGGGGTGGCTTTGTTTTGGAGTGCCCGGGCTCCCCGAGGAAGATGGTGTCCATGTTGTTTACGGTTCAGCGTGCTTAGGAGCTCTCGGGGGCAGGTATTCCCGAGCTCGGCCGGAGAGTTTCGGGAGCTGTTGGCGGCGGTGTGTGCTAAACCTGCCCGGCTCGGGGAGGTGTCTCTGTTTTAACACTTTCAAAAGGCACACGGAGCACCGCCTCCTCTAAGGAGTTTTAACATGAATTTTAAAATTACACCGTTTTTGTCAGCTCAGGTTGGATGAAAGCAAAGCCCAGCAGCTTTTCCTTAGTTTCCAGCACAGTATTTGTGAAAGTGGTGACGTAGAATAGTTTCCTTTGAAAGTACACCTGCCACTAAATACCTGGGTTTGCCAGCAGGGATGCCCCGTGAAATCCATATTCTGTTGTTCTGAGAGACTGGAGTATGTACAGAAAATCCCGACAAGCTTAATACCTATTTAGTCCGAGTTGAAGGTGCTTTAAAGTGTTCTCTCTGCCATCCTCCCCCGGGCGATGTGGCCTCTCTTACCGAGTAGCTTTGCACGCATAGGTGGTTCTTCCAACAGCACTCTTGTATTAAAGATTATTTCCAGTTTAACTCTTCGAGGAACTGACTGAAGTAAGCAAAAAAGGAACTGTACTGAAAGGTGAAACTGGGAATCCATGCTGGAAGGATGTGAATGTATTAGGGAAGCTTGTTTTGCTATAGGTGTGAGGTTCTTCCCCTGCAATTAGGAGGAAATAATGAGCGATAATTTGATCTCGCAGAACACTGGAGAAGGCTGGGTGACGATTGCTGTAGCTAATGAGGGAGGAATAGACAGAATGTGAGCCCAACTAGATTAAATAGCCAATGTGTTGTGCAACACTGGTGTTGTCTGCCTATAAAAACTTAAAAAAACAAGCAGTAAATATAATAAGGTGCTAATTCAATCCATGTCAAAACTGAGCTAGGTAAGCGGCCTCATATATCAGTGAAATCTCCAGGAGATGCTGTTGCTGGTGAGTTCCTTGTCACTGAGTTCAAATAAAGGAGAAAACAAACAGGTGCAGTCTTATCCCATCAGCATTTGCTGGTGACAAGTTCCAGAGTATGCATTGCCCTCGTGGCTCAGACTTCTCTTTGGCTGGTGACTCAACTCATTAGTGATTCTTGTTTTTAACACGTAAATAAAGAGATGAATACAGCCTTTTCACATTGTGTTTGCTGCAAATAATGAAAGATTTGTGAGGGTTGAAAGTGGCTTAAGGAATTAAAAATGTAAATACTATGAGTATTAAAACTTTTAATTCAGCTTAAAAAGCTTTTCTCCAGATTTCCTTATTGTCTTTTAGTTAATAAAAAAAAAATCTCGTTTCTCTTTTCAGAAAAAAGTTAGAAGTTTGAGGTGGGCAGAGAAGGAGGGTTTGAGGAAAGAAGGGAGCAGGACATGAGGACTCTTTTATTTATTCAGTAATGAAGTGTTCATAGACTTCAGTATCTTTTTCTGCATTGTTTGAATGAGAAGTAGTAGTCTGGCCCTAAACTGTCTACAAAATGTTTTGTTTCTTAAAGTTTAAGATGTCTCTTTCTTTCCCCCACCTGTATATGATTTTTAACTCTCAGCTCCAGGTCCATCTCCTGTGCTCCAGAAGAGAGCGTGGGCAAAGGATTAAACAACGCAATTTGTTCCCCAAGTGGGAAATATGGGCAACATGAGCCCAGCCAGGAATTCACCTCTGAGCAGCTGCCAGGGAAAAGCTGGGAAATTGCTGTAGCAGCATAACTACTTGTGCTCTTGGGAGACTACCCTGAAATGGGAATGTTTTCCTTGTGGTAATGACAGATAGGAGCTAAACTGCTGCTGTAACCATATGTCAGGGCAATGTGATTGAAAGTCTGCACGAGGGTGTACTAAGAAGTAATTTGTGTGTAGCTGTACTGATGAAGGTAATAACAGGGTTAATGCTGGCAAGCTGTGTGAGGTTGTCTCACCTTTCATCTATGGAGGCTTGTGGGAGTGTGACTGGTAATGTTAAGCAGTGAAAAGGAGCTGGAAGCACTTTCTAAAATAGCATATTTTTCCACAGCATAATTGGTATCTCTGCTTTTATTTTACATTATTACCCTAAAAGGAGCGTGTATTGAGAAATAATTTGGGTCATTATGCATGCTGGATAAATGTTTGGGGTTTTTTCCTGTCAGATAGTGGGATGTGGTAGGTTGAGCTACCTTTTAACACTCAGAGAACTTTTTAGATCAAACCCCCTTGATCTTGATAAGGATTAATTTTTCAATTTGAATTATGTGCAGTGGTTACTGGGGGCCTCCTGAAATCAGCATGGATCCAGACACACAGCTTTATTGTTAGGGAGTAACTTGGCAAACTGGAGAGCACTTTAATTCCTTAATAAGTTTTGCTTTGTATCATCAGAAATTACTGAAATGTCTGACACTGAAGTTCTTGATAACCATGTATTCTTTTCTAATCAAGTTAAGCTTTCAAGTGTAACGCTGCAACTTTGATACCACAAGGAGTAGTGCTTTCCTTCTGAAGTCTAACATCTTGTCCCAAGTGAGCTCCTTGGAGTTGCCACATCCAGTAAGCACTTAAAGTACATATTTTCATTGCAGAATGCTGACTAGTTTGTGGATATGTGTATTTTTTATCTTTAAAAAAACACCTACAATTAGAGCTGTTATGCTTGTTCCTTTAGGCAGTTAATTGGAACTGCTGTACGGATTCTGATTGACTGAAATAGTCTAATAGTACCCTGTCTTTGGGAATTTTCTTAGGAAACGCTTTTCTAGTTGTTCAGCTAAAGAACTTTTAGCAGAAATGAATCTCTTGCACTTTGTAAGATGAGCAGCTGTAAGTTTATAAACAAACTGACCCCCAGCAGAGTTTGAGAGCAGTAAGTGAACTGTAGGATCTCAGTCCTGTTTCCTGTGGTCTTTTAATTATTTAAGCTCTGATCAGGTTTATCAGTCATTAACACTGTTTTCCTTGTCCCCTTTTGTGGATTTCAGTGCATGAATGGGGTTTCAGACTGTGAGTTCTTCAAAGAATATACTGCATATCTTCATCTGATTGGAGGATTTAGTTTATTAAGTGTTCTTTTAACTGAATATCCACTCAAGGTTAATAATTTAAAAGTTTTAATATTATATTCAAACACTTTATTGTGGTACTCAGTGTAAAAGTGTTCCATCTAGAATGCTAAATAAAGCTTAGGTGATTGTTTTGCTGTGCTTTCTGAGCTCTAAACTTCTCAAACCTCTTGCACTTCTCTTACAGACTCTGACCTGTCGTTATGCACAATAGAAAACACTGCCTTGAGGTTCCCAGAGTGCTCTTTTTCTTTTTCCTGTCCCTTCGCTTCATGCTGTTACAACAAGATCTTTTTTACTTTTTCTTTTTTCTATCCAGTGAATAATTGTTCCAGGAATAGTTTTAAATGCATTTAATTCCTCATATGTCTTTTGCACTCTACCTGCAATTTATGTTATATTACACAGCAATATGTTAAATATCTTTGTTTCTTTGTGTGGCTTTTATCAGAAATGGGGGAAGGGCAATATTACAAATTCATACCAGATCAAGCTGTGGAGACCATGGGAATAGCTAATTATGCCTCTGCTGATCTATTGAACAGTTCAGGGTCTGAGTGCCTCATGGGGCTCTTGCATTTACAGTTTTGAGGGCTAATATGCAGTCATGAAGTTTGGGATGGATGGATGGATAATTCATGGAATTTTGTTTTGTTTTCTCCTTCCTAGTGTTGTCAGATGGAATTTCTGCTTTTTTTGGTGAGCAGATCTGCTTTGTGGGATTAATTTACATGCAAGTCAGTTGGACTTTAAAAGAGGCAGGTATAAAGGTTATTTCCACAGAATAAACTAGCGGGGTGGCAGTGTGCCTAACATTCCTTTCAAATTATTGATGAAGAAACAGTCTTGAAAGTGCTCCATTTGTCTAGCCTCTGTCCTTGTTAGCAGCCTGCCTTGGGGACTCTCCTTTCTCTCCTACTGTGTGTGTTGTGGAGCTTGTTTAATTACATGCAGGTTTGTGCCTTGCTGCCTTACAGCCTCCCTGGAGAAGGAGTCGGGTAACCCTGAGAAGACTGGCTCAAGCTACCTCCTATAGCTTGGTGGCACAGCTGAAGGAGGACTCCTTACTTCCTTGTGCATGTGCCCACTGATAACAAAGGAACACCCAGATCCTTTTAATCTGTGGGCTTTCATGGTCTTGTGAAATGTAAAAACTTACTCAGTGCTCTGGAAACTGGAGGATGCTCCTATTCAGGAGGTAACGAGCAGATAAAACTTCTCTTTGCTCTCAGTTTTATTATCTCGAGGCCTGGTTTCTCTCAGCTTAGTCACTTGTGAGTCAGGCAGAGTCTTTTTGATCTTCAGTTCCCAAACAGTCGGATGATACTGTGAGTAAAGGTCACCAGAAATCCTGGACATCATGTGAAGTGTATTAATTATCTTAGTCACTACTGCTTAACTGGTTTAGAGGTTTTTAGAGGTTTCAGACTGGTTTTTGGAACATGAAAGATCTGAAGTGTTGTTTAAAACAGTGTTAGGTAACTTACTGTAGTTTGGGGTAAATGTTCATGGAGAGGGAACAGTGAGTGAGTTTGGGACAGAACAGCAACTGTAACATGTTAAAGGGCACAAACTTGGCTTCTGCTTTTGCTGTTTGCCTTTAGTTAATTATTAATATTCAGGATCTTGCTGCTGCTGTTTAGAGTTAGTCATGCATGTGTCCTCGTTGGGTATTTCACCATAGGGATGGTGTTTATGTGGATGTTGGACCCACTGGTGTCTAAGCATGAACCCTTTGGTTTTTGTTTCTGTGGCATTAATACCAAGAATTATTTTACTGAGCTGGTAATATAGTTTCTGTACCAATTTCTTCTGTGCTGCTGTGATGCTTCCAGGTCTTAATATGATATGAACCTTTGGTAGATGGCTGTGTGCAGTGCCCTGCCTTTTACTGGTGTTTGTTTTAAAACAGAAGATTAGGTGAACACTTTGTGTTTTAGTCTTGGGTTTTGAGTTTTTTAAAATCCTCTTCATATCTTTATTTCATCCTTTTGCAAAGTAAAGCGTAGACACTTTAAAATCAAGCTTCTACTGCAGCTATCACTCATTCTAGGTGGTTCTCTCGATAATAAAATTGATTCTTAAAAGCCTTTATCTGCAGTGTATCTGGGTTATAATACCCAAACTCATGTGAAAACACGGACATGTTCCCACAGAATTGACGGGAAGCTGACTTTAAAGGTTCTGACATTATTTTTGAGTTATTCCGTATCAAACATTTGATCTGTAAAATGCAAACTGCTATGGATCATAACATTGAAAAAAGTGAGCCAAAGCTTCAGGAAGGTCAAGTCATTTGTTGGAGGTCCTGCAGAGAGTTCAGCCTGGGATGTGGGGGTCTGTCATATCCAACATCAGTATTTAAATTATTTGTGGGTTTAATCACAAAGGGGGAGAGATCTTTGGTGGTAATTCAGTGTGTTCCATGCTTGAGAATGGGCCCCAAAAAAGATGCTTCTTCACAAATCCTTTACAAGTATATAAAACAAATATTCTTATTTCACTGTTTTAGTGCATCTTGGATAAGAAGCAGCATGTGGGGTTTGTTTTGGTTTTTTGTTGAATAAGTTAGGAGATTTTCCTTGTCATTTGATACTTCTATTTTGTGAAACTTAACTGCTTAAGGAGTAATTTAGATCTAAGCTTAGATTACTAGTTTTCTTCTGTTTCATTAGGGTGTTAAATCCCATTGCTTCTTTGAATTGAAAGCTAAGGGAGAGTCTCTGGAATTGTGTACTTTTCTTACTTTAATTTTCCTTCTGTCATTTAAAAGAATAAAATCCTTTTTTTTTGTCTTCTTCAGTGGGTTCCTTTTTAATGCTGTAATTTTTACCCCATTTGAGCTCTGTTCTGTGCCAAACCACAGTAACTCCAGTGTAGCAGCAGCCTGTAAGTGTGAACAAGGAGCTGGAAGACTACACATAAGCACTGGTGTAGAGCATCTTTCTTGCATTCTCAAGGTGTGGAGGCATCACCTTCTACAAAGTGACTGTCCCCTTCTTGAGTTTCAGTAGCCACAAGCGTCTTCAGCAAGACACAGGGATCTCACCCTCCTATTCCTTAGTTTTGCTGGACAAAGCTGAAGTTGTGCATTGGCTGGGCTAGCAAATCATGTGAATCTGCAGGAGGGCTTTCAAAAACTCCCTGTAGCTGGGTCTCTTACTCAGCTGTTTCTGTCACACCTCTGCACAGTTATAACTAATTTCCCTGTTGCATGGGGGTGGTGGCTTGTCTAGTGCACTTTTTCCTCTTTTTAAGAGTGTGCAAAGACCTTTTTTCACTCTGCTCTCCATCCTATGTAAGTATTTGCTGCCCTGAATGCAGAATCTTACCCAGATTGGTATCTGAACCACGCAGAGCAGTGATTGTTAGCTCCTGCCTGACTTCTCCAGGCAAGTGAAACCCTTTCTTGCCATCTAAAGGATTGTATTCCTGAAATCTGTTAGAGCTTCTCTGGTCTCAGCTGTAGTACAGCTGTGTCTCCCAACATAATCAAGTGTTCAGGAGAAGCTGACATAGCAGGGAATGACTGATTTCTGGCTGTCACCGAGTTGTGAAAGGCAGAGTGCAAGGGACCAGGCAAAATGAACCAGACCTGCCTGGAGAATGCAGGGAAGCTCTCCTGTGAATTACCAAAGGTGGCAGAGGGACTCTGCCGTGGCTGGTGTCCAAACCATGTTCCTGAAGAGCATTGCTGTCCTGTCATGCTGCCCTGGAGCCTCTTTATCAGTGACAGCCACACTGCACCTTCCAGCCTTTTGAGAACACCTTCTACCACAGGGAAAGGTTTGTGCAGGGAAGCCACGGAAACAACACTCTGCTTCTTGCCTCTGCACTGTTGTGCCTCTGCTGTTGTCTGTAGGTCTTGCCCATGAGGCCCTTCTGCAGACTGATTTACCAGTGTTGCACAAAAAACATTGTTATTTAGGGTACTTCTCTTGCAAATAGTATTTGGCAGTGTTGGCTAAGAGAAGTAGTTTTCTACCTCCAGGGAAGCTGAATGAGCAGCCAAGTAGTATCAGGCTGAAAGGGACAACTTCTGAAGCTCTTGAAGCAAGAGGAGCCTGGCATAATATGCATGTTATTTGTTTAAACTCTGCTCTGTTTAATTCATTTAAAATAGGTGTGACATCACCTAAGCAACCACCATTCTGTACAACACTGTCTTGTTCACTGTCATGACTTTGGTGACAACTTGTGAAGCCAAAAGCCACTCAGCAAGCTCTGCTGCCTTGCCCTGCTGAACTGTTCTCCTCTCACTTCTCAGCTGGTGTGTCTGCAGAGAGCCTGGTATTGCCTGGAACGAGCTGTGGGGAGTGAGCAGCACTTAAATAAAACCTGTCAGACAGTGATCAGCTCTACAATCTGCCAGCCTTCTGCAGCGTCTGGGAGAGTGCCTGAATGTTTGTGTGATACAAGTTAAAGTGTGTAAAGCTCCACATCACAGGAGCAAAGGTTGGATCAAGCAGGGTGCTTGGGCTAATGGGCTGACTGAAGGGGCAGGATTTCTCCTTCCTTCCCAGTTCTGCTGTAGTTTTACACATTCCATTAATACAATGTGGTCAGCTAAGAACATCTGGCCATCCATCACTTCGAGTGTTGGACTAGCCCCACTGATCCCTTTTAACCTGCAAAATAACAAAAAAGATCCATCTGTTTTGTTGCAAATGCTCCATGTGTCCTCTGTGCCAACTGAATGAGTGCTGCTTTAGTTACTAATGACTTCCTGTGTGTTTGCAGCCCAAAAGTGGTCGGACAAAACCCCTCCTTTGTGGCTTTGAGTAATAATACCAGCTGTTGTCAAATAGGTGTGACCACGAAGCACAGGCATTTCATGCTGGCAGTCTTTGGCGTGGCTGGTGGCTGTGTTGATTGCCTGCAATGCTGTGTGTCCTGCCAGTCACCTGGATGTGACAAGTGGAGGTCATTCCATGCAAGAGGAGTGCGTACCCACCCAGAGCTGGTGGTGAATTGGGAAGAGCTGCCCTTCTGCAAAGGTGTGGTGTGACATGACACCTAATTAATTTAATAGTAGGATGCTGCTCACATGGATGGTCTTGTTCCTTGGGGTTTCTGTCCACACCCAAAGCCACGTGTCTTTTGTAGCTTCCCCTCGAATTTAGTAAGGAGTTGAGTGATGGTTTGTAGGAAATGCTGCCTGCACTAAAGGCAAAAAGGAACTAAAAGACTTACATGGTGGAAGTGGTTTGCCATGTGGCTGTGCACTCAGAAATGACAGCTGGATTTGGGAAGATCATGGTGTGCCTCAGCTTGCCGTTTAGGTTGGCCGAGCTGGAGCAGTCAAATGATACCTTATCCTCTTCCTACCCTCCATTGAGAGGTGGTAATACAGGGGAATTTCTCCACCATCTCTGTGTATTCTCACTCACTGCAAGGATTAAGGTGGACTAACAAAAACATAGAATTTACTCTAGTGATGTTTACAAGGTGTAATAAGGAAGCCTCTACGTTGTAACAGCAAATAGGTAGGAAGGCAGAAGGAACTTTGAAAGCAGTAAACAGGCACACTGTTGTGCTCTGTGGTCTGAAATTCCCAGTTTGGGTTGGTTTGGTTTTTGCTTGTCCTGAAGGTTCTGGAATTGCAGCACAAAAGAGATGTCCAGCCTGTGGTGTGCTAATGTGCCTCTGAATTTCCCATTGTAGTAATGCCTTTTAGGGTACCAGACTGGTCAGCCTGCATCACAGGCAAAGTGATGTGACTTTGCCCACACTGGAATTAACCTGTGTGGTTAAACATGTCATTGTTTCAGATGCCAGAAGTGGTGTGTCCTCTGACCTACCTGTGTGTGTGTCATGAGTATTTTGGTTTGGACATAGATCTGTTTTATGGTTTTGACAGCTGTTTTCCTGGAGGAGTGACTAATATGATGTATTTTCAAAAGTGTTTGGCACAGAGCTCTGTGAAGTTGCTGGGTTTGGAGTAAATGAGTGTTCTATGCTTAGTTTTTTTTTTTTTCTAACTTGCTACGTGATTTGTTTTGTATTGCTGTTATACCACAACTGTTTTAGATACAGTGACTCAAAAAAAGAAATTCCTCTCTTCTGCTTCCATACCCTGCCTCCCTCATGGGTGCTCCCACCAGCCCAGCCCCCTGGTATCAGTAAATAGAATTTAAGTAATAAATGTGCTTGATATATGGGTAGGCACTTGCTGTATGACAAATGTGGCTTTGGCTTGCGTGTTCTGGTGGGCTGAGGTGGAGCTGCTTCCTGGTGTGAAAGTTGATAGTCTTTTTATTGGTGAGATTATTACGCGTTGGCTGGAAGAGCAGAAAAGGAGTGTTTTTAAACCCAGAAAGAATTGGTGTCTTAGGCAGTGGGAGGTGTGGTGTGGGTGGGACAGGTGCCAGATACTGTGATAGCCTGTGTTGTTTAGGTGTAGGTGGTGTTAAATATGCTTTCATCCCTGATGCACATCTATTTTTGCTTTTCTTCAGGAAGAGTCATGTGTTGCACAAAATCTTTTTCTATTACCAGGAAAAATTCTGGGCTTTCTTTTCATTGTGAGAAGGTACCTGCATTTTAAGGCACTGTCTTGAGATGTGTAATTCTCCCAAGTCTTGACAGGGAGCACTTAGTGTGGCCCTTTTTTTGGCCTCTGGCCGTGTATGAGGCTGAGAGAACCATAATGCTTACTCCCAGTGGGAGGGATGCAAAGCTCTAGAGCAGCAAGAGCAGCTTACTTTCTTTTTTATTTTCCTTTTTGTAGTTATTACTACTTTTTTTTTTTGTACAAAAACTTCCTCTGGGTTTGATGCAGAGTACAGAAAACTGAGATGATTCAGGCTTAAGCTTGAGTTCATAACCCCACTCGTTATGCTTGGATGTTGCCTTGGCTTTAGGCTCGTTAGGAACAGCCTGTGTTGTGACACTGAAGAATGGGAGGAGGGAGGAGCAACTGGAACCCCCTGTGATTATGTAGTATGAGTTGGACTGTTCCTCTTTTCCATAGTAGGTATCTGTTGTAAGAATTACATGGTATAATTTTTTATCTGCCTGAAAATAACATTAATTTCCTTCTCCTTGTGTATGAAATGTTTATAACTTGGTGCTGAATGTGGAAGATGAGGCAGAGTCTGCCTGAAGGGGCAAGCCTCCCAACATCCAGTTCTTCTTTGCTGGCTCCAGGAGGAGGAGGAGCAAGCTTCAAGTAGGACACCAACAGTACAAGCCCAAACACCTTGTGTAGGCTTGCTTTCCTGACAGTCAGCTTGCAGGAGTTTATGGTAAAGTGCCCAACAGTGCAAAAGCAGTCTGCAAGGAGCCACGAGGAAGGATTTGGGGAGAAAGGGAACGAGTATTTTGGGGTGGAAGGGAATATGTTGTAGGAGAGGAGCTACACAGATGGCAGTGGTAAGGGACCTGTGAATATGGTGCTGTGTGGTATAATATGAAGAATATATTCGGGGTTTGTTTACTCTGAATTTCTGCAGTTGTTTAACTACACTGATGCGACTCCAAGTGTGGATTCAGGTCTGAGCAGAATGAGCCATAGATGATGTGTTGGCATATGTGGGTGCTCAGTAAAAGGCTCTGGTTTCCTACATGTTACTGAAACCAGTGTACTTTATATATCTTACAGGCTGGTTTGTTTGGTTTTTATCTTTGTATTGGGTTTGTATGGCCAGGTTTTGAGGAGGGGGAGGGCGCTACACGGGTGGCTTCCGTGAGAAACTGCCAGAAGCTTCCTCCATGTCCAGCAGAGCCAATTCCAGCTGGCTCCAAGATGGACCCACCACTGGCCAAGGCTGGACCAGTCAGAAATGGTGGCAGCACCTCTTGGATAACATATTTAGGAAGAAGAAAAGAAAAAGATACCGTGCAGATGTAATTATGGCTGGAGAAGAGCAGAGTGAGAATGGGTGAGAAGAACAACGCTGCAAACACCAAGGTCAGTGCAGAAGGGGAGGGAAAGGAGGTGCTCCAGGCACTGGAAGGGAGATTCCCAGGCAGCCTATGGTGAAGACCATGGTGAGGCAGCTGTGCCCCTGCAGCTCTTGGAGTCCATGGGGGTGCAGAGATCCACCTGCAATCCCTGGAGGAGACCCACATCGGAGCAGGGGGATGCCTGAGAGGCTGTCAGTGGGCTCTGAACCCGTGGGAGGCCTATGCTGGAACAGGCTCCTGGAAGGTACCTGTGGAGAGAGGAGCCCATGCAGGCTTCCTGGTAGGATCTGTGACCCTGTGGGGAACCCACGCCTGGAGCAGGCTGTGCACCCTGCGGAAGAGTGACCTGCATTGCAGCAGTTTGTGGAGAACTGTTCCCCCTGGGGTGGAGGGGTTTGTGGAGATCTATATCCTGTGGGAGGGGCCCCACGCTGGAGCAGGGGAAGGACTCCTCTCCCTGAGCAGCAGCAGCAGCAACATGTGATGAGCTGGTGACAATCCCCATTCCCATCTCCCTGCACCACTGCGGGGGAAGAGCTAGAGCTGGAAAGGTGGGGGAAAGGTCTTACTATACTTCTCATCATCCTGCTGTGTTTTTTTTTGGCATAAATCCAATTAATATGTCTAATTTGAGTCTGTTTTGCCTGTGACATTATTTGGGGAGTGATCTCCAGCTTTTTATGTCAACATATGAATCCTTCATTATATTTTGTCTCCCCCATCCAGTTGCAGAGGGGAGCGATAGAGAGGCTTTGGTGGGTGCCTGGCATCCAGCCAGGGTCAACCCACTACAAACTTTTAGATTTTTTTTTTTTCATACTAAATGCTGATGTTGCAATGGATACTTGCAGTGCAAAAGTATAGGTGGCTTTAAAAACCACCTTTGTTTGAGTNACTCCTCTCCCTGAGCAGCAGCAGCAGCAACATGTGATGAGCTGGTGACAATCCCCATTCCCATCTCCCTGCACCACTGCGGGGGAAGAGCTAGAGCTGGAAAGGTGGGGGAAAGGTCTTACTATACTTCTCATCATCCTGCTGTGTTTTTTTTTGGCATAAATCCAATTAATATGTCTAATTTGAGTCTGTTTTGCCTGTGACATTATTTGGGGAGTGATCTCCAGCTTTTTATGTCAACATATGAATCCTTCATTATATTTTGTCTCCCCCATCCAGTTGCAGAGGGGAGCGATAGAGAGGCTTTGGTGGGTGCCTGGCATCCAGCCAGGGTCAACCCACTACAAACTTTTAGATTTTTTTTTTTCATACTAAATGCTGATGTTGCAATGGATACTTGCAGTGCAAAAGTATAGGTGGCTTTAAAAACCACCTTTGTTTGAGTTTTTCTTGCCCTGTGTGATATGTGGTAGCTCAGCCAAGGAGCGGGGAGTTATGTTGCTCCTGTGCCGAGTGTTCATCCAAAATAGTGAGCTTTATTTGCATAGACCTTTCTGGTGTCTGGCTTGTGGGAGAACTTCTGCTTTCTTGTGTATGAAAATGCCTGAAGAAAAATGTCAAGTTGGAAAACGTAACTTGGGTTCAAAGTAGAAGTCTTTGTTTGGAAAGCTCTCTTGAAGACTGCGTGCATAATGCTCTGCTGAAAGAAGGGGGAATGTAGGTCAGGAATTCTGTGTTTACTGGTCCTGAGCTATGCCTGATAGACTTCACAAAATCAAAATTGCTAGTGTAGGATAATAATCCTCTACAAGATTTGGCAGGAAGATTGTAATTGCATATTCCTCGTTAGTAAGTCTGAACTGCAGTGCTGAGTTCTGTTTTTGAGGTTGCAGTCCATGAAGTAGAATGAGAGCAAACCTCCATCCATTAATTTCAGACAGTAACAATACTTGGCCAGAACTCGGGCTGCTTCCCTTGCAGCTCTTCAGATTCCCATCATGATGATTCAGATGCCTGATAGTGAGATGTAATGTGGCATTTGTGCTATAGCCTTTGCCCAGATGAACTCGATTATGGTAGCATATACCATAAGCAGATGGCTTTCATTCTGTTCTCTCTACAGTGAGGAGAAAAAGGAGGGGAAAGCTTCCTCTTTGCTATTTCCAGCTCATTTTCCCCATCCCCTCCTCAATGTGCACGTAGATGTATGTTGTATTTTAAGTTCTGGGAAAAAAATTGACATTTTTACTAAAGATAAAGTACAAATGCATGACAAACTTATCGTTAAAATAATCTGTACGAGTAGAAACTACCGTGCCGTTGAGAGTAAAGGCTCAGTCTTGTTTTCTGCTGTGATACAATTGAAAGGGAAAAGGGCTGTGCTTTATACAGACTGGGAATAATCTGAACAATCCCATGGTGCTTCCTACTGTACTCCACCTACCTTGCATCATAACTTCCTTTCTCATATTTATGGCCCAAAGCCAGTGCAAAATAAGCGGAGTAGTGTGTGCGGAGGGTGAGATGGCAAGAGCTGAGCTCCATGCGTTTGGGTGTGGCTGGAGGCAAATACTAAACTTTACTCTGCCTTTCTGTTGAACCTTTATTGAACAGCTGAATATGAAAAGGATCAGGGATAGCAGTCATCCTGTGTGCCTGTCTTCTAGTAAGTCTATTATTATCTTTGCTTACCTTAATCTTTTGCTTACCTTAATCTTTAGGCACAATAAGTGAGGATGTTGCTTACTGAAGGACTGTTTTCAGGTTCTGAGGAACTTCATGCAGAAGAATCACTGAATTACTCTCTTGTTGTGGTATACTTTGCACTGAATGGAGAGCTGTAACTGTGCACCAGCTCTGACTGCTGCTTATCAGAACAGGAGAATGTGCTGTTGTGCAGGCTGTCTTCTGTTGTTTAGAAAGTTGCATCAAGTCAGCAAAAATACCTGTTTTAGCTACTGATTTCTTTGTAGCCATCTGGAAAGGTGCAGCATCACTGTTCCCACTAGGTAAGATGCAAGACTTAAATTTAAAACTCTTTGTGTGGAGGGGTTTTGTATTTATCAGGGAAGACTTAGTAGTAGTTTAAGCTGTGGGTGAAAGCAGTTATTTGTAATTTCTGTCACCTGCACTTGAAATGTGATAGTTAATCTATTAATTCTAATATTTCTATGTTGCTAGTTTTTCAGTAAACTAAAACTAGCTTCTGAAATGACATTTTAGTTCAGGATGTAAATTAATAGAAACTGTTCAGGTTTGAAAAGACCTAAAGAGCAACTTTTAATGCCTCCTTAAAAATGAGAGCTAAGAAAATTTGTTATGCAAGCTAAGACCATTACTTAGCTGTGTTATGGAAATATAAAAACCTTCAACACAGGTAATGAGTGCTTGAAGGGATTAGGTTTCAGTCTAAAATGCAGCTAATACAGAATGTGGTACAGAATTATGTTATTAGCTCTAATGCAAGGCAACAAAATGAATCATGTCTTCCAGAGGCAGTGTGCTTGTTTGGCTATCAAATAATGATGTTGTCTCTGTTTTTGCCTTCTTGTATGCCTCAGTTTCCCTGCCTGTAACATAGGAAACTGCTTGCTTGTGTCATGATTTCCTGCTCATAAAGGGCTTTGAAGCTGAAGAATACTGTGTGAATAGATGCCACAGTTTCTATTGTATAGTGCACGCTGTGCAGGAAGCCTCCATAAAGTTAGGAATTCAGACAATAGTGAAAATCAGGGTTAAGTTGTTATTTTTTTAATATATTCTCTACTTGATTATATTTTATAAGAGTTTTTCTGGTTGTTGTCCGTTGCTGACATTTTATGATCTGAGTTAGATCCTTGCCTAGAAATGTGGGGAGGGGGAAATGTGTCCCTTTTAACTCAGTTAGTTTCAGGAATTAATTAGGACTATTTTAATTTACATTATGCCCCATATAAGAGTGTTCTTCTGAATATTTGAATCATGAATACTTGAATGCAATTAGTGTATTAGTTAGAAAGTGTGCAATTTAACATCCTCTTAATACCTGAGATGTGTGACATCAGCTTTATAATAACTAAGGAGTAAGAGAAGTCTGCTCCTTGCAGGAACACCATCAAAGCTGAAAAGTAAATTGCATTTCTATTCCCCCCCCTTTAATCAATAATTGAGGCCTTCTGATCTAAGGAGAAGAGTGATACAAGGCCTTTGATATGAAATGATATCTTGCTGGATGGATGTAAATTATAAGGCATGCGTTTGCTCAGGTTAGAGTTCCAAATGTGTTTGGAAGCTATTTCTCGTGGGTTTGGCATGTTTTTGGTTTTTTAAATTTTGTTTTTAATTTTTGTTTTGTATGGCAACAAAGCAGGAGCCAAAATATAGTGTGGTCACAGCCTAGCAGTTTTGCAGAGCTAGCCATTCTTAAATATTTTACTTTCAGTTGAAAATGTATTTTCAGATTTTGAGCCCTGCTATATTTAATATTGGTGTAATTGTATGAAATGATCCTATTGATGAGCTCAACAATGAATGGGTCAGATCTGCAGGCAAATTCTGTTTGGGATGATGTACAGAAGAGAAATGGAGGATTATAAAATGGCCTGTGATTTGCTTTAATTGATGCCCTCCTCTTTGCTTGCTTTTCTTACTGTGTTCCCTTCCTGTTCCTGGGTGTGTTACAATCCCAACTTAGTGGCTGTAGTTGGAGTTCATTCGTAAATAATATGAGTTGAAACAAAATGATATATTTCATGATGAGAGGACTCAAAGTTGTATTTCACACCACTTTGGATTTATTTATTTTTCTGTCATAAGTGGCAGGCTTCTTTGAGACACCAAGTCCGTTATGTTCTGTACTCTGCTTTGCCATCCAGTTGTTTGTAAATCAAACACTGCAGTCATTCCTTGCAAAAACTCTGCCTTGCTTTAGCTTGTGTGACCTTGGTCTTCTCTCTGATGTCCTTGGTGCAGCTGATCGAACTGCCTCATTTGGTGGCTCCATAACTGCAAACTTCTGTTTTCTAACCTGGAGCAGAGTCAGCGGAAATCCGTGATGTGATTTTAAAAGGAACTGCTTCAGCAGGTACACAACACCCCTGGTTTCTCCCAAGTATGCCAAAGTACTGCAGTGCTTTTATATTTTAAAGCTTTTCAGTACCTATAGCGAGCATGTCTTTGGGCTGGGAAAAGGGAGGGAAATCTTTTAGTTTAGGCCTTACTTAGGGATGTGAGTCCTGTTCAAAAAATGCTCGGTCTGTATGCTGGGCATTCCTAAAACTTAATCTTTGAAAGTCTAGAGGAAAAAAACCTGATCCAAGGCTATATGGAACTGTCAGATATTTCAGTATTTGCTTTTGTGACATCTTTGAATAAAGTACAAGGTCTGACTGGAATGTCTTCCTTTTGTTTTTTTAATCAAGTCCCTCATTTATGCCTAGTTTGAAACAGAATTTTTTGCTTGTTGGTTTTTTTTCCCTTTGAAATTGCTGGATGTTTGTATACAATTGTCTTAACATCTTCAATTTCAGGGAGGAGCAAGCGACTGGTTTGTTCTCTAGCTGGATGTAAGATTCCAGCTTCTGAACGAGGTGTCATGAGAGTACTCTTTTCCTTTGTTTCTTGTTGCCACACAGCAATAAAACAGTGATGTAAACTAACTGGTAGAGTAGTTAATGAATGTCACAGTCTAACCATTCCCAGGGGAAGCACCAGTCCTTGGGATGGATCCCAGTGCGAGGTGGTGCAAGCCACAGCGGCCAGCAAGGGTGACAAGTAGCACCAAGAAGCCAAAGAAGGCTTTTGGTTCACATTGGTTTCTTTACCTTTCCCACTCCTGTCTGGGAAGAGACATCTCTGTGATGGAAACTCTCTGGTCAGAGCTTGTCCTAGGCTCCAGTGTGTCCAGGTGGGGAGCAGGGTACCCCAGGAGGCCTGGCAGGTGAGCAGGCAGTGGTGATAAATGTTCAGTGAGAGCAGAGCACAACTACTTAGAGAACTTGATCATCTCAGCATTGTCCCTGGAGCTAAAGGGATGCAGGATGAGATAACATCAGTATCATAACATTTTAGTTGCTTTAGACTCTAAGGACTTTGAGGTACGTTTTTTAGGGAATTTGCAGTTTGGTTGGTTTTTCTTTCCTCAGTTCCTAGAATATGTGGGCTAGAGGTAATGCAGACACTCCCAAGTCCCAGAAAATGGCCCCCACACAGCAGGTTTGAGTGCTCTTGGCTTAATGTATTAGTAATTATCCTGAGCATTGTGGATGGAAATGGCAACTCGTGATCCTTCCTGTGTAGTTGTCTGTATTGCTAAATCCTAAGGATTAACAACTGGGCACACTGAAGAGTGAACAGCCGTGCTGGGGTCACATTAGGTCTGCTTTGTGTATAATGCCATGTTTTTTATAATTTTCTCTTAATTCCCATCTGTGAACTCATCTTTTGAATTAACAAATGTTACTGCAGACACACAGCCTGTGCGATTTAGTGGTGTTCTGAATACAAGGTAGTACAGCATTGTATGTGAAGGGTCCATGTGTTTTACACACCTCTATAACCCTTCTCTAAAGCTATTGGGGAGCTTCTTTGTTATTTTATACCCTTCTGCCCCAGTAATTGTGATTAAGAGATATTCTTACCTGGCTGCCCCTGACATCCTTCACTGTCAGGCTCCTCTAGGGGAGTCAGAGACGCTGCATCTGAGAGGTAGCATGTTCTGTGACAAAAGATTAAAGCCAAGTGTCAGGGTTCCTGCTTGGAAAGCTTTGTCTCGTAATTTAGGTCACTACCTCCTTGTGCTGTAGACAGCAGAACAGTTGTGCCCATCTCCACTATATAATAAGTGTGTGGTAAACTAATCCTATCTGCCTCCACGTTCTCCTGGTTTCCCTCCTTAAAAGCTCCGAGTTTGGCTTTTTTGTTTGGTTTTCTTGTTGATTTTGAGTGGTTTTTTTGCCCTCCCTCAAAGTGATAAGGAAATGGTTGGGGCAATGTAGCCATCAGGCAGTTTTGAGCACGCTTTCAGCAGGCTTTTTCCTCTCTGTGAGTATTTGTAGAAGGTGTTCAGGAATTTATCAGAAGCCCTTGTTCTTGGGGAGCTGGGCAAAACCAGAGGTCAGAAATTCTGTGCTCTTGGTATGGGGCCAGGGCCCAAAAAACACTGTTTGCAAGTGTTTATACTGCCATGAGTGGGCCAAATACTTGCACTCTGTGTAACAAGAGATGCAGAGTCTGGAGTGTTTTTGTCAAAGTTTTTAGAAGAGTAAAGGCAGCCTCTCACACAGGGGTGAAGGGGATCTTGGCACTCAAAAGAGCCCTGGAAAGGCTTTGGAGACGTCGAGAATGTGCTCAGTTGTATTCTGTGAGAATCCCCAATGGAGGATTCCTAAAGCTGTGAAACAGATGGGGCTAAATTTCACTTTGCAAAGGCATAAAAAACTCTTAATTCCATAGTATTTACACAAAATTATGGAAATAGTGGTAATGGTTTTGTTATGTTTTTAAAATAATTTAAATTTATTTAGGAGGTTATTTATACATTTCTCCCCTTGTTTGATTTGGCCTCCTTTTCCTCCTGTTTGACCTTTTGAACTGTTGCGCCTAAGAATGTATACCCCTTTCACCCTCTAAAAATGAGGACAGGCAAGGATTTGTGTCTTTTCCTAAGAAAACACCTTTTCCATCTGTATGAAAAATCCTGAATTGTATCGGTTGCTGTTGCTTGAAATGCTTAGTGGAGTAATTGCGTTTTGGAGATATTTGACTGATTTTTGTGTTGCTGGAAGCCGTGTGACTAACAGCCAGTTGAGACTGATGTTGAGAATAGGGCTCAAGAGAATTGACATTAATTTTTAGCTAGCAGCTAAACTTTGATAGCAGTTTAATATTAATAGCATGTAGCGAGATGGTGCTTAGAGGCAGTAATCATCAACGTTTTCTATCAAATATGGCAACTAATTTTTTAGAGTGCTCGTTTAGTAGTTGTGGCAGGAAAGACGTGAGCAAGAACAACATCTGTCTGTGTGGTGTGTTTAAACAGAAAAACCAAAGATCAAGGATCCTTCTGCAGCTGTGAAGAGGAAGCCAAGTAAAATATCCTTGGTTTCCTGGGAATGGGGTTTAAGGGGGACCTTGTATTCAGGCTGTAAGACTGAGGGCACAGCAAGTTGACTTGTGTTTCTAGGAACCTTCCCATGAAATACCTTACAGAAATGCAAACTATGTTTCCACTTCACTGCCTATATAGTAAGTGCTGGTCTTTTTTTATACCCTATGTAATTACTATTGTTTTTCACTACTGCTGAACTCTAGATGACTGTTTCTCCTGCTGTGTAAAATGATTGCAGTGTACGTACACACACAGTAAGGTGGGAGGAGTTCTGACACATCATCTGAAGCACCAGGTCCAGATTTAAAACCGAGTCATCCTCCAGCAGTGTAATTTAGTTGAGCAGGGGATTATTTCTGTAGTGTTTCTCTTGCTTATACCTTAAAGAAATTTGGGGTTGTTTTGAAAATTGTACCCACAGTAGTTGATAAGAAATTATCTATGCTGGAAAGAATGCATTTAATGAGCAGGTGGTGACTCCAAGGTGCAGTCTGCCTTTGTGTTGGAAAGTAACCGTGTGCTGTTGCCTTTGTCTCTTGCAGATGTTTCTGACCGTGTACCTCAGTAACAACGAGCAGCACTTCACTGAGGTGCCAGTCACCCCCGAGACAACCTGCAGAGATGTGGTGGAGCTGTGCAAGGAGCCTGGGGAGAGCGAGTGCCACCTGGCTGAGGTGTGGTGTGGCTCAGGTAGGTCAGGCTGGCAGCTGGTGAATTCCTGGGCATTCTCTGCTCCTGAGAAGGTAGCACATGGAGACCTGACAGACGTGGTGCTGTCCCAGAGAGTTTCTGCATTACCATTTTGTTGGTTTCATCATCACACTGGGTGTGTGATAACGCATCTGCAAGAGGGCTCATATGTGCAAAACTGAGTTAAGCAAAGGAGGGGGACTCAAGCATGCAGATGTTGTTGTGTCTGTGCAGCCTTTCTGTGACTCAAATAAGTCTCTGACAGATGTGAGAGAGTTGTTTGCTCTACCTCCTCCTCCCCAGCAGCCTGTGTGGAGGTTTTGAAGTACTAAGTGTTGGTCGTTCTCTGACCAGGTGAGAATGATTTTTTTTTTTTTTTTTCCCAACCCCACAGCCATTTTCACCTGCAGTGGCAAAATAAAGCTTCCTTTTTCTGATGACACCTTCAGTGTTACCAATTGCATTGAGTGTGGATGGGCAGGAGTGTGTTAGCAGAAATTGTGGAAGTTACCTCATATGAAGTGCTCTAAAGAAATTGGGTGGCAGAGAGGATGTAGAAGCTACTTTTGACTGTCCTTTCAAGACTGTAGGAAAGGGGTTTGTGCATGTGGCTTGTTGTAACTTTTTTTCTTTTTCTATGTTTTTCTGATCTTGGGAGTTCAAGTCTCCCTAAATTGCTGTGCTCCACTGGAACTGGAGAATATGTCAACAAATAAAACCTAAATATTACTAATGTCTCATGGCTTAAATGGGAAAGGGCTCTGGACTATCCCCTGTCTCCATGGTACTCATTAGATACTGGTAGACATCCAGAGGCATGAGATAGATGAATCCCTGTCAGGATTTTAAGTCATGAAAAATAATTATGTCTGAGGCGACTTTTTTGAGATGCTTCAACAAGATTATAAAAGAATCAGATGATAAGGGCTTATATTTCTTCCTCTGCTGTTAGCTCAGGCTCACATCTGTTCAAAGAAGTCTTTGGTGAGATGGATGTTTGTTTAATGGTATGAGATACCTGAGTTATCTCTTGATATTTACTTGCTTCTGACAGAGATGTAATGTTTCTGATATTTCTAAGTCTAAAAAATGGAACAGATTTTTTTTTCTTCTCCTTAGAAGGTAAAGAAGCTTTGCTTCAAAAATGATCATAAAATCACCAATTCGTCGTGGAAAGAGATCTAGGAATGTATTTTAATTGTACATCTTTGTCTAAATCAACCCAATACTGAAGTCTACAGTGAAAGACAAGTAAAATAAAGGTTTAGGTAAAACTACTGAATTTGTAGTTGGCCTTAGTGCCCACACCCTGTTAAAGAGCACAAGTGGTTATGGTGAGGGACAGGATTCTCCTGTTGGTACTGAAGTCGGAGCTGTGCCAGAGTAGGCAGCTCCTCTTATGTTTCCTGAACCTGGACTCTTGCTTGGCTGTTGAGATGGTGATGTAGAGAACACTGGAAAGGGCAGCGAGATTGTCCTGGAATCAAAGGAGAGAACCTATAGTAAGAGGCAAGTGAAGTCTGCTGGTGCTTAGTGTCCAAATGTTCCTGTTAAGCTGAAAAGTGAACTTTTGTGTGAGTGGGACCGTATAGTATGTGGTGTTTTATTCATATAATCAAGTTATCAGCCTCTCTACTAGTCAAGGAGGTGTAAGAAAATCTGGATACAGAAACATGAAGTGAAGCAGAGAATTTTTTCTGAGATTAGTCTTTGCAAAGACATCATGAGACACACGAGAACAGATATCTAATGCTGCTTGGACAGCTGTTACAGGACAAAAAAAAGCTGCTTCTATTTTCACAGTGAAAACCTTTACAAGATGATTGAGCCCAACCTTTGACCGAACACCACCATGCCAACTAGACCATGGCACTAAGTGCTCTGTCCAGTTGTTTCTTGAATACTTCCAGGGATGGTGACTCCACCACCTCCCTGGGCAGCCTGTTCAAGTGCTTAACCAACCTTTCAGTGAAGAAATTTTTCCTGTGTCCAATCTAAACCTCCCCTGGTGTAATTTGAGGCCATTTCCTCTTGTCCTGTCACTGGTTGCCTGGGAGAAGAGGCCAACCCCCACCTGGCTGCTCCCTCCTTTCAGGGACTTGTAGAGAGTGATAAGGTCCCCCCTGAGCCTCCTTTGCTCCAGGCTAAACACCCCCAGCTCCCTCAGCAGCTCGCAGCGAGATTTGTGCTCCAGACCCTTCCGCAGCTCCGTCGCCCTTTTCTGGATGTGCTGCAGCACCTCCATGTCCTCCTTCTCGTAGTGAGGGGCCCAGGACTGGACACAGCATTTGAGATGTGGCCTCCCCAGTGCTGAGTACAGGGGGACAGTCACTGTCCTGGTCCTGCTGGCCTCGTTATTGCTGATACAGGTCAGGATGTCATTGGCCCACTTGGACGCGCTGGCTCATGTTCAGCTGCTGTTGACCAGCACCCCCAGGTCCTTTTCCACTGGGCAGCTTTCCAGCCACTGTGCCCACAGCCAGTAGCACTATTTGGGGTTGTTGTGACCCAAGGGCAGGGCTCAGCAGTTTGCCTTACTGAAGTTTCAAATACAGTTCCCAATTGTTAACAAAAAATGCAGTTGTCTCAAATCAATAATGTTAAAAGACTTGAGTACTGGATTCATGCATGTTGCTTTGAATAAAGTATGTCTTAAGTATCTGTGTAGCATCCAGTAACAAGCATTTTCAAGATATGCTTTCACGTATATTTTGGATTTTTTTTTTTTTTTTGTGAGGGGAGGAGGCAGCGGGGGAGAGAAATACTTCTAGCTTTTTGCTAATCTCATTTTAGATGTCAGCAAAGTTTTCTATCTTGTTCTGCCAGGATTAGCTGTGACTTCTGTTTTGTTTGCGTATTACACTGAACAAATGGAACTGCTTTAAAACAAACATGGTGCAGGACAGCTACCCTCTGGGGGTAGAAACAAAAGATTTGTGTTGGAAAATGACTTCTCAGGCTTCAGTTATTGGGATCCTTTTTACATTGCTTGTTTCTTTCTTTTTCTGACGCTTGCTCAGGAATTTTAGCTTCTGTTGTCAAACGTTATTAAGCCTACTTTGAAAGATTGCTGCAAGTGTGCTTGAGGCACTCTGTTCCCTGAAGGGGGGCGAGTTTACTACTCTGAGCCCTGTCCTCCCAGTTTTGTATGAAATTTGGTGAATATCAGGGCAAAATTTCTTGACCTTCCTATTATTGTCAGAATTGTGCTAGGCAGCTACCTTGCCTGCTGTGGAAAGCAGTCAGAAGGGGTGTGTGTATAGAGATCTCCTTTTTTTTTCTTTATGTGTCAGATGGGCGGGGGGGGGGAAAAAGAAATCTGATTGTCTGTTCTTCTTGAGCTTTCCAAATGTACATTTGTTTGGTATTTGAAAATGTCTTTGACCTTCCTTTGAAGCCAGTGAGTGGTATTGACAGAATCCTTGTGTAAAGGGCATCTCCCTTGATTATAGAGTTTCAGCTGAGGTATTGCTGAGCTGCTAGAAATCTGCCTCATAAGCCTGCTATATACCCTTTAAGACAAAAATCTGACAGTGGTACTGATGATTTTTTGTTTGTTTTTGCCTTTTTTTCTTGAATTAAGGTTTAGCAGATGAGCAGCGTTTTTCGCTGTCTAGACAAGTATCCGCCAAGAGACTGCTTTTTCTGTAACAGTGACCTACTTGCTTATTCTGTAAAGCTAATCTCTTTTGACAGTGACTCCAGAAATTTTCCTTCCTAGATTGCTTGAGCACAGCTGCAGCATTTTCATTTAAAGAAACACTTTTATGTTGAAAAGAGCTTTTCACATACTGAAAACATGTTAGCAGCTCCTTTTTTTAGGAAACTGAAAACGTTTATACTTAATGCCAACAATTTTTCCTGCTGAAAACATTATTTCATATTAAGATAGTGACTTTTTGAAAGACTCCATTGAATATGAATGAACTACTCTGATTTCTTTTTTCTTTTTTTCCCCCTCTCCTTGCTTAAATAATGAGAGAAAACCGCCAACAAAAGCAATGTCAGGAAAAATGAAACTGGTGCAAAAATGGTGGTATTTAATTTCATTCTTTGTCTGCTTGTCTTATTTCTCAGGCCAGGAACAATATCTTCTGTTTGTCTGGCATCCAGCACAAATGGGTCCAATGTGATCAGGAGCCCCATTGCTGTTAGAGGATACTGTGACAGTATCCTTACTGTGTAAATTCACTACTATGATATATTGACCCCACTGTTGCCATCACATTTAAAACAGGCAGAAATATTTATGGTAAAATGTCTAGAATAACAGAAGGAACTGCTTTTATGTAAAGATTTAGAGGCCAAGTAATTCTGGTTATATTCTGGCTGTGAGTGCCTGGCTGCGATGTATGTAAATTTTTAAAGAAAGGTAATAAAGAAAGGGAGGAGTAGTGGTAAATGAAGTTGGTAGATGTAGACTCACACTGGGTTTTTCTATTATCAAGAGGCAGCGAGTAAGGCTTAAAAATTAGATATATGACTGAATCCTGAGCTTGGGAATAAGAGCAGGAAAAGAAATTCAGTGGAACTTGTGCATGTAACTTTTTCATCTCAGTTATTTGAAAGGAAATGGCAAGTTCTTACTGGGCTCACTTTTCACTGTCTGATCCTTTTTTTTGCTTTGAGCTGTGAATCCAAAGTAGTTCAGCTTTTCAAGGTTTATCAGAAATAGGGCTTTCAAAATGCATCTCCTCTGAACTTCATGAAATTTGCTGTCCAAGACAATGAGCTGGATCCGTGTCTGACAGGAGCTGTGGGAGAACAGTTGAAGTGACAGGAGCTGTGCTGGCACGCTGAGGATCAGGCCCGCCGGGTACTGCCAAGGAGCCTCTTGGGGGTGTTGAGTGCTTCTGCCTGAGCTTGAATGCAAGGGCTGCCATCCAGCGTTAAGAGAATTCCTCTTCCCTGGGAGTTAATCTTTGCATCTCTCTTCATTCTCACTGGAATTAGGAAGTCCCTGTAGGAATCGTGGCAGCAGTGCCCTTGAGGAGGGGGTGGGAATGACTAAGGAATAGGTTTGTGTGACGTGCCACAGAAGAGGAGTGAAAGGTACAACAGCACATCCTGAGATGGTGAGTGGGTAAGGTGATTTGCACGTACAAAATGAAGGCACTAGAACTGATAGCTCTGAATTCCCTGTTTGTTTTCCTTTGGGCTGCAGCAGTGCCTCAGCTTTTCCCTTCAGGGGTGGACTTTTCCAGGGCTGCTTTTCAGAGGTGTTGGTTTGGTTTCAGAAGCAAGGAGTGATGCAGTGGCTTCTTAAGGGAAAAGTAGAAATGCCTTGGGTGAGGGCAAGGGTTATGTGCACTCACTGCACCTGTGTACTAGCAAGTGTTCAGGTGAAAGATGGACAGATGTTTTTGGTTTGGTATGTGCCCAGGCTGTGGTGGGATGTAGCAGTTAACTGTTTTTTTTACCTTTTCAGAACGTCCCATAGCTGATAATGAACGGATGCTGGATATTCTGCAGAGGTTTGGAATGCAGAGGGGCGAGGTGCGTTTCTTTCTCCGGCACGAACGCTCTCCCTGCCGGGAAGCAGGTACGTGTTGGTCTCAGGTGGTTCATTTGTTCAAGTTCTGCTTCATTCTTCGAGGTTAAGGAAACAGCTTGTGTGTGTTATTTATTGATGTTCATAGCTAGTAGGTCTTGCAGCCCTTTTTGTCTGACCATTGGCTAATTTTTGTAAAGGCTTCATCTTCCCTTGCCATATCTGGGAATAGAAAATCCAAATTGAAATTTGTGCAGGTTTTCTAGAGCTGGTTATCACCAAAGCACCTAAGGGCATACTGTGTTAAATACTTTTTCTGCAGCAAAATACCTAGAGATCTGTGGTGGTGATCTCTTCTTTTAAATATAGTAGCCAAACTGTTGCCCAGTAATGTAATCTGTGGTTTGGGCTCGAGATTATTCACCTGGATAATACTTTTCCAGGGCGATAAACTTAGCATACTTGGCAAAGAGAGTTCTTTAAAGTTTCTCCTACATGTTTGTGTTAGTTTCTACACAATTGTGTTCGTTTCAGGAATAGCATTGAATGAACTGCCTGGTCAGGTTCTCTGAGAATGTAATTCTCATTGTAAGTTTGAATGTGAAACCTGTAAAGGAAATGACTTTCTGCTTTTCAAAGGTTTTCTGTGCATCCCACCCTCATCTCTTCATTAGAATCTTTAGGACTTTTACCTTTTAAATCAGTCTACTGGATTCTTCTTCCTCCCCTTTTTCTGCTTTCATCCTTGGTAATCTTCCTCAGTGTTGGAAATACTGCATTTGTTAAGTGGCAGTGTGCTCAGCATATTTTAGATGGCTGAGTGTGTCTTGATATTTGAAATGCATACTGGTGATAGAATGAGTCCATGAAAAGCTAAAGCTGTGCTGTTTATACCTGCTAAGGATCTTACAGAGCAGTTTAGTTGTCATGATGGTTTTTTTTCAAGTCCAGGGTGCTTGTAGTATTGGGATTATTGTCATTTTATTTGCCACAGCATTGCTAAGCAATGTATTTGAGCTCCGCAGTTAGTCTCACAGAAATACGGTCTTGAAATAGGAATCAAAAGGGCAAGAAGGTAACAGGACATGACTTTGTCCTGTAGTACACCTGTGTTCTACAGGGAAATAAGTGAGCTTGGTATTGGGCATCTGAACACCATTTGCACATAATTTGATGGGCATGAAGGAGGATTCTAGTTAAGTAGCATCTTTACTGACACAATGACTGCCAGGAAGAAGGAGAAAAAAGTGCTTTTAAACTGCGTATCTATAATGCACATTTACTGGCAGCTGACTGCCTGTCGACCACAGGATAAATACTGGAGCAGTGTACTATTGTTAGGCTGTTTTTGTTTGGTTTCTTTGATCAGAACTATACTTTAAAATAAAAGTTGACATTGAACAGAAATATTTTCAGAAAATGTGTTGGGTCATCAGTTCAATTCATCTTGGTGGTAAATACATAAGAACAGGTGTTCAGATTCTACACCATAATGATTGTTGTGATTCTCCTTTTGTATTGAATGCTATGTCTAAAAGGATAAGAAAAATCTTCTTTTACCTTACCATCTTTGACAATTTCTTTCTAGGGACTGGACAAAGGTCTCAAGATCCAGCCTTCAAAAGAAATGGTGTGAAAGTGCCTGGTGATCGAAGAATAGAGAACGGAGTAAGTGCTTGGTGCAGTGGCCAGTTGGGTTGGCTCTGGCTGAGCTGGAGTTCATTTTCCCACAGCAGCCCTCACAGTGCTGTGCTTTGCATTGGCAGCCAGGGGAGTGCTGATAACACTCCCGAGTTTTGGCTACTGCTGAGCAGGGCTGGCACAGCATCAGCGCTGTCACAGCATTCCCCCCACATCAAGGGGCTGGGAGTGGGCAAGGTCCTGGGAGGGGACACAACTAGACCAGCTGACCCAAAGCAACCAAAGGGATATTCCATGGCATATGACATCAGCTGACATATAAAAGCCAAGGCAAGGAGGAGGAACAGGGGAACATTTGTGATTTTACAGTGTTTGTCTTCTGGAGCAACCGCTTCCCAGGAAGTAGCTGGACATCGCTCTCTGATGGGTAGAGAATAAGTTATTTTTTGTCCTTGCTTGCTTGCACAAACTTTTTTTGCCTTTGCTTTAGTAAGCTGCCTTTTCTCAATCTGGGAGTCGTTTTCCATCTTATTCTCTCTGCCCTGTCCTGCTGGGAAGGGGAGTGATAGAGCAGCTTGGTGGGTACCTGCCATCCAGCCAAGGTCAATCAACCACAGTCCTTTTTGGTCCCTGAACAGGGGTGANTGTGGTCCCTGAACAGGAGTGAGACAGAGATATTTATTTTTATATATATCTATATATATATATATATATAAATTTTGCATACCATAGTAAAAAGTAGTTGCCAAGTATCAAATCTCCTGTGTGGGACCTGGAGGTTTGTCAGCTGCACTGCTTATCTCTTTATTTTGCTGAGTTTGAGAACATACTAATACAAACAGTTGCTCTGTGCTTTGCCCTTACACTGATGGCCTTGTTACACTGGAGGAGCTGTCTTGTGGGGATGATGAGGGAATGCACCTCCCTCTCCCTGCCTGAGATTGATGTGAATGCTTTTAAAATGCAGGCTCCCACGGTCTTTGCTCATCCTTATATAAGCTGTTTAATACTGTTAATAATATTAACTAATACTGTTGGCACACTGTGGGGTTAGTGGAATCCAGTGTCATCCTGGTGTAAGAGAAAACAAACTTCAGGTGAGGAGGTATTGAGATGTGCTCTGAGGCATCCAGTTCCTGGGTGGNGCTCTCTGATGGGTAGAGAATAAGTTATTTTTTGTCCTTGCTTGCTTGCACAAACTTTTTTTGCCTTTGCTTTAGTAAGCTGCCTTTTCTCAATCTGGGAGTCGTTTTCCATCTTATTCTCTCTGCCCTGTCCTGCTGGGAAGGGGAGTGATAGAGCAGCTTGGTGGGTACCTGCCATCCAGCCAAGGTCAATCAACCACAGTCCTTTTTGGTCCCTGAACAGGGGTGAGACAAAGGCAGTTATTTTTATATATTTTTATATATATATATATATATAAATTTTGCATACCATAGTAAAAAGTAGTTGCCAAGTATCAAATCTCCTGTGTGGGACCTGGAGTTTGTCAGCTGCACTGCTTATCTCTTTATTTTGCTGAGTTTGAGAACATACTAATACAAACAGTTGCTCTGTGCTTTGCCCTTACACTGATGGCCTTGTTACACTGGAGGAGCTGTCTTGTGGGGATGATGAGGGAATGCACCTCCCTCTCCCTGCCTGAGATTGATGTGAATGCTTTTAAAATGCAGGCTCCCACGGTCTTTGCTCATCCTTATATAAGCTGTTTAATACTGTTAATAATATTAACTAATACTGTTGGCACACTGTGGGGTTAGTGGAATCCAGTGTCATCCTGGTGTAAGAGAAAACAAACTTCAGGTGAGGAGGTATTGAGATGTGCTCTGAGGCATCCAGTTCCTGGGTGGCAGGGTGTGTGGAAGGATTTGGATAGGTGCCTGGGGTGGTTATCACCTCCCATTGCCTGGGATTTTACACCTGAGTCAGTAATCAATCAACCCTGGCAAACTGACACGTCAGCTGATAGAAGGGTGCCTTGCCTACCCCAGTGAAAGCCAGCAGCCTCTCACCCCGTACTGGGGCCTGGCCTGTGAGCCACAGTTCAGTACTCAGAGGACTTTAGTTGAGGCAGAAACTCAAACTATGTTTGAGGACATTATGGCTGAGACAGGGACTTAATAATTGCTCCAGTACTGAAAAAGGAAAAATGGAAGTGGACAAAGTAAGCTACAGGTCCATATCATTGGTTGGAAAGGGAGGAAGAAGGAGAATTAGGAGAGTAGGGGGTCAGATAAAGAAGCCAGTCCTTCAACAAAGAAATTGCAAGGAGTGAGACAAATCAAACAGGAGACGAAGTTACTTGGTCCTTGACCTCATCAGGACTTCAGACTTGTGAAAAAATTACAACCACCAGCCACATGAGCAGATTTCTGCCTGGCTGCTTCAGTGGTGGGATAATGGGGCTGACAGTCAGCACTTAGAAGGTCATGAAGCCCAGCAGCTGGGATCCCTTGCTAGAGATTTGGAAACTGAAAGAGGAATTGGAAAACAGAGAGTAATTTGTGGTCTCTGGAGATTGGCTCCTCTCAAATGTGAGGGCAAGGTGTCTGTTTAAGGAAGTTCTTGTAAATTCCCAGGAAGGTGAACCACTGCAGATGAAGGTACCCAGTACTTGAGAGAATTAGCAGTGCTGGAAGTTATCTATAGCGATCTAAAAAGTGACAATGTCCCTAAAGATCCAGAGGATGTCCCTTGCACAGTGGCCATGTGGAGGAAGGTGGTTCGAAGTGCCCCTGCATCATATTCCAGCATCTTGGTGGCATTGTATTACCTGCAGATGGATACACCAGCTGTAGAGGTGGCATCTTCCTGGCTTTGAAATGTAGAAGAAACTCTGGCTATTTCCACATCCCTACAGGCCAGCACCCCAGATTTTTAGGGGCAGCCCAAGAAGAGATCGCTCCTCTCCTGCCCCGGTCAGAGGGAAGGGAAGCCCCAAGCGCAGGCCACGTAACAAACTCTGGTTCTTCCTGCATGAGCAGTGGGAGGACATGAGGAAGTGGGATGGTGAACCCACCTCTAAGCTGTAAGTCCGTGTCCCTGAACTGAGAGGGAAGAGAGCTGTTCAGAAGGGGTCACGCAAGAAGGCTGTCAGTGTAGTTGCTGCAGAGAGACAGGGAGGCAACCAGCGATCTCCCAGACATAAAAGAACAGAAATCATCTCCTTTAACCTTGGTGAGGGATCTGGCATCACAAAGGTCAGATAGTGAATGCTCTGACTAAGAACAGGAATAGAGGATCCCTGCCTCCAGCCAGGAGGAGGAAAGGGATGACCAGCCACACTGGACTGTGTGGATTCGATGGCCTGGCACATCAGACCCACACAAGTATAAAGCTTTAGTAGATAACTGATGTGTATTACTGATGCTGTCAAGGCACAGGAGTGCAGAGCCCATCTGGATCTCTGGAGGATGGGGGATGCCAGGAATTGTCTATATTAGAGGCTGAGGTGAGTTTACAGGGGACAAGTGGCAAAAGCACCCCGTGGTGACTGGCCCAGAGGCCCCTGGTATACTTGGCATCAACTACGTCAGGAGAGGGTATTTCAAGGATCCTAAGGAGTACTGATAAGCTTTAGGTGTAGTTACTGTGAATACAAACAGTTATCCACCCTGCCTGGTGCTCAGAAGATCCCTTCATTGGAGGATTGCTGCAAGTTGAAGAGCAGCAAGTGACAATTGCTACCAGGACTGGCAGCAATATCCCACCAGCTGAGACTCTGTAATTCCCATCCATGTACTAGTTATTTGTTGAGTGGAGAGCCAAGGAGTGATCAGCAGGACACACTCACCCTTTAACAGCCCCATATAGCCAGTGCAAAAGTCTAATGGGTCCTTAAGAGATGTTCTTTGGTGACATGGTACCTTAGAGAGAATTGAATCAGACAGGGGGACTCATTTTTGAAAGAACATCGAACTCTTGGGCAAAGAAACGTAGCATTGAGTGAATCTGTTGTGACACTTAGCACCCACGAGCCTCTGGAAGAATTACCATTATAGTGAAAATGGAGGCTTCCCCTCTTTGGAGGTACTGGTGCAAATCATACCATGGAAAGAAACTAAGAGACAGTTTTGGAGAGGTTGCTAATGACTGCTCTAAAATAGACACAAAGCCTCTAGCAATTATCATCCTGGCTTTCAGTTTTTAGGATTTCGCCAGGATCTGTTGGCTGCTGTATCTGTGCTTGTACAGGTGATCTCAGAGCAGCAAATGCACCATGCTTTCCCTTCTCTACTCCCATCAGAATTCTTTTCTCATATTAAAGTAATATTGGGGGTTTTTTCACTTGCAGTTTTGTCAGAGATCCCCAACTCCAGATTTCAAGTTGAGACCGGTTCCCGTTTCAGCATTGAATCCATTGTCTGTCACTTACTCTTGCTCCATAATTGTGGATGTAAGATTGAATCTAGGTTCAGGAGATATCTGAACAGTTAACCAATAACAGTGCTGTCTTTGAGAGCGGTGTTTTCCCTCCTGCCCAACTATATTTAAACTTTCTATTTTCTTCAGCTTACGTGGAAGTGCTTCAGATTGTAGTGATACACCTATGACCATAATCCATCCTGCCACATGCTGAGCATTCTGGGCTCAGTCAAAGCTGATTCATGCTGAGCTGAATTATAAAGGGCTCTGAAAAAGCCTCTTTAAAATGCTGCTGGGATTTTGCTAGAAACATTAATGTTCCAAGAGATGTCAGTTGGTGTGAGTTGTTGGATTGGGCTACACATGCATATGAGCTTACAATTGTTTATTCTTTTACCACAAGAAGATGCTGTGTCTCTCTAATTATTTTATTGGCTATTCAGTTGTTGTTGTTTTTGAAAGACTTTTATCATACTTTTCTGTGGTAGCTCTATTAAGTGCTAGCCAAATTAAAAATTCTACACTTAGCATGCTTTGTGTTTTCTTTGACAGGTGAGTGCACCAAGGATGGATATGACACTGGCTGAACTTCAGGAAATGGCATCACGCCAACAGCAACAAATTGAGGCTCAACAGCAAATGCTGGCTAACAAGGTGAGTTTGGAATCAGATTGTTTACAGCCAGGAACAAAGGTGGTAACAGTCATGTGAAGTGGAGGGAGGACTGGGGAATTGGGGTTTTTTCACCCCTTCTAAACAGGGGGCTCCTTTTCTTTGGCTGCCTGTTTTTAAATTTGAAAGTCAATTTGTGCAAATATCCACTTGGAAAACATATAAATAATGCCAGTGATAGAAGTGACCATTTAGCCTACTGAGAGGATAGAGCACATAGCATTGATATATTGTCATTCATCCTGGTAGCTCTGTCAGCTCTATTTGTGCTCCATGTGGTGACCAGCAATTCACCAGTTTGATCACTGAACAATGCTTTTGTCTCTGCTGTCCTGTCAGGCTATCTTGCCTTCTCCTGATAAGAGTTCAGTGTGCCTGGTTTTCTGGGGCAGCTGGCTGGAAGAGATGTCTTGTGTGTGATAAAAGTAACCTAGGACTGTGATTTATAAAATGCTTGCAGAACAATAACAGAAAAGCTAATGGAAGCACACAGGGTGCTACTGAATTGTGTAGGGGAAAAAATACTCTGAATGCATTTACAGAATGGTGGCACAGAGTTTGTTTTGCTTGAGTGTTGTTGGTACACACTACTCTTGAAAATGTAACAGAAAATGCTGCTTTTGGCAGAGACTTGTTAAATGTGAGCCTGTCCTGAAGAGGGCTCATCTGTCTGGGTTGGATGTTCCCATGCATTTCTGAATGTGCTTTACTGGGGAAGAAGGCTGCTCTGAGGATCTGGTCTCACTACTTTTCCTCTGTCACACACCTTTTCTCCCTCTCCTTTTGAGATCAGCTCTGTGTGTCCCTATGTTTAGTATCTTGTTCAGTTCCCTTGGCCCTCAGTAATTGGATCTCAGGGAAGTGCTTCAAATCATGGCTTTCTAATAGTTCTGCAGCACCTGCTAAGTGGTATTTTTTTAATGGCCTGTCAAAATAGCCAATAAAACCTTTTCTGCTTTGTGGTAAGAACGGGTGCAACTATGATGCAGGAAATTGGTCAGTCAACCAAGTGATGAGAGTTTCCACAATTAATACCCATACTGCCTTGTTTAATTTGCCAAAGAATGTTGCCCTCTTCTCAGTTCCAGCTGAGATGTGTTTATATATGACAAGCCTAAACTTCCACAGCTTCTGTTTCACTCACAGGTGATGGCAATACAGCCTGGTCTTACAAATAATGCTGTAGTCACAAGAAACAGGAGCATTATTTTTACTGTAAAGGGAGTTGTACAAGATTTAAAAAAAAAAAAAAGAGTTTGACTCTGGATAGATACCCATTGGATGGGTGTCTGCTGCCTGTGGTTTGAGGAAGTGTAGCCCTGTGGGTGTACCACTGGTAAAATTTTTCATTTAAGTGCCTCTCTGGAACAAACAACCTGCTTTCCTAGGTGCCTCTTCAGAGTGACTTTCCATTGCCTCTTTCCTGCCTTCTGAAATCAGATGCAATATTAAAAATAGATTCTGAGGGAGGAAAAATACATTTTCTTTTTAGACATGAGCTGTAATATCTTTTCTTTTTTTTGTGACATTTTCCTGCGTGGGAGTGACTCTAAAGTAGTGCATGCTCTGAGGGTGTTGCTTGGTCCTGGTTTTCTCCAGAAGGCGAGCTCACCTTTTTGCTCTGCCTTTTTTATTCAAAGTGCACAAGAATCCCCGTTTTCTAAATCTGACTGGTGATTTTTTTTTTTCTTTTGTGGGCTTGGTTTTTTTGGAGAAAGTACAGTGTTCTAATGTTAGTAAGCAGTGGTAGTCTTGGATATCAGTGGGTGCTTGGGAGCAATGAGTCATCTCTAGAAGCCATGTATAATGGCCAGTGATTCAGAGGAATTCTTTGTAGATGATTTAGTGGTCTGACAGTTTCTTGTAGGTCTAAACTAGACGTGTGCGTATAGAAACTGATAACACATTATTTTACTCTCTTGGAGAGGCAGAAGGATCCTCTCCACTAAGGCGATATCTGTTGTTTCAGTGAGGGCCCGGTCACTGTAAAGGTTTTCCAGTGTCTTGAATTATCTGTGCTGTGGTAGTGGTGATCATTATCAGGAGACCAGTGTGTTTTCAGAGGTTTGGTGTGCAGTCGTCCTCCATCTCAAGCAGGTTTTAGCAGAACTAGTAAAAGTACAAATAGTTATGAAAAATACCTATAATTTATGGGATACCTTCTATATAAAGAATGTCTAATATTCTGCAGCATGACTTAGTTGTTTAAAATGTGATATATGATAGAGGTATGTCGAGTACAAGCAGCATGGAGAAGGTAGAGAGAAAATAGTTCTTAGCACTTGTAACTCAAGAGCCGAGTAGTGATTAAATCAAATTAGCAAATGTCTTGGAACATGAATGCTGAAATTTTTCTTAGGCTTCAAAATCCTTGTCTTGACTGCAGGAACAGCGCCTGAAATTCCTGAAGCAGCAAGATCAGCGGCAGCAACAGCAAGCTGCTGAACAGGAAAAACTGAAGCGATTAAAGGAAATTGCTGAGAATCAAGAAGCCAAACTTAAGAAAGTGAGAGCACTGAAAGGCCACGTGGAGCAAAAAAGACTCAGCAATGGGAAATTAGGTGAGTTGCTGCTTGGGGAAGGTAGCCTGGGATTTTTCATGAAACGCAGTTCTTGGAACTCAAAAGTTTCTGGTGATTTCAGTGATTCAGAGGAGTTTTTTATAGCATTCCAAGCAAAGTTAATCTTAACAATTTCACGTCTTGTATTTACCAAGAAAACTCATGACTGACCTCGAACAAAATATATTTTCTTACTATATTTTAAAACATCCTGTAAGAGCACCCTGTATTTTGAGCCTAGCATGTCTGCTCTTTAATTACAGTGTAGGTTTTTTCCTTACTTGAATACCTTTGTGCACCACAGTAACTTTTTCCATCCTTGATGTCAATACCCTACACATTTAGTGTGTTATTTTCTTGGCCTATAACAAAGCTTAGCCAGGTACCCAGGTTGCCTTTTATGCAAGAGGTAATTTGATGGCCAAATTGGCTGCATATTTCCTTTTTAGTTATGTGAATCTGACCAGTGTCTTGCTTGCTGCAGCACTAGTTGGGTGCTTGTAGCTCAGCATGTTGATACAACATCGATATTAAGTCTGAGATAAATATTTATTCTTCTGCTTACCTTTTCATCCTCTCTATTGTGCAGAACTCGTTATTTCCAGCCTGACTCAACTGAAAATATGAGTGTTGTTTTAGTAGGAAGCATTGTGGTTGACAGATAAAGCAAAAGTGTTTCTCTGTGGGGAGAATCCCTTTTCTGTTTGGGTTCTGTTGCACAAAATAATCATCAGTGTAAAGGTGTGGAAGGATGGTAGAATAATACAAGATCTTGGAGCATGTGTATCTGTTTCCCTGCACCATCCCCAGCAGGTCTGATTTTGGTACTTGCTTGAATTCTTACTGATTCCTTAAACTTTGTTCTATAATAGAACAGTTTCAGCAGCTGATGACAGATGTTTGTAATAGACCCTAAAACGCCCTCTGAGTCTTTGTTTAATACGACAGCTTGAGTGTTTTGTCACTGAGTTCTTATGGCCTAAATTCAGAGTTCTAAGTATCATAAATATGCCTTGTGGTTGAGTGAGTGTCTTCCTGCTGAATTCAGCATTCAGTGAATTTAGGCTTCTTCAGATGAATTCAGTCTGGTATTGTGGTTTTGTTTATTTCCATACTTTAGAAAGTAACAAAAAAAGGTTCTCTTTCCCTCCCTGTCAGTGCTCTAAGCAGACCAAATTTCCATAGTCATTCTGGTGAGCGTGCATTTGCCAGAGCTCAGAGGAAGAGCTGGTGTGACGGGGCCCATGGGTTTGGCTGAGCAGCCCTGCTCTGGAGGCCAGCAGGGCGCTCTCTGTCTCCTTAAGTGCTGCCTTGGAAGCAGCCCACGCTGGGCTGTTTCTCAGGGCAGCTATTGTGCTCTGCCCTTCTTTGCAGTGGAGGAGATTGAACAGATGAACAGCCTGTTCCAGCAAAAGCAGCGCGAGCTGGTGCTGGCCGTGTCAAAAGTAGAGGAGCTCACCAGGCAACTGGAGATGCTGAAGAACGGCCGGATTGATGGTTACCACGACAACCAGTCGGCTGTAGCTGAGCTCGACCGCCTCTACAAGGAGCTGCAGGTAATGGGAGGCCAGCCTGTGACCCTCAGCTCTTCCAGGCTAAAAGTTGGTTGGGTTGTTTCTTACCTTGTTGCAAAGAATTCCTGTTGCTCCTGTTCCTGTCAGGGCTGTGTGACTGCCTGCATGCTGAGGATGGAGGGTTAGTTGTGCTGGGTTCAGGGTAAAGGGAAGAAGGAGCACGCACTGTCTATACCTTTCCTTTCTGCAAAATTTGGAGACTAACCAATGTTTTCTCTGGAGGGAAAACATGACTTGACTTTTTAGAAGGCTTTTCTCTTTGCAACAGTTTCCTGTCCCCAATCCCGAAAGTGAATTTGTTTTTATTTTTGTTGTTTTCCCCTCCTCCCCCACTGCTTTGTGAATTTATTCAGTTGAGGAACAAACTGAACCAGGAGCAGAATGCCAAGCTGCAGCAACAGAGGGAGTGTTTGAACAAGCGCAACTTGGAGGTGGCAGTCATGGATAAGCGTGTTAATGAGCTGCGCGAGCGTCTGTGGAAGAAAAAGGCAGCTCTGCAGCAGAAAGAGAATGTACCAGTAAGTGTGGGGTATTTAATAACTGAAACATTAATTCTGTGTGTTGGCTGTACAGCCTGAAGTAAAATCTTGCTTGGGGGGAAGGCTGTTGAGATGCTAGACTTGTTGTCTTTATCCATATGTAGTGGAAGTCTTGTATTATTAAAGTCTTTTTCATGGTACATTAGTGTTAACCTACTTACTCTTTACAGACAAGAAGTCTTACACTGTCCTGGATTTTTATTTTAGATTTTTTTCTTTTTTGCTATTACTACCTCAGCTTTATAATTGTCAAAGCATTTTCAAAAAAGCACTTTTGATACTGGAGTATCACTTGCTACTTGTTTTATCCTTTTTGACTTCTGTTTCAAAGTCTGATGAATGGATACTGCAGAATAAAATGCTTTAAATTTTCTTCTTTTTTTTTCCCCGAGGTTTCTTCAGATGGGAATTTACCACAGCCAGTGGCTTCTGCTCCAAGTCGAGTGGCAGCTGTAGGTCCTTATATCCAGTCCTCTACTATGCCTCGTATTGCTTCCAGACCTGAGCTTTTGGTGAAACCAGCTTTTTCAGATGGGACACAAGCTTTGCAGGTACCTGACGGGCCACTGAAAACACAAACACTGCCCAATATGAGAGCTGGGAACAGTTCACAAGCTAAAGCTCCTGCAGGTAATAGCTTACAATTAATATTTCTTATCCAGACATGTTTCGTTTTCTTACATAACAGCTCTGTTCTGATGTTTTGGTTTTTTTTAAAGCAAAGCTTTATTTGCGGTGTCAGTCTTGCTACTTGCAGTTTTTCCTGCACCCGTGAACATATTTTATAAGCACTGAGGTTCTATGATTCAGTGTTAAAAATCAGGTGAATCTATTAGTGAACACTGAGTTGTTATACAGTGTGGAATGTAGGAGGATTTTTCTGTAAAGTAATTATTCTTTTTATTTATTTTGAAGTTCTCCTAAGAGCTATACAACAGTGTGCTTTGAGTTTCTAGAGGCAGTTTTAGTATATACCTGGTAGCAATCTGGTGCCTGGATTTAAAAACTGGCAAAGCCAAATTTTCTGAGTGTGCATTTTGGAAATGACACATGTGAAAGATCAGCCTACATGACAAGAAGTTTTACAAAGGAGGCAGTTGCTTGTAGCACAGAAATAGCAGTAAAGTTATTGACTTGCTGATGAGTGAGGTTTGGCCTCTCCTGCTTGGAGAGTTAATGGAGATTTGTTGGCTTCTCTCTGTGGCTTTTTCCTGTGAGAGTTCAGTTCATTAAGAGAAGTCTGGAGAAACTCTGAGAGTTGTGGAAATCTCTTCTGTGCTATCCTGGGAGAAGACTCCCTTTTCAGCTGGGAGAGAAGAGAAACACTGATCTTCCCAAAAGCAAGAAATGGAGACTGAGCTTGTAGAATAGTTCTGTTTATTTTCTATCTCACTTCCTCCATCTCCAGTTCTGGCAGATATTAAAGTAACCATTGCACAAAAGCAGTTCCAAGTGTCTCTTGCCATATTGGAGAATGGAGGATTGTTTGTTTATTTGGTTTGCTGATCCTAAAACTACTGGAGTGGAATTTAAGCTCTAGACCACACAAAATTGGAATTTTTGCTAGAGGAATGTGTGGTGGTTAGCTATTTGAACTAAAATATCACTTCTTATTCTTTAGCATTTGGACAAAAACACTGCTTTCCTACAGAGAGTTTTTGGTACTTTGTCAGAATGTAGCTTTTCTCCTGATGCTTATTATTACTGTTTGAATTTAACTTTACTTAGGTTATTTAGAATTTAGTAGAAAAAATATGGTGAAATATTTAATAGCAGATTGCAAGCATTTTCTTAGTGATTTTTGCAGATCTGGATGTCTGCTCCAGTGAATGTAAAGGCCACCTTTAATGCAGAACCTATATGCACATTAAACACACAGATGATTCTTCTGCTGTTTTGGATATCACTTGCAGGGTCTGTCTATGCTTTAAAGCATCATGTTTTTCTTTGCACAATATATCTTTTTTGTACTTAATATCACTTTTAACTTAGCACGGATACTCAAGGAAGGTTTCCTACTAACTGGAAATAAGCCAATCTAGAGAAGTTTCTTTTTTGAATGCTAGAAGTGCAAGTGTGTGCTACAACAAAGAGTTTTGTTGCTGCTTTGGGTAGTTGTTCCTGAACTTTTGTTTGCGTTCTCTTTTTATAACAAACAAATGAATGAAAATTTATAATGATAGGTTTTATAGCAGTTAACCTCAATGTGATACTTTCACATTGTCTAGACCTGACTCTTACAGAAAAAAAACCTACTTGTAATAGGTCAATAAAAATTACTATTTTAGCTTAATCTGTTCCATTTGTTCTCTCCTAGGTTCTGTGGTCCCCAATACAAAACCTTCCCCATCTGCCCCTGACTGGAGTAGTTCAAATACAGACAATCATATTAGTCAAGGTTCAGCCTTGACTTCAGGGAAAGCAATTGTGACAAGTGAAGGACAAGGTATGTTCTTATGTGCTTGGCTAATCTTAAAATATGGATATTCTAGTTGATGATATTTCTCTTCTAAATGCTTCAGTAAATAACTGAGAATTCATTTGAAAGCACAAAAGAAAAAAATCAAAGAACATTGCCATTACTTTGCTATGGTGTTGCAAGGTTTTTAAGAAGAAAGAAACCAAACCCACAACTCATTTCAGGTGGTGAAGTAAATCCTAGTTCCTTCTTACATGCCCCTGTTGAATTTGCACAATACAGCATTTGGCAGGCCCAGGGGCCCTTGGTGCAGGGATAGGATGGATGTAAAAAGCATCCCCTGCATACACTGTGGTAAATATTGCACAGAACAGGACTCCTATCCCTACAGTTGTGCCATCCCTTCTCAAAGTTGTCTCCTCTCTCTTCAACAACAGCTGAAGGAGAAACGTTTTTACGAGACAAAGAGAAGAAGGTGCGTCCGTTCTCCATGTTTGACTCTGTGGACCAGTCTGCTGGGCTGGGCACACTGAGGAAAAACCAGAGCAGTGAGGATCTCCTGCGGGAAGCACAGGTATGCAAGGAGCCCGGGCTGCTGCTTTCCATCTGCCAGGGCTTACCCACAGCTCTGCTAATGGGGCTGGCAGGAAGTTCTGAAAAGTACTGAGGTCAGCTTCTAAATGACTGCTTCTGAGGGAAAAAGTCTGTTAGGCTTTTGATGGCAATTGGTAACTCCAAATCAGTCTCTGCAGTCACTGTGGTGAGAATCTATATTTTGGCTTAATACATAAAAGTGGCTGTATTATTTGTACTAGTGTGTATGCACATATTTTTTTCCCCCCAAAGATACAAAGAGGCATTTGCATGTCATTTGGTTTTTTTTTTTAAGTCATCTACACACTTGTTTCACTCTTTAATGCAGTAGTGTCCTTCAGATGTTTGATAGCAGCAAGACTTCCCACCTAGATTTTGGAATGAGGGCAAGTTTGATCAGGAAGGGGAGAAGTAGCCTACAACTGGGGATGACAAGTGCCTTGTTGGAGGGCAATCTCTTGCCAGCCAAGTGTCTCTGATATCTCTAGAGAAATTACTGTGCCCTGCCATTGCTCCTGTTTTAAACACAGCTGTTACCGAAAGAATTAAAGACAATAGGCTCAAAGTGTATTCAAGCAACAGTGGTGACAAAATGTTTCAAGCAGTTTCTTCTTGTTTACAATGATGATGTAAACATTATTGCAGCAGTAGTACAAATAAGATGCTGTGTCATTCTTTGAGGGTCTTTGGTCCTTCACAGCAGCACTCCTAAACCATGTTTAAGCTTAATGAAATTTTTTTGTCTTTCAGACAACTAATAAAAATGTAACCAAGGTGCCACCACCTGTCCCCACTAAACCAAAACAGATAAACTTGCCTTACTTCGGTCAAGCCAGTCATCTGCAACCTGCTGATACAAAGCTGGATGGAAACCTGCAGAAGCTGCCTTTGGCTATTGCAGCTATGGGGAACAAGCAAAAACCAGTGGCACAGCAGCCTTCCCATCCTTCTCAGCAGATACAGCAAAGAATTTCAGTACTTCCTGCAGGTTCTTCCTCTAGCCAGGATCAAATTCTTCCTTCCTCCAAACAGGAGAGTCCCCCAGCAGCAGCTGTGAGACCTTTTACTCCTCAGCCATCCAAAGAGACTTCGCTGCCACCGTTTCGAAAGCCTCAAACTGTGGCTGCAAGTTCCATTTACAGCATGTACACCCAACAGCAGACTCCTGGGAAGAACTTCCAGCAGGCAGTGCAGAGTGCTTTGACGAGGGCACAGACCAGAGGACCACACTTCCCAAGTGGTGAGTGTGTGGCTCTCTCCCTCTCTTCTGCCTGATAAATGTCAGATAGATGTTCTTTCCACCTGGGCTGTGGGAGCGAAGCTGTTCCTCAGGGAAATTAAGTGGGTGAGGGCAGCTGTAAGAGTCTTAGGTGGATCTTCCATGTTGTGTAAGAGTGTTACCAGGAAGTGCAGAACGCCTCTTTCATGTTTGCAAGATAACTGTATGGTACATCTGGTTACCAGATTAGGTCTGTTCAGTTTTTTGTATTCTGCTTCTTTACCCTACATAAAGAATATGCAGCCTGATTCACCTTCCTTCTTTGTTGTTGTCTTCTTGTTGATCAAATATTCAAACTTGTTTCCCCCCCGCCCTCTCTGAACTCCGCAGTGTACGGCAAGCCCGTGATGGCAGGAGCTGGGGTACAGAATCAGCTGCCGCAGACAGAGAACGTCTACTCCAACCTCCAGGGCAAGCCAGGCAGTCCAGAGCCTGAGATGGAAACAGCAGCCTCTGCTCACGAGAACCACGAACCAGAGCGGATACCCCGTCCCCTGAGCCCGACCAAGCTGCTGCCTTTCCTGTCCAACCCCTACCGCAACCAGAGCGATGCCGACCTGGAAGCGCTGCGGAAAAAGCTGTCCAATGCCCCCAGGCCGCTGAAGAAACGCAGCTCTATCACCGAGCCAGAGGGGCCTAATGGCCCCAACATTCAGAAGCTGCTGTATCAGAGGACCACTCTGGCTGCAATGGAGACTATCTCAGCTCCATCGCATCCCTCCAAACAGACGGCATCAGCTGCCAGTCCTGAAAGCCCGGTGGAAATCCCAAATCCTTATCTAAGCACAGAGTCAGAAAAAGAAGCAGCTGTTTCTATGCCAGAACCGGCTATTGCTGAGGAGACAGAAAGCACAGCAGCAGAGCAGAGTGAAGCTGCTCTTCCCCCTGCACCTTTGGACACTGTACCTGAGGCTGTATCAGACAGCGATGAGCTCACGCAGCCCAAACCAGAAGAACCAAACCTAGAAGCTCCGCTGCCACTGGAGGTGTACATGGAAGAGTATCCTCCATACCCACCACCTCCCTATCCATCAGGGGAACCAGAGAGTTTGGGAGAGGACTCATTCAATATGAGGCCTCCTGAAGTTACTGGACAGTTTTCCTTGCCTCCTGTAAGTATTGGTTAGCTTACAGTTGGGGTGCCCTATCAATAAATCATCTCAAGTGCTGCCATAAACCCTGTGCATTGTGTTGTGGAGCTCGAGCAGATGTGGGAGAGCAGTCCCACAGTCTAAAAGTCTCTCTGTGGGTATCTGTTCTATTTGTGTGATGCTCTCATCTCCAGATTGCATGACAGTAATGAAAAGTTTCTCTTGTTCCTAGAATTAATGACATAATGAAGTTTCAAATGGAATACACAAATAGTAAAACTCTTCAGAGCTGTAAAGAACATTCCTTATAGAAGTCTGCCTACACCCAGATTTTACTTCCTTTTTAAGAGAAATTAAAGCTGATTTTTTTTTCCCTTGAGATACAGATACAGATTTCACAAGCCTTTTCCACTATTGCTGATATGAGCTGGAAACTAATATTCTTAATCCTGGATTGCATTTGCTTATCTGAAAGTGACTTGCTTGAAAAATATGGAGGGAACAGACTTCTTTAGTTTTTGTCTTAAAAACTCATTTGTAGACATCAGCTGTTTGTATTTCTTCTATTGAATGTTTTCTGAATTTCTTTGGAACCTAATTCAACACCAGTCTGCTCTCAAGTTGCACCAAAATGGAGTCTCTTGGGGCTAGGAGGAGGCAGCATTTTTACCATTTTATTTTGCAAATTTGTATCTGTGTGTATGATGTTATCTCACTGTTGTAGAACAAAAATGCTTAATGGTTTTGGTTTCCCAAAGACTTTCTTTATAAACCTATCATGAGTACAGTTTTGATAACTTGATACACAAAAGTGGTTTTTTCCTCTGTTTCTTCAGTGCAGAGGAGTTAAAAGCTTTAAATGTGCTTTTTAACCTTGTAATTTGTGCATGGAGTAGACATTTCGTGTGTTCATGCTTTAGAGATTTTGTTCTTGCTCCCTTTTACAAGGAAACTTGAGTGGTAGGATTTCCTGAATTGTAAGAATTGGTTTTGTAATAATTCTGCAATGATGAGAAGAAACCAGCCCAACTTCTTGATTTCATATTTAAATCTGTGGGTTGTGCTGCCAGGCTCACCCTTGAAAAAGCCCCTACTTTTGATACTACGTACAAATTACAGGCAGAAGAGTATTTCATGGGAATCTCTACTTATATATCTTATCTCCACATGCCTGCTCTTGCAGAATATGAGTCAATTCTATTCATCTTTGCCTGGACATCTGTCAGAAATTTACATACCCTTGTGAATAGTCCTATTGGTGCTGCCCAGGCAGCTGGGCGAGCGCTGAGCTAATGCGAGCGTGTTCCCTAAAGGAAAGGGTACAAACTCAGCTATAGAAATATTTGGTTTCCATTAGTATCCATGGGAGCATCTGAAGTAATTCTACCCTTGGTTCTATATTCTTTCCAAAACTGTTTTCCATCACTCTTTGCTCCTGCTAACCTCTGCTATACTTAAAAAAACGTTAGGAGCTTTACATCAGCACTTGAAGTGGTGTACACTGTGGAGTGTGCTACTTGGCTGGTATAACTGCTGTGAGAGTTAATGCTAAAATCATCTAAACAACAAGAAAAAAAAAAAAAGCATATTTTCCTGACCTTCAGGGATTTGGTAGTTTCACTATTCTGGTGATGCTTGATCAAGGTAACTTCTGTATAGAGTTGAATAGTGACCATGTCCAGAGATAAAGGCAGAGATCTTTCGTAACATGCCTAACCTAACATATTCATAATGTGTTTGGGAATTGGTAGAAATGGTATAAATTTCATATTAAACACTGCTTTGATCATTTCTGCTTTCATTCCCAAATAAGCAGTTTTATATTATTGTTCTTCCAGGACAAAGTGCCTGTAACTTGTGTAACTTGCCTGTAACTTTTCACAGGGGAAGAGGACAAACCTGCGTAAGACTGGCTCCGAGAGGATTGGGCACGGAATGAGAGTGAAATTCAATCCCCTGGCATTGCTTCTGGATTCATCTTTGGAGGGGGAGTTTGACCTTGTGCAGAGAATAATTTATGAGGTACAAATACTAATTTGTAAGACAAGGAATTTCAGTCCCGGTTGAAACTGGGAAGTTGTAGTTTTTTGGGATTAGTGCAGAACCTAGATCTGTTTTTGAGGAGATAAATCCTAACAGGTTCTAAGTGATCACACTTGGAGGCTGATTTTAAGTGTGCTAAATCCACAGTGGATTTTTAGCATCAAGACTATAAATTTGCAGGGCAACTTTTTCTCATTTTTTATGGAGTGTTTCATTTCCTGTCTGGCATGTTATCAGATAATTTGATAAGCAAAATCCATGTGAACTTTGCTCACAATTAAATAGACATATATCAGAAATTTGTTAAAAATACTTTTAGTAAGTTATCAAGATCTTGTTTCTCTGAACCACACTGTTAAAGGGAGACTGCAAGCTTAAATATGAGTCTTGTTGCAAAACTGGTGGTGGTTGTACTCTTCTGCCTATTGCTCATGTCCTTCCTAGAAATATGTCACAAATCCGTATTTCAGAATAAGACAAGTGATTCTTATATGAGAAGAGGTGTTTATTCCAGAGAGTTTCACCTGAATGTGGTTGGTTCCTTTCTGTCTGACCAGGTGGAAGATCCTAGCATGCCCAATGATGAAGGAATCACTGCGCTGCACAATGCTGTGTGTGCTGGGCACACGGAAATTGTGAAGTTCCTGGTGCAGTTTGGGGTGAACGTGAATGCTGCAGACAGTGATGGATGGTAAGGGTTTCATTAAGTGGCTCCTTATGGATGTTCTGCACAAGGGCCTTGGCTTGGGAGCTGCTGCAGGTCCCTCAGAATGTCCCTTGCTTTGCTCCTGTGGAGCTGGCAGTGAGTTTTCTTTCCAAAGGGAAAAGAGCAACAGCAGTTCTCTGTGGGGCATCATATGGGACTGTGCAGAGAGGAAAATAGGGAAAATTACAGCAATATTTATTCCCTGTATGAAAAAAACATTGTGGGGTGGACACAGTTGTCAGGAAATTGCTCTGTTTCTTTGAGATATTGAAGGCAGGTTATAATGAGCCTTATGCTGAAATTCCCAGTGTCCTCCGTGAGCCTGTAACTTACCTGCGCTCTGGGCAGTATCTAGCCCTGCAAACTCTCTCCAGTTCTTTGTCCAATAATCAGACAACTTTAAACCAAAATGAAGTGGAAAACCACAATGTACAAACTAGGTTTGCAATCGATAATGGGTTACAAATCCTTTTTTCAAATAACTAGGGAGATTATTTACAGAAGGCTGGTGCAGGGGGTCGTGTTTTTACTACTATTTCTGCCTATAACAGAAGTGTTTGAGGCCTAAGACGGAATAAAGATGCTTGTGGTCCCTCAGCCTCAGGGGTTATCCCAATTACCTGTGCTTGTCACTAAGTCAAATCTTGAAGTAATTATCTAGATTGTAAGAGGCATGACGTCAGAAAGATTTCTGAGTGGGTTTTTTAATATTGATTAATTTTTAAAAAATTTTTAGTGCCTTAATGAATGTTCCTAAAATGTTAATAGATTTAAAAAAAAAGGTAGAATAACTGGAGATCTGCATGGATACCTGACTTTAGGGCTCAAGCAGCCCTTGGTGTAGCTCCTGTTGTCTGTGGAAAGCGATTGCTCTTGTCATGCTGGGTTAACACTGCTCACTCTCAGGGCTCTGTGAGCACTTCATGAGCAGTGGGAATGAAGTGCCATCCTTTTGTCCTTGCCTTGCAGGACCCCTTTGCACTGTGCAGCATCCTGCAACAACGTGCAGGTGTGCAAGTTCCTGGTGGAGTCGGGGGCGGCCGTCTTTGCCATGACCTACAGCGACATGCAGACGGCTGCGGACAAGTGCGAGGAGATGGAGGAAGGCTACACGCAGTGCTCCCAGTTCTTGTATGGTGAGTGTCAGCCCTGAGTCCTGGAGCGTGCTAGGGGCTCCCTGCCACCTCTCAGTTCATTTGTGCATGAGGAGGGGTAAATTGCACACTCAGGTTATGTGCCTGTGCCACGGGTTCCTCTTGGAAAGAGAGAGGTTTTCGCCAGCTTCCTGTCACAGAGTGAGTTCCGTCGAGATTAACTTTGTGATAATCACCCTGTGGAGGAGATCTGAGTAACAAAAGGTTTCCCTACATTAAAAGCTTTGAGTGAAGCATGTGCATTGACAGATACACCAATTAGGTGGATCTTGCCACATAAGAACTTCTTCTACGTAAAAACAAAAGTGGTATGGATACGTCAGTAGGCAGTTCATAGCTGTTACCTGGTGTCTTTAAATAAGGAGTATTTACTGATGTGCACCTTGGAACCCAAAAACGTATTGCCAAGTTCCTGCCTTAATGGATGTTAGTAAGCACTGAATTTGACTTTGCCTTCCTTTTTTCTTCACTTGCATTTAAAAAGAAATCCCGTTTTAAATTTAGATTTTATTCAAATAGTAAGGCCACAGAGATACTATCTTCTGATGGAGAAAACAAATTCCCCCTAGGGTGTGATGAGTATTAGTCAATGAGGTTTTACATTACTTTACTGTATGTTTTGTGTGTAATGAGGTTTTAAATTACTTTTCTCTGGTTTGTATGTAGCTGGTGTCCCCGTGGCACCTACCAGCTGGTGTGTCATCTCTCTGCAAGAGGTTAGAGTAACAGCAGTGTAACACAGCAGAGAGAGCTGTGAAACTGCCTTGCTGCTTTTGTGGCACAGGCGAGATCTGAGTTTCTCTGAGCTGCTCAGCCAGCAGATTTCAAAACAGTCTGTCCAGCTGTCCTCACTAAGCTTGAAAACTGTGTCTCTTGGTGCCAAATATATCGTTTTCACTAGAAAGGGAGGAAGCCTTTATAACTGGCATCAAAATTTGTAGGCTAAGCAAAACTCCATTTGGTTTTTTGTCCAGACTCCAAGGGAGGTTATCAACACCAAATACCCAAGGAAGACTGTAGGACTAGATAAAAAATAACAACAGTTGTCTAATATTTTAAAGTGGTTTTAGCTCAGATATGAGTTAAGAGATGGTATCTTTGTGTTGAACAGCTCTTGAGAGATTTTTTTCAGGAATTTGTCTGATTCTTAAATTCAGGTAAACTGCCCATGACATCCTGTGGAAAGGAGGTCCTATGGTCTCATTATGTACAGCATGAAGAAATACATTCTTTTTGTTTGTGGGGTTTTTTATGACCTGCCATCTGGTGGTCTCACTTGCTGCTCTGTATTTTATTGAGTTTGGGATCTTTTTTGTGTTATGAGATACTTTTTGATGGGTCCTGAAAGGACTGTAAGGCTTTGGCCTATTGCCAGTTTTTCCAGACTGAAACCTAACTATCAAAAACTAACTATTCAAACCTAACTATCTCTTGATACATTGGCTGTTCAGCTATCAAAGTTCCATATTGCTCCATTAGAAATTAATCATATTGCTAAGACTGGTTCTGGTTGCCTGTAGTTACTGTAAGAAATTACTCCCTGCCTAAAATGCTTCTGTGAAAGAGGTTTGGAAATGTGTACCTGTTTCCAGAACTGCACTAAAACCTGGCCCCATAAACTCATTATTAAGCTAATAAGCCCTGATGTAATTCATTGATTCACTTAATGTTTTTTCTTGCAAAAGATGTCCAATATCAAGTAAGAGGTACAGGTAGGTTTAAATAAAACCAATAATCCTTTAGCACTGATTAAAGGACAGGTCTGATGCTGCTTAAGTATGGAATTTTCACTTTCTTAAATGCAATGCCTGTGCTGTCTCTGAGTGTGTTTGCCCCACTACCCTAGTGTGACTATTAACACCCCTTTAGGAGACCAGATGCCCTGTGTGCATCTTCTTTGTCTGCTTTGGTGCTCAGTGCTCAATCTTCCCTTCCACGTGGGTGCAGAGCACAGCTCTGGCCAAACCTCTAATTACACCAAATGCAAAGCAAGGGAAGAGTTTCTCTGAGCAGAGCTTATCATGCACTGGAAATAATTTAATTTTATGTGCTGAGCTGGTGTGCAGACGTAAAGGACTTGATTTGAGCAGTTGCTTCCTTTAGCAGTGGTAATCCTATCCAGAAGGTTGTAATAGGTATGTGATGGAAAGGGAAAGGACAGGTTTTATGATGCACTGTGCTCTTTGCTCCTGAAAATACCAAAACCAAGCAAAAAAACCCCAGTAGGATTCAGTATTTTAAAATAATTACCTAAGAGAACATCAACTGGTGTACAAAGGTACCTTTTCCAGTTTTGTGCTTAGGGAATGAGGAATGTGTGCAGGAAGAATAGTATCATCTCTGGCTACAGGTGTAAAATGAGCCAGTTCTAAATAACACTGCAGGCTGTATGTGTGTACTCCAAAATACCTTGGTCCAAAAATAATTTAACAGATTTGTGTTTCTGAAGGCAAGGTTTAAAAAAAAAAAAAAAAAAAAGTGTTAGTAGTTAAGAATTGGTGAGATAAGTGCTTGAGTTAACCAAAAGCAGCTGCAGAGTAGCTGGCAAATCTTTCAGGTACAGGTCTGAGATGCAGCTTGCTTTAAAGTTCTGAAATAAAATGACCCAGGTGGCAAATGACACCACAAGCATCAAAATGACAATGGTGGTCAACCTAAGCAGGTATTGCTATCTCCCTGTGACAGAAAGAGATAACTATTGGACTAACAGTACAGAAAGTGTTTTTTGACCATCACTTAGGTCTAGAAAGTGTGAACACAAAAACATAACCTTTTATCAATCAGTGCTGCTCTCCCTATTTGCCTTGTATTTTTTGAGCATGTGTAAGGAAGGAATCTGTCTTCTGTAAGTGACTTCACAAAGCCACTTCGTCCAGGGCCACCTCTGAGTAGGCAACAAGGTGCCAAGCAGGTAGGAATTGCTTGGGGTTTTTTCCTGGACTACCCTCCAGTAAGAATAAAGGAGTCTTCCCTCCTGTTGTCCTTTCTATTTATTTATTTTCTTTTCAATTTAGCTGCTGTGTTTTCAAACTTGCAGGAGTGCAGGAGAAGATGGGGATAATGAACAAAGGAGTGATTTATGGGCTCTGGGATTATGAGGCTCAGAATGATGACGAGCTGTCCATGAAGGAAGGAGACTGCATGACAATCCTGCGCCGGGAGGATGAGGAGGAGATTGAGTGGTGGTGGGCACGGCTGAACGACAAGGAAGGCTACGTGCCCCGAAACCTGCTAGGGGTGAGTCCTGGCTACTTCCAGAGCCAAAGAAACCCCACCCTAGGATGTGGGGTGTACACAGCATTGGATTCTCATTGCATCTCTTGCACTGAGGGGTAGCTTTAAAAGTCAGCAGGAAGGAGCTGACATTCTCCATCTTTGTTCAGGGAGTTGAATACCTTGGCAGAGTGGGTTAACACCCTCTGTTTGAGGTACTTAACAGAGATGAATGGGTGCACAAAAGAGCAACATGTATCACCAGCCTGCTTTACACAGCAGGCCCTAAGACCAACCTCGTCTCACCTTGTTAGAGAGAAAAACCCCTTTTATCCAAACATGATGTGTGAATAAGATTTTGTTGAGCATGTGGTGTGATTTTGGGGCTGTCCTGGGTAGGGCCAGGAGCTGGACTCAATGACTCCTTGAGGGGTCCCTTCCAACTCAGGATATTCTATGATTGTTTGAGAACAGAACTAGTTTTCCCTGTTTCAAAAAAGGGATGTACTGGCACAAAGGGCCTTCAGAACTGAAAATGGCATGAAGAGTGTGTCATGAGTCCTTCTCTGTGTACACAGGGCACTTTTTGATCCAAGGAGATAAACACTGCAAAAATCTAGGTTATCTTTTTTCTAGTGTTGGAAAACAGATTACATTACTCAGTAAAGGCAGATCTTTGTTTTCTCCTATGCTTTTAAAGTAACATTTAACCATATGTCCAAGGCCTTACATGAATGGCCTCTCCTTCTCTCATCACCTTTTGTACTGCCTCTTTTATTAAAAACAACTGTGTACAAATAAGACACTTTCAATTACTTCCCTGTATTTCTCCTCATAGCTGAATTGCTAGAAAACTATGGCAGATGGACACATATATAAAAATTCCATTAAGCTTTTTTCTACAGTTCTAGTTGTCCTGGTGCTGGAGATAAGAGGTTCTCCAAGATTAACCACTGTGAATTTTAGCTGATAGATGTATGATGCTTGAAAGAGGCTGAACCTTCTTCCTCATGCAGATAATCCTTAGTCTTAAACTGGTTGGATTTTGCAGAGCAACTCTATCTAATGCAAAATCAGTTTTCATCTCTGTATCATTTCCAGGTCAGGCCTACACATCATGTACTGTAAAATCCTCCCTAACGTACTATTTCTGCTCAGTCTTTTCCTCTCCAAAGTAAACATTTCTAAATTGAGAGCAGCCATCAGCCCTGCATAGTAAGGTCAAAATGGCAGCTTTTTGGGTTTTGCCTGCCCCGGGGTGAATTGTGCACGTGCTGTTTGTTCATAAGCTTGTGCTTTCAGCCTGAGCACAGGTGTGTAAGAACACAAGGAGCATCTGTGCTTCTAGGAAAAAAAAAGCACAAGGCAGCACAGCTTAAACTGGGGATCACAACTTACCCTTGTAAGCACAACACAGTCCCAACAGAATCTTTGGGGAAAACTACAATATTTATTAACTGTGACACTCTTGGTGTCTGTTCAGTTGTTCTAGTACTGCCACTGAAATATCCTGAAAAGCAATTACCAGCCTCTTAATAATAGCAGCTGAATTCTAGGCTATGATGTTCACCAAAGAGGAAAATATTTGGTAGATTAATGTATTCTTAAGTCTTTATCATAGTTGCTTTATCCTTTTGCACTCAGGTGTACTGAATAAAAACAAGGATTAAATTATCTGTATCAGTGCTCTACCCTTGTTAGTGACTCCCTAGCTCCCCAAGCCGATAAGATAATACTGTCAAAGGGAGTCTTTTGAACACTGTCAGGTGTTGTGATACTGTAACTGACTGCACCTCTAAGAGTGGTGAAACCACAGCAGGCTGAGACAGACCTTGTGGTGAAGTTGTTGGCCTTGCCTTAGTCATTGAGAAAAGAAGAAAGCCAGAGTCTGGTTAAAGAGAGAAGGGGCCATCTTTAAGGAGAGCTTTAGATGGGGAAACCCAAGCTGTGATGCAGACGTGCATTGCCATTTAGAGCACGGAGGATTCATCTCTCCTAACTGTAGGAAGTGTATCCTATTTTCATATGCCAGGGGCTGTGCTTTTCAGAACAGCAGCTGTTCCCTAAGCCCTTCCAAGTGGGAACCAACAGCTTCCCAGGCATCTTGTGCCTGCTGTGTGCTGACCCAAGCCGTGTCCTGTCAGTCGTCCCCTGCACCCCTGTGTGTGTGGCCAGGGTGTGTGAGCAGCCCAGGGGCCACAGGCTGGCAGGTCCCAGTTTTCTGCTGGGCAGGTCACTGATGGAACTAGCCACCCACCCTGCCCTCCCTAAAGCACAGCTCCTCCACTTCCCCTGTCCTTCTGCACACAGATGTTTTTCCAGCTTGCCCAAAGCTATACAGACATAAAAGCTGATAGGCCCTGAGAGAAAGCAAACCAGACTTTATTACCTTTCTGCTCCCATTTATAAAACAGGGAACAATCCCACAGTTCACTGAACACAGAAGTCTCTTGACTTACAAAGCCACGTGCTTTTCCTGGCCCACCCATCTGGGCAGAGCTGAAAGTACTCAATTATGTACTGACATGGTTGGTATTCTTTTAAGCTTGCCTAAGACTGCTAAATTCATATTTGTTAGTTTATAACCATGTTATATTTATTTTCTATAATAATATTTTTGCTACTATGGATTACATTAGAATTGTAGAACCAAAGAGGTTTCTTGTTCCTTTTTCTTTTAAAAAAAGTAACCTTTTAAAGTACTAAAATTTTAAACCCCATTTCTGTTTTACCCTCAGCTGTATCCGAGGATTAAACCTAGGCAAAGAAGCTTGGCATGAAATAGTACAGAAGCCAGATTCTTGAAGTACTAATCATGGGTAACTTACGGGAAAAAAAGTCCATTTTGTGTTGGTTCCAATATCATGAGACTTATTTCAATGACAATGTAATTTGAAAGCTATGAAGAATGTGCTTTGAAAACAAATGAAGGATTGATGCATTAGCAAATGGATGAGGGCATTGTACAAGATGAAATAATGCTTACAAGCAAATGGAATTCTGCTGCCTTTGGTTGAATCAAGCCATTACGTTCAAGTACCCACTCGGATTTCTTCAAACGTGGCAGCAGAGAGTTTCACTTTTTTCTGCATTAAATACAAGGACCTTTTGAATTTGCCATTGAAGGAATCATCATGAAACAGATAACCTGGCTTTGTCCAAATTTATCCTGAGGCTTTTTCCAGATGGGAGAAATTAAAAGTATGTGCACAGCACCCAACTGCTTATTGCTGGAAGCAGAATGTTTGTTAAAAGAAGCTAAAAAAACTGAAGTGCATCTGAAGAGTGACAACCACATGACCAATCCATTAAGCAATAACTTTAAAACAAGCTGTAGCATCTTAGAAATTCTATGTATTCAAAATATCATGTGCTGTAACAGAAATGTAGTTTTAGATTCCTCTTTTTAAAAAGAGCCTCATGTATTTATTGTATTTTTTACTTTGAAGACTAAATGTAGAAGCTCTCTGTAGTCCTTGACAACTTACTTGTTTTTACTCCACTTGTTTACTCCACCATTAAACTTTTGTCTCCTCTTAAGCTTTAACTCTGGGTATTTTAATGGTAATTTTTATTAGAAATGTTACCAGTAGGACACACTGCTGTTCTACATTACACTAACTTGCAACTACTTTCTGTATTAAACTGAACCCCTCCTCCCCCCTCCATTCAAGGCAGTTTTCCTGCATTTAAAGTTAAGCTCAATCTGTTAGTTGCACATAACCTTTGTTAACCTTAAAAGCTAAGGGACATACTTTAGAAAAAAAAAACCTTAGTACAAATATTTTCCAAATAAAGCCTTTCCTATAGAGCTATCCTTTCTATCTCTCTATTTGGCAATAATTTGATAATGAACAGTATTTAACAGAGGAGCAAATAATTCCTTAAGGGTATTTAGGAAGTGCCTCACCCTGCAGGCTCATGTTTTCCTACTAGGTATGTCTTACTGCTTTCTGAAAAGGTGCCCTTAAGGAAGAAATTGTTTGTAAGAAGGACACAATTCCTCAGGTGGGGAAACTAAAGGCAGCAGCAATAATTGGCTCATGGTCACAGCCTCTGATTTCAGCAGGCTGGGTGTGGGGTATATAGTATCAATTATCTATCTTAGAAACCTTTAGCTGTTCAAGCATTAATCTTTTAAAGTATCAGCCTATCTAACATTTCATTCCCCTTTAAAAGGCAACAACTTCTGTTTCTGAAAGCAAAAGCTCTGCATGTGCACTGTGATCTTTCTCTTAAGGAGAAAAAAATTGCTTATTTTCAGCAGAAATAAGTCTGGCACACTTCATTTCTACTTTTTAAAAAATTTATTTCAATACTTTCTTATATTTCAACGGAAGATAAATAAGATACAGGAACTCAAGATTCCACCTGAAAGCATGAGCTTTTCTCCTGCTCCAGGCACATCAGTGCTCACTTTGGTCAAATGTACTTGCTACTCAAATTCTTTAAAGAATATTTAACTAGAATAGTGCTGGGGCTTGACACACAACATACAAGGGACCCCTATCTCTGAGTACAGGTGTTTAGATATGCAATACTATCTCTTTCCTAATTTCAGATATGCAGGATGTTGTTCAAAAAGCACTTTCTTAAACCAGATTGTCAAGCTGTAATGAGCTTTTCTTCTCGCAGTCCTGTAAAATGCCTTAAATACAAAGATATTAGCAAAGCAATGTTTTCAGAACTTGCACTGAGGATGCATACTAAATTAAAGCCTTTGGCCAGAGGCTATATGACAGTAGGCACAGGCTGTCAGACCCATAAAAATGAGGCTGCAGATTCTTCTGTTGAAGTAGAATACTTTTTCTTCTTGCAGTTGCGTGCAGAATCTGCTACGTGTAAGTTAAGGCACGTTCATGTTAGGATATTACTTGTAGGTAGCTTGATTATCTTCCCCTGATCATGCTCTTGTTGAGGTCTCAAGCTGCTGCCAGTGGCTCAAATGACAGTAAAACACAGCCACTGTAACAAGAGAGAGAGGAAAACAAGGTTAAATTTAGCAAAAAGACCTGTAGCAAGCATGCATATTTCCATTTCCAGCATCAAGTCAGCCTGTTGTTACAGAAGTAATTTTAGGATCTTTCCTGAGTGATTTAAATTTATATCTCATTTAAATCAGAGTTTTGGGATTCTTAGGTGCAGAAATAAGTTATGTTCAGGTAATAAGCAAGTCAAACAGGTGTAGGAGGGTGCTTTCCTCCAAACTTAGTCCTTTCTACAGGGCACGTGTGGGGCACAAAGCAGCAGATAGGAGCAAGACCAGGAGTCTTGCCTACACAACTGCACCCACATTTTGCTCTGTTGACAGAAAAAGCAGGGAAGAAGCCAAAATTACTGCCAGTAAAGGGACTAAGGGCTTCTGGTACAAGTAACTTTGTCTGTCTGTTAGAGAATACGTTGTGATGTAGGCACATTTTTAAAAGGTAACCCTTTCTTAAGGCTGCTTATAAAAACAAAAGGTAGATAAATCCAGCACAAATGTGAATTCTTGTAACCAGCCATCCTCAGTCAGAATGGAGCAGGACAGACTCTGCATTCCCCCCCACTTTCCCCCAAAAGATAAAAACAAAGGTTTTAGAGCTAAATGAACTTACATTAACAAGGTTCAATTCTATTGTCCCACTTTTCTCAGTATCCAGTTTTCTAAACATTTCTGTGGTGGGAGAGAGATGACAGACAAAGGTAAATAGGAACTAATTTGAAAGCCTTCCCTTTCCTTGTGCTTCAGGATCAATAAGGAATTTATTTAGTCCCAGAATCTAAAAGTTGGCAATGGCCTACACCCCAAATCAGAAAGGGCCATTCTAAAGTCATTGTGCAGGAGCAAGACTGAACATTTTTAATTGTTGTCTAGTGTTTTTTACTCAATGTAGAGTTGTTTGCAGAGAAGACTGGCTGTGGTTCAGCAGCCTGGCCTAAAAGACTGATGCCTAGATCTAGGACAAGCATGCAGACTGGGGTGCCAGATTAATATCTCAGATTTTAATTTGTCTGAATACCTTATCCTGGGCTTCTGGACAGTTTTGCCTGGACAGTTATCCTGGTTACTAAGCATGTACTCACTGAACAAGGTTTCGAGCCGAATCAAACACCGCACGAAGTTATCAAAGTCAATGACGAGATCCTCATCGGCAAAACGAGCCACGATGACCTGATGTAACTGGCAGTTCAGTTTGAACCCTGAAAATGCAATGCCAAGGGTTTAAAAGACTCTTATTTCCAAAGAGTAAACATTGGTACAAAATGAAGTGCCTCACCTTCCATGGTGGCAGGAGGAGAAGGCTCCAGAGTGCCCACAATTCAGTAAATTAATCTGGGATTGTATGGCTCTGGGATAGCCCTTCACTGTCCTCCTAACTCAGATTTGCCCTTCTGTGGTTGCAGCAGCAAATTGGCTCTTATCATTCCTGAGAACATCAACCCTTGGTTGAGCCAATTCCGTTCCTGTGGTCGCAGTATCCCATATTGGTTGATGCCAAACTCTCTGCCCAGAGGGACTCACGGGAAGACAACATGATGCTGCTAAGAGACCAGATTGCTGCACTTCCTTGTGCTTCTCCAAAAGCTGGTCACTAAAGAAATAACTGCCCACCTGTCACTCCTTTGAGATGCTTTTAGTGCGTGTGCCTGCATGGCAGGACAAGAGCCCAGGCTGAGCATCTGGATGAAACAGAGGCCTCTAGGTCTGGGAACACAGCATTTTTCAGCTTACCAGTGATCTACAGCAGACTGGTGAGCATCTCTCAACCCTGCCTGAAACTGATGTAACCCCATAAAGAGACAGATCTATATAAATACCTGCTGTTTCCAGTGCCCTCCTCATCTCATACGAGTTCATGGTACCCGATCGATCCACATCAATTTCCCTGTAAATTTTCTGCAAAACACAAAACCCAAAGTGAAACCTTGACAATCATTCAGAGCATGGTTTGGCTTTCATCAGAAGTGAAACATTTTGAAATGCAGCCTGCTTGTTACTTAAAGCACTTTGTAACATTGGTCTGAAGGACTTGGTACTTACATCCATTTCTTCTAAAAGTGGCTTTAAAAAGTAAGGTTTTTTTTTTAATGCAGCAGCCAGAGCAGATAAAGACAAAACCTGGGGGGCTGAGGACACACAGTCCCTGCTCTGGGAGAGGTGACTGTGCACACTGTATGGCACAAACCAGTCTACAGCCACTTGCATGTGTGATTGTTCTCCCAAAGAGGTTGTGCCTTACCTGGTACTTCTGAATCTTTGTCCAGAGGGTGTGGAACTCCTTCAGTCCCAGTTTGCCACTCCCATCATTCTTCTCTGAGTTAAGGAAATTTCTTCAGAAGGAAGAAAAAGGGGTTTCCTCTCCCTGTGCTGGGTTTACTTGCATGGGCAGTTGTGACTTAAAAAAAATTGCAAACAAAAAAGGGATTCAAGTCCTCTCTGAAGGACTTGTCCTCTCTCCAGGACTCATCCTGTTGAATACACAATTGGTGTCCAAGATTTCTTTCTAAATCATTTAAGATCATTAATTTAAACTACGACTAGTTCACAAGCTCTTTCTGCACCCTCACTGCAGGTCTCTGTCTTTTCACTACAAGTATAAACCAGCCAGGATGATGGCATTTTGTCCTGTGTAGTGGGTTCAACACCTGCAGTAACTGGAGCACAAGTCCCAGGTCTGGATTATAAACAGGAAAAGCCACAGCCAAGCCTGCTATTTGGAGAATTTCAGCTCTTGAGCAAACAGCTCTAACAAAAGAACCTGGTCGTGGCATTGCTCCCAAAACCTGCCAAGGAGTCCCTATGGACTCCTGTATTTTACACCAAATTATAGAAGAGTATCATCTTGTGTTGGTAATTTTCCCTTTTTCCAACTCTGCAATTCAACTCCCACTGCACAGAGAAGCTGAACACAACTATTCTTAGACCTGATCCTTCATCCTACACTTTTGCCTGTATTCTTAGGAGTAAAAGCTCCTAAAATCCTGCGTACTCTCTGCTTCCTGCACAGCATGTTAAAACAAAAGACTCTGTTTGCTATTTGCTTCCCTCACTTTCCCTTTGCTAAGTCCCCATGGCTTTGTGATGCTCTTGCCAACTCCAGCCAGATAACAGAGGTGAAACAACCCTACAGCCAAGGCCATCCTCACCTCACCTTTTCCCAGCACAGACATCACTTTGTCCCCAGCTAAACCAGACCACCCAACAGCTGGGAAGGCTTCCAGGCAGACTGTCTTGTTTGACAATGGATTTTCCCATTGCCTGGGGTAATGCACGTGTCATGGTGAACATTAATAGCAAGGGACTGGCTTTTTCAGGGGAATCAGGGTAAGACCAGCTTCTCCACCTCAGGATGGACCCACAAGGGAGCACGCCTGCTTCAGCACAGAAAGGGGAATATCATCTAGGATGAGCTTTAAAGGATACATCTAACAGGTCAACCATTATTTTGCATGTCTCAATACTAAAGCCATCAGATTTAATATCTTGGCCTGTAAAGAAAGAGCAAAAGACAGGATTATCACTGCATGCTGTACCACAGCACCTTCCTAAAGAGCTCATGAGCTCTCTTAACCAGTGTATCCACCCCAGCCTTTATGTGCTGCCATCGGTGGCTTCCTTGGAGCTGACAAAGACGGTTTGGGTGCAAGTGAGCTGGGATGTGTCCCCAGGCAAACAGCCTGGTTAGTCTGGTTTGCAGGTGTGCTACAGCACCAAGAGACAGAGGGAAAAGCTTTCCTGCCCTTACTGTCTGCCTGCAAAGTGGGCTGCTGTGGACAGCGAGGACCTGCAGCTTATGGAGGGGTCAGCAGGAGGTGGCTTCATGCAAGGGCTGAACAGGAAGCCAAGCCTGGTAGCCAGCAACACCCCATTGCTGGTAACTGGCTGCTGCACACAGCCATACCCCACAGTCCTGACCATCTGCATAGGATTTCACTTTGAAAATTAAAGAGACACTTACTTCTCCAAGCACTTGTTTCTTGAGCACTGCTTAATGGGAAGGAAAATAGAGCAGAGCCAAGCCAGGAATCTCTTCACAGAACAAGAAGCCCAGAGTTTCAAAGTTTCTCCTCCTCCTTAGGGACACCCCAGACCATTGGCTGGGCTACTGCCTGAACCACTCCTGAGTGGTTCAATACTAAAACTGCAGCAATAACTCTCCTGATTATTATCAAGGATTATTCAAATCCATCCATCTTCCTGGCAGCCAATTCCCAGTGGCAGATGCTGGGATAAAAGACACCCATCTGTACCCTGCCAAAGCACACATCTTGTGAAACACCTTCTGGGCTGGCACAGCCCCAGCGTTTCTGCAGCCCCCTGAAGCAGCAGAGAGAGCACGTGGCTGTGGCCATATGGAGAACAGGTCTGGGGCAGAGCCCAGGCTCTGACCCTGCCCGGGTCAGTGGTGCCCTCTGTGCTCCCAGGGTGATGCTGGAAACCTGCTGGTGGCCATCTGAAGCTGCTGATGGAGGAAGGCACTTACGTCTAGCCAGGATTTTATTCAAGATGCTGCGCAGTTCAAAGGCGGAGATCTCGGCATCCTGTGGAAGAGAGGAAAGCAAATTTTCCACCGTGAGCTGCAGACACCATCTGCAGCCTCTGATTCCTTCGGGCAAGCTGGCCAATTTCAAACATCCCTTCGAGTTCAGTTCCTTTGAATGGAAGCAAGTGGGAAGCTCTCCCCACCTCCCATTCCCAGGAGCACCACCAATTCCCAGAGATCAGCATACCCAGCTGCAAGGTGTGCCCGAGGCAAGAGCAGCCTGGGGAGAAGGCCAGCCCAGCCATATGCTCTGCCCAACGACAGAATCCGGGCCCTGCAGAGATAAATGTCGAACCCACAGCTCAAAAGGAGCAGAGATCATTCACCAGGAGCACTCAGAAATCCGCTGTGGAAGCAGATGGGTGACTGCACAGATTATGGACACACAATTGTGCTCGCACTTGAGAGCTGACTCAGCACAAGGACTACACTCTGTCCTGGGGGAGGCATCTCTCTTACCCACTCACCCACAACACCAGTAAGACATTACCAGAAAAACACTCACATTTCCTGCTAGCTGCCCAAAAAGCTTTTTAAAGCTGGGTTCGATGTCATCTTCACTGACCTCAGTCTAAAAGACAGAAGCAGAGAACGTCAGAAGGAGGAAAGTTTCTGCCTGAGAAAGATTTAATGCATTTCCTTGTCCTCAGTAAAAAATTTAAATGGCAATGTTGTAGGTACAAAGTGGTTTTCACCATGTTTTTATTCAGTTTTGTTTTCAGGGGCACCTCAGAATGCTGGCATTGCAAATGCTGGAAAAAAACCCCACCACCACCCATGGGGTAGCTGCATTAGTAGGCAAAGCATCCTCAGCTCCAGCAAGACTAAACATATGGTGAGCCACTAGTTACTCCTGGAAACAGCACCACATGCAGAAACACCCCCACTGCTGAAAGCTGCACTCCTGGATTCCTGGAGAGCAACGGGAATTTCCTGCAACTCCAGTTAACACTTCAAAATGTACCTGAGTGTACCTATGCCTAGGAAGTGCAAGCTCTGGATAAAGGATTTGTTTCCATTATATTGCTGGTGGTATTTCCATTTGCTTGACATCCAGCTATGGATATTGAAACATCTTTTCCCAAAGTGGGACAACATTTCTTGATCATTCCTACAGAAAACATCACCCTGCCTAGGGAGCAAGCACTCCAACCCCCCTTACTTACAACAAAATTATCCCCATTTAAAACATTTAATTTGATATACCTCATCAAAATTGCCTTCAATTTCATCATCTATCACCCTAGAAAGAAATCAATATTAAAATCAAAACAAGTCACTTTTATGATGCTTTTCCTTCAAGCTTCAAGTTCAAGAGAGATTCTTTAAAAATATGGATTCTTTAAAAAATATTCTTTTAAAATATGGAAACGACAATGAGCATTCACAAGTTACTGGATTAAGACACTGCACATCACAGGGAAAGCAGAATTTTGCCAGCTGTGGCAACAAGAGTTTGAAGAGACAGCACAAACTGTGCAGTGTCCTGCAGAGCCACAGACAGGATTTTGGGGCTCACATAACTCTTTGGGGTCACTGCCTACTTAGCACGGGACCAGGTTCTTGGGTGCAAATCAAACTTTGTCTAGTCATTTCTTCTTTAACACAGCAGAGGAGTGAGAGCCCTAAAGTAATTCTGATGTGCCTCATGCTGTCCCCCAGGTGCTGAGGGAGCACCAGACCTACAGACAGAGCCCCAGCACTCCTAAGGGCCCATCAAAAACTGAATGTGTCCTCACACGACAAACATCCCGGGTTTCTCACTGCTGCAGGAATATGCAGCAGAATATTACAGGATAGAGGAAGGTTTTTGCTTGCTTTGAATCAGGGGAACCAAATACAAAAGACCCCACACTCCTTCCTGAGGCTTTAGCCCAGCTGCTCTTCAAGATGCGACGTGTCTAAGTCTTTTAATTTTAATTAAATAGTAATGGGGACAACAAAACCAAAATAAAAACCAGTAATAATAATAATCTCCCCCATGAGCCCACACTGCTGTTACATGGTCACCAAAAGCTACCTACGTGGAGTTTGCATTTTTTTCAGAGAAGACTCTGAGGCAGAAGTCCCCGTTCTTGTTGGGTTCGAAGGTGGAGGGCACGACGATGTATTCTCCTGCAGGCAGCTTGAACCGGTTCAGCACCTCCCGCAGGTTGATGAAGGTGTTGGATTTTTCCCGGGCTTTGTTGGTCAGGAAGAAGTTTTTGCTCAGATGAATATTTGTCTGTCCAGAAAACTTAGGAAAAGCAAAGAAAGGGGAAGAAAAAAAACCCTGAAGTCTGCATGTATTCAAATTCACAAATTAAAAATATCATAGATGTGTCAATTAGCTCTGCATGGGGAAAAGGAAATAAAAGAAACAAGATGTCAGTTTGACAGAACTGAAAAAGAAGAGAAAGGGGGTGGGACTCCTGAGATGTGGCTCCAAATGTATTTTGCAGATCATTGCAATAAATCATTCAGGTCATGTTTTGTTTTGCAGATGATGATGAGTGTCTGAAGACATTGGGCAAATTCTTCCACCAACTATTTTTCTTTAAATGGAGATGGCACATGAGCCATGTCCCCCTGGTCCCCAGAGCTGGTGCCACCTGCAGCTCAGCTCTGCCTCTGAGGTCAGGCTCCCTTAGAGCAGAGCTTGCTCATGGAGGGCTCCGAGAATAAAACAGAACAAAATAATAAAATAAAATCAAATCTGGAGCGTAACATCTAATGAAAGGTGTCCCTGCCCATGGCAGGGGGTTGGAACTGGATGTTTAAGGTCCCTTCCAACCCAAACCATTCTATGATTCTGTGATCTTCCAGAATGAATTCTTTTTGCAAGGTCTTACAGGTGGGCTGTTTCACCTCCAGAAGCCAACTTCAGGAATGTGCATCTTTCAGAAACCTCCTCCTTCCTGTCCTCACAGATTTTTAAGAGTGAAGAAACAATTTTTAAAACCTGTCAGACCTGCTGCATAGTGGGAGATAAAATTACACCTTTTGGGGGAAAGAAGAGTCATGGGGACTGTAGACAGAGTAATTCTTCTTATGGAAATGAGATATGTGGACCACTAGGGTGAGTGACAGAGTACTGCTAAGGCATTAAAAAGCTACATAAGAAATTTAATTAACCAGTAGCACCCTTTCCTTTCCTGATGAAACCACACTTTACATAAAAGCCACTGGTTTGGGCACAGCCTCAGGAGCCATGGGATGCCCCAGCTGCTTCACACAGACCCTGACAGAGACAGCAAACCCAGTAATGGGGTTACCCAGGGGTTTTGCTCAGCTTCAGTCCTTCCTCTGAGGAGCAACAGCTCAGAGGCACCGCTGCATTGCCACCCCTCTGTGACACCCAGGGTGTACTGTTAGCTGCCTGCAGGCAGAAACAGAGAGAAACCACAAGGGGTGGTGCTTAGGGAAATGGATATAAACCCCTCCTTGGAATATTATTCATGAGTCCAACGTGAACTCTGTGCAAACCTGGGGAAAGCAGCTGTGCTCTGGGAGAGCAAGTGTGGGGCTGGGCTGGGACAAGAGCCACGGAAGAGCTGCTCTGGGGAGTTTCTGCAGCACTGAACACTCTTATCCCAATCCAAGACACTCTGAAAATGCAAGATGGGCTCAAGGCCCCTTCCAGAATAAATGGCCTCTAACTTCAGGCTCTGTGCAGTCATGTTGTCCTGCAGTGAAGTAGGATCTTCTGAACCTCTTCTTCCCACCAGCCACCGAGCCCCAACTCTGCACCTCGACCACCAACTCATGCCACATACCTCTGGGGGCACCTGCAAGGAGGAAAGGAGAGAGTCATTTGCTTGTTGAAGGGCATCTCCAGGGCTACTTGTTTTCACCATTAGTTAGCAAGGACAACCACATTCTTAAAGAAAAACCCACCAAAAGAAGAAAAGACTCGGCTTGAGGGAAGGTGAGTGCTAAGCCCACATCACCCAAGGCTGAGTGCTGGCTCAGCTCCCAGCTCCATCCCAGAGGCAGGTGAGGCTCACCTGGGGCAGTGTGGGCACAATCATTCAGAGCCACAGCCACAGCCACAGCCACAGCCACAGCCACAGCCAGGCTGCTTGTGGCTTCCTGCTGAATCTCCTCCCTGCAGCCCACCATGATTTTTATTGTAGGCTCAATTTCTCTACTATTTCTTCCACCACCTCTTTCACACTCCTGCCCCTCTGACCTCTCCACCATCAGGAGAGGAGACAGGGGCTGAGCAAGACCATAATGCAGCTTTTTGTTTCTTTACAGCTTCCTTGCTGCAGCTGCCATCCGACTCGACCCATCTGAGTTTTGATGGAAAGCCCAGCATGAGAACCCCCCATTTATAAGGGGAATGATTTTCCCTTTTCCTTCCCACATCCCTGTGCAGCCTTCCTTGCCTCATAAATGGCAAAGCCGATGGTGTGCATGTCCTCCCCCATCTTCCGCTGCTTCCGACGGTGCTTCTGGATCAGCCCGATGAGGAAAGTGCAGCCCCCCTCAGGATCATCGGGGTCCTCGTCTTCTTCCTCCAGCTTGATCAAATACTGCGGATTTGTCCAGAAAGTGTCTGGGAAGTGGATTTAGGGAAACTGCTCAGAGGCTTCTTTGACAGCAACCACGATGATACAGAAACACGTCAGCTAGGACAGACGTGGCTCTGACTGCCAAAATCAGCGGTGAGAAACGAAAACCAAGGCACTGCCCTGCCCGCCCCCACCCCAGCCTTTACAACCACAACTGACCCTAATCAGGGAGTCACACTTCCCAGACACTTGCACTTTTTGGAGATTAGGCCTAGATATCCCATAAGCCATCCCAAATAATCTCCTGGAAGCTCCCAGAGAAAGTGGACAAGTAAAAGGTTTCTCCATTTTTTCTTACTTGGGTAGTTCCTGCAGCCCCCTGCAGTGGCTCCTCGCCTCCAGTTCCCATCCAGCTTCAGCAGGCTCCACTTTTTGTATCTGTCACTTGCCAGGGTGTCCGGAGTCAGGTTGCAGATCTCCAGGCGGGAGTAATGCCTCAGGAAGTCGTTGAACGCCATCCTGTGGGAGGCAGAGCCACTGGCAACATCTCCTCCTCGGGAGGGACAGGTTTTCCATACCACCACCTTGTCCATCCTCCCTCCCTGTCACTGGGATTTAGCACTAGGAGTTGGGGTGAATTTGCACACTCACCTTGGAGAGCAAAGTGGGAGAGGTCACTTTGGAAGAAAAAAGCAGAGCAGGTGACATTCCCTTCTGCTGGAATGGGAACTCAGTGACACTTACCAAAATTCCCCGTCTTCGTGTCTCCTGGTCAGTCGCTCCCGCACCTCGGGGTCAACACCACTCCAGTTTGAGCAGCTGGAAGAGAACCCCACATCAACTACAGCATGTGGGAAAGGTGAAACCCTAATGCAGCTGTTCTGGCACAAGATCTAACTTTCAGCAGCTCCAGAATTCTCAAACCGCTGCAGAATTAAAAATAGATGGACCTGGCATATAAGATACCTCACTTCTCAAATATCCAAGGTAAGGATGAGAAGCAGTGTGTTATTTTCAGAAAGTGCTAATGCCTGGACTGAGACAGAGCTCTGCACTAGAAAAAGGAAGAGTCAGGATAAAAACTGCCCAGCCACAGAAGTGAGTAAACTCCAGCTTTCATGGCTAGCAACAGAAATGGATTTTTAAAGCCCTTTTAGAAAGTGAGTTTTCAGAAGCTCACCACTGAATCCAGGCTGTTAAATACGCAGAAACTACAGGGAGCTTTCTAGGATTCACCAGCCAAATCACTGCATCTTACACAAAGGCAGGGATTTGCATGGAAGGCACCACATACTGTGATGGCAACGAGGGAGAGGCTGGAGATGGGATGCTTCTCTCTGAAGCAGTTCCGAGTGAACATCACACCCAGACAGGGCTTACAGAGGAATTTCAGGTAGGGAACAGACAGACAAGAGCAGACACACCGCTGGCAACAGGTAAGCCATTGACTCACTTGTCATTCCATTTCCCAGTCCACTCCACTTCCCCCCAGGGATTTCGGATTCTGATCAGCTTCTGCACTGTTCCTCGGAAGTTCACCTGATGGGATCAGAAGCGTGTGGAGAGCTACCCAGGGACTCAGCACCACACTCCCTCCCTCATCTTCTACAGGAATTAAAAACATGACAGAGCAAGTATCCCGGTGCTAGGCATGACAATGTGCACACATCTGGTCCAAAAGACAGAAGTCCAGCTGCTTCTGAGTGAGCTTCACACAGCCAGGCTTGTCCAGAGAAGTTTTACAGCATGCACAAACCAAAGCTCATGAAAACCAAAATGCCTGACTTGTGCTGCTAAAAAATCACCTCTGATAGGTTTACAAGCAAAGGGAATATAAAACTGCTACAGGACAGCCACAAAGCAGGTACAGAGATATTTCTCTAAGTGGTGATTTAGGTATAAACTGCCTTTTCACATTCAAATGCCTTTCCCCCCCACACATAAAAGCAGCCTGTTACAAGAGAAGGGAAACTCAGACCAGCCACAACCCCTCTGAAGCCAAGAAAACTGCAGAGCAGCAGCAGCACAGAGTCCAGAGATGACAGCCCAGATGAACCATCCTCACAGAGTCTGCACAGATCCCCAAAGGAACAGCCTCCTGGCTAAGCCCTGCCTACTTGTGAATTAAGGTGAACCAACTCCCTCTTCCCTGCTTTTGCTGTGAGAGGAAGACCAAATGCACACCCACAAACCAGCACAGCGTGTCAGCTGCTCCCTACACCTCATCCTGAACTTTCAAAAATTGTTTCAGAAACAATTATCGGTGAACTAACCAAAAATCCACTGCACACATGGAAGGATGCCATGACCTGCTTCCCTTGCTTTGTCTTGCCTTCACCAGTTACCTGCTCTTGGGCAGGCCCCTTGTGTTTGAACACCATGCCCTGCTAAAAGGTGCAGTCCAGCAGCCACTTCAGGGACAATAATATTTGCTTTTCTTGCTTGGGACACATCTTGCTGTGTGTTTAAGGTAAAGTGTGGGCTGCTGAACAGAATTGCAATGAAGAGCCTGGTCACCAGCAGAGGGTAGCGTGCCCTCTGCACAGAGCTGCCCACCACCCTGCTCAGTGGGAAATAGCCGTGCTTGTGGAATGACAGGGGTTTTTTTGGTCAAACACCCAAGAAGGCAAACCTGTGTTTATCCAAAACATACCAACTAATTATGCATTCCTTCAGAAAGAAGAGACTCAAGACCCAATTCAGCAAAACGGGCCCCACTCAAGAATTTGCAGTGTTGAAGATGGGTTTGTGGTTGCCACACACAGGACCTGCTGCGTCTCGTCCCCCTGGGGTGGCACACGTACCTCCTCTGCCCCGGTGACCGAGTACGCGTGTCCCTTCACCAGCTTCTGGGAGGTGACTGCCTCTGTCTCTGCTGCACTGGTGATCTGGAGGAGCAAAGGACATCCGTGATTGCAGCTTCCCATGGGCAGGGGATCCAAAAGAACAAAGTTTCCCCCTCCAACAGAGCTTTCATCTCACTGGGAGGCTGCAGGAGTGGTTGAGCTGCTGCACAAAAGCAGCAAGTGTGACAGAGCAGGGAGAGGGGACAGCAGCACATGTGGTGGTGCTGGAGGCCCAGGGACCATGTTTGTGGCATGGGGTGCACTCCAGAAGCCCAGCACTGCAGCAAAGCTCCCTCCTGGCTCCAAAACACTTGGTGTGGTGCAGCCACTCCTGTGCATCTCCGAAGGGGATTCACACAATAAACTCCGTATTCTCAAGGGAGCGGGAGAAAAACAGGGAGTGACTGGCCTGAGGCTACACTGGGATCACACCCAGGTCCAGCAGGTTGCAGGGTCAAAACGCCCCCTTCAGCTCTGCAGCAGGGTGGGAGGTTCCCCTCCCTCTCCCCAGCACTGACACCCCGGGACCTGCCCTGCAGGGCAACAAGGGAACAGGCTGGACTTTGGATGCCATTGGTACCTGAAGGCACATCCCCCTCTCAGTTTCTCACAGTCACTGCTTGGGCAGTCTGGCCTTTCAACACCACAGAGAAAAGTCACTTCTTGCCAGACAGTGCATGTTTAACCACCTATGAAACACATGGCTGTCGTTGTCTTCCCACCCCTTCAGAAGAGTGTGATCTCTAAACAAGCATATTTGAAGCTGAAACAGAGAGGATTGGATCGAGCAGGCAGGATTCCTGCTGTCAATTCATGCCCTATTACTGCCCCACAGCACACTCTCCATGTAATGTTTAATCTCTGTGTCCATATTTCTTTTACAGAAGAGAAGGAAAGATTTCACAAGAATTTTTTTTCTAAGGATAAACTCAGCAACAGTTAATTTACACTACAGAAAGTGCCAGCACTTATCAACAACAACGTATTTACTCTCCCCCCACCCACCCAAGGGATTTGTATCAGTCTGGGGCAAAAATCCAGATGTCAGATTCTTATCTAAATGAAAACGAGAAAAACAGGCCTCAAAAATACCATGAAGTCAAATACTGACATTAACCAAGCACTTTTCCTGCTGTGAAGCTTCCCTCTCCTGGGACTCTGATTTAACTTGAAAAATGGGAGGAAACATTTACATTTATATTATGAATGGAGTTTCAGTAAACAATTTACCTTCCCTTTAGACATAACTAAGATGCAATCTCATTTGGGAGGAGGGTGATTACCACAATAACAATACTTAGACTCATTTTCAGTAAGGTTAAAAGCAACACTGAATCCTTGAAGGCAGGGCCAAAGCTCCTCTTTTCTTTCCCATGCAGGTCCAGCTTCTGACAAAACCTTTCCATAAATCTTTTAAAGGTCTGGCAACACTCCGAGCATCTCTGCTTCAAGAACAGAACCCAGGTTTTTTGGGAACATTTTAGGTACAACTTGTGCAACAAAAAGGCTGCAGCAAGGCTGGATGTTGTCACCTCTGAGCACCTGACTGCAGGTTAGCAGCAGCTCTCTGTCCAAACCTACTCAGCCTGTGCCATCCTGCTGCCCAGCTAAGGCTTTCTTAGGAACACAGATGTCCATCAGGGCCCCTAACAAGTTCCCTGTGTGATTCATTACCACGAACCTACAAAACAGCAAAAGGACTTGAGGAAGAAGCACAAGGGAGGGAATAAGCTTTTTACACGAACTAATGAAGCCTAAATGTCAACCTAACCCCCATGAAGAGCACTACTGGGCCCCGACTGTGGGTCAGGCACAAGGTAGAGCAGAGAACCACAGGCAGAGGGGACTGGCATCCCGTGTGCAGCTCCTGCAGGTGCAGCACAGGTCCACCCCCAGCCTGTGTGCACAGCAAGAGCCCAGCAATGAACCTGCTAACTCACATCAATGGAGCAGCCAAGGAGAGAGCCCTTCTGGAGTGCCTTCTGAATGATTTTGAAGAGGTTGGGGGGTGGCTTCTGCAGCTCATACCATTCTGCAATGCCACCAGTGAAGTCCTCGAAGCCTTCGGTGGTGGTGCCACCAGAGAGGGACTCATACGATCCATTCAGCCTGCATGAAATGGGGGACACACACAGCCATCAGGCTCAGTTCTCTTCTCACACACACACACACAGCCATCAGGCTGCCTGTTCTCCTCTTCCCTTCAGGAGAGGCACTCAGTGTGCCAGCTGTCACGGTGTTTCTGCTCTCAGGAGCATTACAGCAGCTACAAACGTGCCCCTCCATTCAGCCTTGCTTCTTAGACCTCTGTACTTGGAAAGCCCAGCATAAAATATTAGACAATCATGGATACAGCTGGCAGGTTCAGTCATATCAATGACAGGAATCACGACCACTATCCGAAGAAAAAACAATATAAAAAAAATTAGGACCAAACCAATTTGCCTCTCTAGTTCCACGGTCTTTAAATACCTTTAACAATTAGGGGTCTGATTTTCAGTGGATCTACATTTCTTGAGTCAATTCAAAATAGGATAGAATTCCTCTCTGGCCAACCCAAAAACGGAGATCCAGATATGAGCATTGAACACAGACCTTTGCACACTGAAGCACTGCAGCTGCCAAGCCCTCAGAGGTGCACAGAGCACATGAAATGGAGTTTCCCAGGCCCTGATGACAGGAGGCTCCAGGAACAGCCTCGCCACGAGATGCAAGAGCTACTTTCCTTGGCTAGCAACAAAGCCAACGCTTTTGGCTCCTTGTCTTAGGCATGTGTCCACAAAGCTGTACCAAAGGAGCCATTGTGGGACACCCCAGAAGCTGCAAAGCTAACAGGTACACTGACACTTTAAATGCACAGTATCCACGCAGCTGGGGATGCTGTGGGGAAGCAGGGACGTGAGTGGGGTGGAAGCCTGGCCCGACTCACTTGGCGTAGGCCTTCTCCAGCAGCGCGCTCCAGAACTCGCTGCCCTCCGCCGAGTGCACGAAGAGCAGCTCCCCGTTCTTGGTGGGCAGCCTGTCGTCCACCACCACGTCCACCCACTCCCCATACTGCCAGAACTGAGGGAAAGAGAGCACAGACATCCATCACCACCCCGTGCTGTGCACTCCCACCGCCAGGACGTTTATCTTTGAACGTCGATTTCCCAGGGGAAAAGCAATCCCTCCCCGGCAGCTTCACCCACCCTGTTCAGGGAGGCACATACTCAGCTGGCTCTGCTCAGGGAGGAAGGACCACAGAGGCAGCCCCTGCTCCCAGCTCTTTGATCAATGGCCTTGTTCCTTCCTCCATCCTTCTTAGATGTCTCCCTTTTTCTGCCTGGCTCTTTGACATCCCACAAAGCCATGCCAGGAAGCATCACACAGGGATACAGAGCCAGCCACACTGGCTCCTGCCCAAGAGCACTAAGGGGAAAAGGCTGTTTTCCACATACCTGGAAGTGGAAAATTCCTGCATATTTATCCTGGAAGCTCTGGTCTTTGGGAACAACACGGGCCAGAATTTCTTCATTCAGGGTGAGAGAAGCAATGGCAGCCAAGAGCCAACAGTCCCCTGTAAAAAGAAAACAAAAACAAAACCCAAACCAGACAGCATTCATTATTCGAACTTTAGCTTTTGCACTGCATCAGGATTGTGCATTATAACCAACAATCCCCTCAGCTGGGATAGGATGATCCCTCCCATCACTTTATATCTGAGACAGATCAAATATATGAACACAAATACCCTCCAGATCCAGGCAAGTGCTTCCTCAAGACCAGAGTCACAAAAAAAAAGACAAAGCAGGCTTTTTCTGACCTACCACCACAGCTATCACCCATTCTGGCACTATTTGAAAGAAAACTTAATATTCAATTGAGTGCCTAGATGTTAGGAAGCAGCATAGGGAAAAGGCAAAGAGCCTGCGGGCACACACAGGTACTTAGGGGTGCAATTTCTCCTCAAAGGGACAGTGTTTCCTCAGGCACAGGCTGCATTCCTTGCCTTCTCCATGTTTAATAAACATGTTGCCTTGCTATCTAGAGACCTGTCCTGCGGGCAAGCTCCCTTTAAGGAGTCTTGCCAGCCTCCTTCCAAACAGGAGCTCCTTTCACCTTGCACACCTCTGGAGGCCCTTGCTCGAGGCCTCTCTGTTTAGTCCCATGTCTCCTCTCCAGCAGAGTCACCAGAGAGCCAGGAAAGGCCTGAAGGCAGGCACTGTCTCCCAGTCCCACACACCTCTTCATCCTGCCTGGGATGGAGCCAACAGCCCCAGGGCCCGGGCTGCCCGGACGGTGTTTTTCCACACATCATCTCCTGCCACGCAGAGGGAGGAAGAGACCTCAGCTCTATAAACATGACACCTCTACTTCCCATAATTATTTCCAGAGCCCAGCTTTACTTTACCAGAGCAGGTACCTTTCTGCTCAGCCACGGGCCTCCTGCAGCCCATTAGCGAGGCGGTCAGAGATTTACAGACCCAGGTGATCTCCTGGCTGCCACAGCCCGACACTAAACTCCTCGTTACCCTTACCAGATCCGCTGTTCCCTTGCTTTGTGAGCAGAGGGCAGCTGGTGTTACACACGAGATCCCACAAAGGAGTCCTGCAGGAGTGCAGGTTCAACGTGAGAACCTGCCACAGCTGTCAGCAAGCCAGAGGCCAGCAAAGCAGCAGTCCCTGCACAGCCACCTCTCTCCCATGGGAAAAGGCTCAAAAGCCTATGGGTGAGAAGCTGGGATCCAAATGGGAGAAAGTGTCAGGGTGAGTTAACTCTAAAGCAGCCCTGGAGGCCCACCCTCAAGCCCAAATCCATCACTGCTCAGACAGCACCAGCAGGAACACAGGCAACCTGCAGCTCCCTCCAGGCTGCCCGCGCTTTGCACAGCTGACCCCCAGCAGCAGCTCCATGAAATACATCTGTCCCACACACCTTTTCACATCTCAGGAAAGGTGGAAGAGGTGAAATTGCAGAATAATTTTAAAACCTGAGGTGCTTTTACAGCTTCACAACCTGGAGGGGGAGAACCGAACGTAAAACCTTCCCTTCAGCCCTGCCTCTGGCTGCTTGTACTTGTCAAGTACTGTAATGGAAAAATCAGCTTCTCAGAGAAGTTTTCAAGCAGGAAAGTCACCTTGCTATTCTCCTGTGACAGACATGAAGCAGTGATGAACTTCCCCTCCCTACTCTGTGACAGCACATCCATCTCACCCTGCAAAGCAGTGACTCCTCTCACAGCCTCCTTCAAGGAGCTGAGACCCTCTTCCCTGGGAGCAGCATCCAGAGGGACCACCACACACTGCAAAGGTGCTTGCTGGGAAAGAGAGGGCCAGGGGCAAAGAGTCTGGCTCAGAGGGCACCTGCTGCACCATTCTTCCCAAGAAATACTAGCATTTCTATTCCACACCCAGGGCAGGGGCTGGGCAGGCAGAGAGCAGCGCAGGAAGAACAAATGAACAACTCAACACGGCCACAGCAGCTCAGGAAGCCTTGGTCAAGAAGCTGATCAGGCCTCCAGATTATGAGCACACAATTTAATGCTGTAGCACATCTTTGAGTCATGTTTCCCCTGGAGGCAAGAAGCATGGAAATTCAAGGAGAAACTCCTCCCAGAGGACCTCCACACCCACAAGCAGAGTTTAGAAAGAATTTCCTTTACTTTCTAGCTGTCCCATCCAGGCAGACTGAAATTGCAGCCTGTTGTAAAATCTCTCAGTTGAACTTTATACTGGTTTCTAACAAGAATTCGGACTCAAAACACAAATCTTAACTCTGACAACTCTGGGCAGGGTCTTGAGGTTTAAAGGCAGCTGCAGCATATATGGAAGACAGCCTTTGGTTTCCACACTTTAAAGTGCTCAACAGCCAGGATATCACCTCTACCTCTGTGAACATCCATCACTAAAAATACGCCTGGTAATTCACACCCTGGGTGAGAACAGATCTTGTGATCATTACCTGGAGTTTTAGTCAGCACTAAGTAAGCCTGAGCAGTGTCTTTACCAGATAGTCTGAACTTCCAGAACTGGTACTTTTGTAAGGTTCTTGACAGTGATTTTCCTTTGATAGGGAAGGAAAGTCCAAGGGGAGGCTGACAGAGAGGTTGCTTAGAATCTGAAAGGAGTGTTAGCAAGGCTATATGAATCACAAATAATTTTTGTAAATGAACAGCAGGTAGAAGAAGCTTATCAGAAATGGGAATATTATCAGGCTGTGAGTTGATCTGTAACACATATTAACAAGAAGTGCTATTTTTTGTCCTGTCATGCTTACTTTTTGCTGCTTTCAATGTTTTCCTTCTTATTTCCAGACACCTATCTCTGCACTTACCTAATCTCCAGCTGTAACAAGAATGTTAGAAAAAAAAAAGTAATTGCAAGGCAAGCATAAATAGCCTTAAGGTCTTAAAATTAGCCATTCTGGAAAGAAAAGACAAACAAAACACACCCATCAAATGCCTGAAGGGCTGTAAGCAAAAGGCAGCTCCTCTGGTCACTGCACAGCTCATGTAAGAGTATGGGGTAAAAGGAAGAATGTACGTTCTGCCAATCACAGACTCATCATTATTTTAAAACAGTCTTAGATTATCAACTACTAAATGTATTTATATTAATACCATGGCACTCCAGGAAGTTTTCTGGTTACAAACACGAGGCTGTGGCAACCCACTGACAGTAGAGTGGTTGTCAGCACGAGAACACCATGGGTCTGATTTTCTAAATTCAACCTATTCAGCTAGTTATTTTTTCACACATTTTTTATGTAAGGAGGACACACCTGCATCCAAACAGCAGCTGGCAGATCCTGTGCTGTTTACACCCCAGTGTTGTGATACCATGGTGACATCCACTCCAAAAAAAAAGGTGGTTAAGGGTGAACCAGCCTTCTCTGGCTTTGGATCCTCCCCTCAGCTGTAATGAGTCACCACATCCCATGTGCTGCCATTTGGAGCCAAATATCATCACTGTCTTTGCAGATCTGATACTGCAAAACTAACTCCAAGTACTTGTCTTTAAAAGTTTCTCCTAAGGAAAAAACCACAAAACAACAACAACAAACCAAAACCAAAAAACCCCTCACAAGGCCAGAATAAAGGATAATCCACATCCCAAGGGGCAGAACTTTGGTGTCTGGAGAACCTAATGAACTGCCAAGGGAACAACCTTTTCTGCACTGATGATCAGCTATGCCTTACAAGCATCACAGTTTCTTATAGTCCAGGTGAAAAGCAATGAAACAAATTTATGCACCTGGCCAAAGACTCCTGAACTAAAAGAAACTCTGCTCATTAGCTGAGCTGCTCAGTTACACATCCCCTGCCAAGAAGCTGCCATGCAGACGTGATGGGTCCATGTGCTCTGGATGCCTCATCTGTCCCTGCAGTACTCCCAGATGTTCTGCAGGGCTCAGCAACAGCAATGAAATTCCCCATGGGGACAGGTCTGTCACTTTTTGACCAAGCCTTTTGGGGGATAAATAAGACTACAAAAGCTTCCTGTAGGAAAAAAAGCAGCATAATAAAAAGTACAGGTTTCCAAAAGCACCTAACATCTTCCAGTGCAATCTTCTCTGTAACATCCTAAAATGTGATGGAACGTGAACGCTCAAAGTAAATACAAAGTTCAAGTAAATGAAAGCTTAAGCAAATTTATCAATACAAATGGTAGCATCAGATAAGGCAGTGGCAAAAAGAAAAAAAGAAGAAAGCATTTGTACAGTGCACCTGCCAGCCCCATTGTGTGAAAGAGCAGAGATTCCATACAGGCTCTTAGGAACTCAATGGCTGTGCAGAGGTAAGATCGAAAGCACCTAATTTTTAATCAACAACTGTCACACAATACCAAAATCCTGCCCAGATTCATGAGATTACAGCCAGGAGAGTCATCGCAGTACTTAGTGACGGTGAAAAAGGTGATACAAACAAGAACACTGACAACCTCTGATTCAAATATAGTCAGGAGGTACAACAGTACCAGCTGTGAGTCACTTCATATCCTCTGGTGATACCATACAACTCCAGGACAACATCTGACTGGTCCAAAGACCACTAGGGCAGCACATGCTTTTAGTTTAAAACAGGGTTTGGTATTAGCAACAGCAATTTCACAACTTGAAAATGAAGTTTCAAATCTTTCGTTCCCATGCTCTTGCTGTCACGGCATCTGGATAGAAAAGCTGGAAGCCTGCAGAAAGCAAAAAGCAACTAAGTGACTCCAGAAACCAGCATCTCGACAGAAATGCCAGACGTCGAGACGGCATTAGAGTAAACTTTAATTTCAATTTGAAGAACTTCTTACCGTAAAGTTTCACAATAAAAAGAGATAACAGATGTCTGGCACGTGTGTTTAAGCACTGGGACATGCTTCATGCCAAAATAGTCACGGTGGGAGACATGATATTGGGCGGAGAGAGCACAGGAAGGAAGCTGGTGACATGGCAACAACCAAGGCACAACAGAGCCTAACTCACACCACCAATGATATTGGGGTATGAGGAGAACCAAGTTCATAATCTAAGTATTTTTACTGTCAGGTATTTTTACACAAATGGCTGACAAATCTGGTTGTCAAAGCACTAACCTAAAAAACTTCTGAATGAAAACATAAGCACAAAATACAAGCTTCCCTGCCTGTTACATTTCTGGACATGAACACACAAATAGCAGCAGTGGGACTAGAAACTAAGAAGTTGCAATGTGGTGAATATTTGAAAGCAAACGAACAGAACGTGGTTCCTTTGCCAACACCACTGCTTCAGCACAACACAGCTCCTATTAGTCATGTTTCCTACACAAGAGCTTTCCCTCAACCATGCTATCTGTCCAATCTAAAACCCTCTCACTACAGCTATGGAATAAACAGGAGCCTGCTGCTTTCACTTCACTTTACTTCTTCTCCTCATACCTCTGCAGACATCCTCCACCTAAAACACCCTTCTGTCAGGCAAGGCAGGAGAGAGGCTCCCGGGCTGGGATAGCTGTGCACTCACAGCCAGGCTAAGCCATTTGCTCCCCACTGTCCCCTGGCACTTCCCTGCAGCTCCCAGAGCTCCCCACCAAGGGCTGCCATTGCACAAACTGAGCAGAAGCCATGGCAAAAGCAGAGGGCTCACAGGCTGGCCCATCCCTCCTGAAACAACCCAGTTTTGTCTTCCTTGAGAGCTGGTGACCAGCAGGAGGTCCCCCATACAACTTCTTTTCTCTCCACAGCATCTCCCCGAGTTCCAGGAGGTTCCTCCTGCTCAGCAGCACTCTCTCCCTCTTGGGAAAGAGAAGTCCTGCTATGCACACTCTTCCAAGCAGACTGTTGAAGGCAGAAATGAGTCAGGCTGCTCTCAGGCACACGGACGTGAACGTGAAAGGAACTGGTCACGATCAGAAAAGCCATCAGGAAACCACTGTGTGTCACCCCTGCGTGGTGCACACAGAAAGGCTGTGATCAGTGGCCCAGCTTACACAGTCCCCACCTTTGCAGAATGCCAAGGAAAGGCGAGGAAGGCCTGATTTGATGTGAATAGAGGTGGTAGGATGCAAAAGGAGGTATTTACAGAGTGAGTTACAGCCATGTATAAACCATGGTGTCGTGGGGCAGCACCTGCATGGAAAACTCAGCTTTCTGCCCCCACCTTACCTAAGGCACCTTGGCAGATGTCCGTGCGAGTGGCTCCGCCGGCTATGAACTGGGGGTTGGAACACAGCTCCTGGGAACAAAACAAGCCTTGCATTACACGTAGCCGCAGCCAAGGCAGGGAACGAGGCCCCACTTGCAGCAAATTAACCAAACCATTGACCACAGCAGATGAACACCACAGAGATGGAGCAGGGCAGGAACGGGTGCGGGCACCAGACACACCAAGCACAGTGAGAACGGGAGCTGGTGACCAAAGCTCGTGTGCAGCCATCTCACTCCACAGGACGTGCCAGGAGGTGCGCTGCATTTTCACACACGTGCACACACCGCTCTGCCATTACCTCCCCACCACTGACTACGCCAAGGTCTTTCAGAAGTGCCTGGAGGCACCTCGGAGTCCACCTGACCCCACGGCTCCCATGGCTGGCAGGGCTGCTTCGGGAATAAACTGCACGGCGGTCAACTCGTGGCTCTGCTGAGGCAAAGAGTTATCGGAGGAGACAGCCCCAAGCCCTACCCAAAGAGAGCTCTGGATGGAGAGGAAAACGGCTTTTCTGCTTTGTTTGTTTTCCAGGCAGAGCACGTCACGCTGCCAAGCTGTCCCCGGAGCAAAGGGGAGCCTCGGGTGCTCTGAGCATCCGCAGCTGCACGAAGCGGGCGCACGGCGGTTCTGCGGCCCGGGGAAGGGCTCGCACCGCGCTCGGCAGCCGCGCCCCGACCCGCCGCCCCCGCACGATTCAATCCACCCAAATTTACGGCGTGGGGGAAGGAGAACAGCCGGGTGACAGNCGCCCCGCCCCGGCACGGCACGGCACAGAACGTCCCGGCACAGAGCATCCCGGCCCCGCCTGTCATCCCTCCCCTCCACCGGGTGCCACGCCACTGCTCAGCCCCGCCGCACCCCCCGCTTGGCTCGAGTCG